>CM076582.1:762087923-762687923 GCA_034641835.2 Pinus albicaulis | reverse complement strand
GACTTCGGGGGAATAAATATCACCCCCTTCACCCAACTTGCTACCATTCATTGATGGCCCTCTAAGTGGATTTGAACCACCACCAACCTCTCGAGACGAGAGAGAAGATTCATAAACAAATACGAATTTATAATCAATTGAAAAATACATTCATGTGTACATATAAATACATATGCATATTCATTGATTAAATTGCGTGAACCATACCACAACTGGGTGAACCATGGGCACGCTCCATGGATGGAGTAGAGACCCTTCTCCTCTTATCTCCTAAAAATTAAAAAATGAAACTTATTAACAACTAATTTAACTCACAAAGTTAATAAAAAATCAATTCCATATGTACACACATGTATGGATATTTAAGATTATATTTAAATACCGTGAACATCCCCCGATCCATGAAACCCCATATGGGATTCAGTTAATCTTCATCGTTCATCCTCCATGTAATATATATCTATTGGTGGACATTTACACAAAATAGATTTCAGAAAATCAATTTGTAATTTATTGTACACAAATTATGTAGAACACAACTTTCAAAGCAATAATTGATGTGTGAAACTCAATTTAAGAAGAGAAGAAATTATAAAAATGATAAGTTCACCAAATTGTGCTTTACATGGTGGGAGCACACTTGGTATAAAATTGGAAAAAACACATGGTCATTAAAAAAGAAGTGAAACTGCATTTAAACAAATTCCATTTAAACAAAAATTTGTTTAAGTCCCCGCATTTTAATTTTATAAAAATGTGAAGTTCACCACTTGTTGCAAATGTGAAGTTCACCAAGTTGCACTTTACATGGTGTGGTGGGAGCACACTTGGTATATAATTGAAAAAAACACATGGTCGTTAAAAAAGACGCATTTATAAGTACACAACACAAACATATCCAAGATATGTTACAATGTCCATCAATAAATTTTGAAGGAGAGCATCTCAACACTAATTCATCTTTGAGAGATGAATCTTGAATTTTTGAAGAAGAGCATCTCAAAACCAATTCATCTTTGAGAGATGAATCTTGCATTGGCATTTCTCTATATAATTCTAATTCATCTTTGATAGATGAATCATGAATTGGCATTGCCCCATGCAATAGATCAACAGACATCTTATTCACATTTGTACAATGCCTTATACTAAAAAATTGAAATTGGATAACAATATTGTTTGCTATTCCATGTAGTTCTTTTAGCCTCTCCTTCTTAACTTGGCACGCACCATTCATCTGGTTGCACACAAGTTCGGAATTGGTGAAAACTACAATTCCATTTGATCCATACTTCATCGCTATTCCCAATCCTTCTATCAATCCAATATAATATGCCTTATTGTTTGTTGTTCTTCCGGGTATATTCATTTTCCTTTGGATGACTTTGCTAGTCGCAATATTGGAAAGCACATATGTAATCACTGCTTTCCCTAGATTGGGATAGCAAGAAACTTCTATGCATAATTTCCATTTTTCAACCATATTTAATGGTTTTCTTATCCCTGAAAAAAAACAAATTCAATAAAAATATATATATTAAATTGACATTTATTGCAAATGCATGAGAGAAATGACACAAGATCATGAGGTAAATGACATGTGCATTGTTTATCTTAAATTTTGACTTTAAAAGTTTATAGTAGAGTTCACATCTAAAATTAATAGGAGGAAGCCTTTAGTCTGTGGGAGAAATGACACGTGTACACAGTTTACCTTAAAGTGGTTGTGTTTTATGGATATTAGAGGAAGCCTTTAGTTTGTGGGAGAAATGACACATGTACATAGTTTACCTTGAAGTGGTTGTGTTTTATGGATATTAAAATGAAGAACTTCTATTTAGATCCATTCCAGAGATTGACTGTAGGGGCATTTATTAGATATGTCACCTTTCATAAAAGATGAGATCCAAAGGCTACCTGGCCCTTTACAGACTCTGCCTATAGAAATTGTAGAAGTAAACATTAGACCTATCCTAATTTTACTGTGTGAAGGGTGTAGAGGACCTGTGGAATCACTCAAGGTTGTATTATTAAACCTTTGGTTTAATGATCTTCAACCTTTGGTTGTAGATCCTTCAAAATTTAGTTGTACTTTGAAGGTCCTTGCCCTTCATCCTTCAACCGGAGGTTGTAGATCCTTCAAAGCCTCAGGTTAGAGAAACATTTGAATATATGAGAAACAAATTAGGAATAGTTCTTGTAAATTATCTTGTTAGAGAACCATTTGAACATGTGAGAAAAAAATTAGGGATAGTTCTTGTAAATTATTGTCACTTATTTGACTTCAAAAAAAGAGCCTATGAAATTGAGTGCAATATCTATGTGGTAGAGTACACAATATCTAAGGGGGAGAATACAATATATTTGACATCAAAAGAAAAGCCTATGAAATTGAGTGCAATATTTATGTGGGAAGGAATAGAAATAGTAACAAAAAGCATATGATTGTGTCAATAATTTGAAGTATTCAAGAAAGATAACAAAGGACCATCAAAATTGAGTGCAATATCTATATGATCAAGTGTCAATAATTTGAATTAAAGAAAGATGACAAAGGACCATCAAAATTGTGTGCAATATCTATATGATTGTGTCAATAATTTGATAATTTGAAGTAGTCAAGAAAGATAACAAAGGACCATCAAAATTGAGTGCAATATCTATATGATATCTATATTCAATCAAGTGTCAATAATTTGAAGTAAATAAAGATAACAAAGGACCATCAAAATTGAGTGCAATATCTATATGATTGTGTCAATAATTTGATAATTTGAAGTAGTCAAGAAAGATAACAAAGGACCATCATCAAATTCAAATTGAAAGATCAAGTAGTCTTCTTCATGAAGAATAAGCATTAACTAGGTTCATCATTTAAAGGGTTCATTTTTTAATGAAAAAAATTATGAATAATATGGAATGAATCATTGTACATTATGATAAATCTTGTATTTAAATGAAATTTGATCTATGAATATAAAAAAAATGGGATCATCTCTTCATATATATATATATATATATATATATATATATATATATATATATATCTGTGTGTGTGTGTAAGAGAGAAATAAAAAGAAAAGGTAATTCCACCAAGCCTAAAGGAGCATGTCCTAATACATTATTATGTTTGGTTTCTAGAAGCATTAATCATGAATTTTCTTTGAGATCTACATTTCCATCATACTATTTGCAAGTTCACATTTACATCATGCTATTTGCAAGTTCTATATGAAGATATGTAATCTAATAATTAATTAGTTCACATTTCCATCATGCTATTCGCAAGTTCTATATGAAGATATGTAGTCTAATAATTGACTAGCAAGTTCTGATGTCCTAATACATTATTATGTTTGGTTTCCATCATACTATTTGCAAGTTCTATATGAAGATATGTAGTCTAATAACTATACAGTATAGCCCATATAACATATAATGACGTTTGACAGTATGAGCAAAGAGTCAAAAAATAGAGAGGCCTCCCAGCAGAGTTCCACCTGTTCATCAAGGTAAGCAACATAATATCAGAAGTGAAACAATGACACCACTAAACATATGTGAATTTAGATATTAAATTGACACTTATTGAAAATGACATGTGCATGGTTTATCTTAAAGTTTGACTTAAAAATTTTATGGTAGAATTCACATCTAAAATTAATGGGAGGAAGCCTTTAGTTTGTGGGAGAAATGACGTGCATGTAAACAGTTTACCTTAAAGTGGTTGTGTTTTATGGATATTAAAATGAAGAACTTCTATTTAGATCTATTCTAGAGATTGACTGTAGGGGCATTTACTAGATATGTCACCTTCCATAAAATATGAGATCTAGAGGCTACCTGGCCCTTTACAGACTCTGCCTATAAAACTTGGAGAAGTTGAGAAATTTACATTAACAAATTTACTTGTGAGAAATTTAAATTGACAACATATAGAGATTCAACTAGGCTTGTGAAAAGTACAAGTGGACAATGTATAATTCTACTTAGAAGAGTCTTTGGTTTAATGGTTAAGCAAGAAAGAGTCGTTACTTCCTCTATCTAGAGTAGAAGTGGAATACATAGTAGTTACTTCTTTTTGACTGTTTTTGATGAAATGGGCTCTACAAGATATTAAGGTAAAAGCATATGATTGTGTCAATAATTTGAAGTAGTCAAGAAAGATAACAAAGGACCATCAAAATTGAGTGAAATATATATATGATATCTATATTATCAAGTGTCAATAATTTGAAGTAAAGAAGGATAACAAAGGATCATCAAAATTGAGTGCAATATCTATATGATTGTGTCAATAATTTGATAATTTGAAGTAGTCAAGAAAGATAACAAAGGACCATCAAAATTGAGTGCAATATCTATGTGGGAGAGTACACAATATCTAAGGGGGAGAATACAATACAAGGAAGGAATAAAAAGAGTAACAAGAAGCATATGATTGTTTAAATAATTTGAAGTAGTCAAGAAAGATAACAAAGGACCATCATCAAATTCAAATTGAAAGATCAAGTAGTCTTCTTCATGAAGAAGAAGCATTAACTAGGTTCATCATTTAAAGGGTTCATTTTTTAATGAAAATTTTTATAAATAATATGGAATGAATCATTGTACATTATGATAAATCTTGTATTTAAATGACATTTGATCTATGAATAAAATTTAAGAAAATGGGATCATCTCTTCATGTGTGTGTGTGTGTGTGAGAGAGAGAGAGAGAGAATAAAAAGCAAACGTAATATGTGTGAGCATAAAGATGTTAAATTCTTAGTTAAAAATCAAAATTTTAAAGTTGAAATTACTAAAAAGTTTTCTCTTGATCACAAATCACTATACCATAACAATGAGACAAATAAAACCATAACCCACTTATAATAGAGGGATAAAGGGACTCGTGTCGCCTACTCCAAACCTAAAGACATAATAATGAAAAATAACATAAGGATGAAAAAACAATACACTTGTCATAATTGTCAAGCAAACCATAACGCACTTATAATAGAGGGATAAAGGGACTCGTGTCACCTACTCCAAACCTAAAGACATAATAATGAAAAAGAACACAAGGATGAAAAAACAATACACTTTTCATAATTTTCATATACTTATATCTAGTTTAATATTTCTAGCTACATGGTACACAATAACACATGGTACAAAATAACACATTGATTAGTTCGGGTTATATTAAGGTTAACATGGCTAACTCAGAAGGTATAAGTTCAGGTTGATTAGTTCAGGGTATATTAAGGTTGATTAGTTCAAGTTACAGAAACATTGGGGCACAAATTTTTACTCCCTTTCTATATGGTTTTTGGCCCTTCCCTGGTTCGGTATGATACTAGTAATCAAATGAACTAGTGTACACTTACATAGAGTAAACTATAATGGTATTACTGTAAGAAGTTAATCATATTAGCTTATCTGTAATGGTGTAATGATATAATGTTCACCACATCAGAGATTATGAATGTACTTATACCTATGGAATACACAGATATTATGTAAACTACCTCTATAAAATCTTAAGCTTACCTTATTACGTAAACAGGGTCTATAAATCCCATGTATTAAGGAATAAAGCATGCATAAGAGTGTTCTATAATACTAGCTATAAGCTCCTAGGAATATCCGTAATGAATAAGAAGGTACTAACAAATCAAAGCTAGATACTCACTTACCTTATACGTATTTATATAATACTATCTTTCCCTAATCATCATCTTATGCAAAGCTTGTTCAAGTTAAGGAGTTAATACTATGTGTAAAGATAAGGAATCACATAATCATTCTAATAATCATGTTCTCTCGATTACACTATATTGTATACATATCACTATCTACATATGGGATTAGAAGTAAGCTATAAAGGTGGTTCTTCTTAAGTGTTTAGTACTTTAACTAGTAAACATGTATCAAAGCTTGTGCTTATTACGAATCCTCTACTAGCTCTATTGGAATAAGCAGCTTGTATAGAGTATAAGTATCAATGTAATCAAACACAGGTAAACAAATATCGATGATTTCCATTGCTTTAAACATAGCATACCAATCAGAGTCGTGAAGTGAAAAGCATCAAGCTCAAATACACTTGATTACAAGTATACCAGTAATGAACCATAAAAATCAATGGGAAACACTATGCCTGGGAAAAAAGCATGTGAGACTAGTTCCAACATAACTCTTACTCGATCAGCTTCAACATGGTGACATATCTAGATCAGTCTATTGTATTAGCTAAGGGTTCATGTAATAAGCTAAGAACAATGATACATGTATTAAGCACAATGATTTCCATATAATATTCATAATGTTATGGTATAAGTAACAGATACTAGTGAATTACAGGATATGTGTGTGACTATAAAACCCATATGTTGAATTAGACCAATATCACTGATTAGGATAATTACTCTATTGCTTATGTTTCCATCACTATGCTTGGACTTCTAGATTTCCTTAAAATATAGCTTTTATATAAGTTGAATATGTAATCACATGGTGTTCTATCTTACTTGTATTGTGAATATAGAAGCATTGTAATGAATGGTAATCATACCAGGAATCGAACCTGTTCATGTAATCTGCTAGCTTATATATACATAGTATTCAATATTATAGGGTACCAAATCACAGCCTCTAAGAGATCAATGGTTATTGTTATTCCATAATCTATGACTCTATCAACTATTAGTAATACATGATAGTTACAGGATCACAGGTACATAAATACTAACACAGATAAAGATCATGCCGAATATGTTTAATATTGCATACATATAACAAATAGATCCACTTCATAAGCTTCTAATACAAGCTTTTCAAAGCTAACTAATACTACACCCTTATATACAAGCTGTAAGTAGTAGAAAAAAACAAAAAGTAGCTATCATAAGCATCATGTAAAACTATGAATGGTTATAAATCTAAAATGACCCTTTGCATTACAGAACACATTGCATTACGAATCTTTCCCTTGTGAAAAACAGAGGAGGAGCAGGACAAATACCTGGTAATTTGCTCGCTTGACGTCACCGCAGACCAATAACGCGAATGGAAGCAGCAGCACAGATAGAAAAATGCGCGAACAAATAGACCAGCAGCAGCACAGATAGAAAAACACGTGAACAAACAGACACAGAAAAACACGGTAAACAAATAAACTTTGCAGGCGATATATTTATAAGAACTAGTTCGGTTGAACTATTTTAAGAGTAAAATTTCTGCCGAACTCAAAGTTCGGCCAAATTTTTGTTGTCGGTTTTCCCATCTCCGGAAAAAATTCTGTTTGCCCGCGCTGTCAGTGTGCCGGCAATCTAAACGCAAGCACGAGTTTGGCCGAACTATTGCCGAAAAAAAAAATTCGCCCCCGATTCTCACAAAAGTGTAACCCATATTCACATATCTGCCCTTAAGTTAATGGAAATCATAAAAGATGTTTAGCCAAAAATTAATAGAAAGGGTCCTCATTACTTAAAGTAAATAATTCAAAAATGGCGTGTGTTGGGTTTTCCCTACAATAACGACGACACATGGGAGAAGGACTAGTTATCTCTGATTAAAGATAATGAACTTAAATTTACACAAGGGTTAATAATAGAAGTCAAAAAATCTTCTAACAATAAAACATTTCCATAGGTCACACATAAATAGATTAAGAAAAATGAGTTTGTAAAGATAAATACTTAAAACAGACTCAAATAAAAGTGATGAATCCAAATTTGGGAAAATTTTATTTTAAAATTTCCTCATATGAAAAGTAGAAGAATATCGAGATAAGAGTTTTTTGATAAGGCATATATCCATTTTATGATTGGTCTCTGACATCGCTTCGCTTCTAGTGAGCCTAAATAGTACCCTGGAAAATTTGTCTTTTATACCATACAAGCCTAGTCCCGTCTTCCAGCGAGGGTTCATAGCTTCGATGGTTTTACTTGCATTTCCCATGCTTCCTCTTTTAATCACCCTTTTGATAAGTGTTTTTGCAAGATTTTAGTTTATAATGTATTTGAGTAAAATATGTGGGATGGTAATAGAGATTTATGTTTAATGAACATAATACTTTCATAATGTTGAATCCAAATTCTTTCCCCGCAACAATCAATGAGAGGCTTTTATGGAGGAGTGGGAGGGATTCATTGTGTTAAACTCAAATCATTTCTATCCTTGAAAAAGTAAACTCAATCACTTAGAAAGGATGTGTGTTCCTCCATGAAAATATTTAACGCAAGATTGTTTTATGGTTCTGTAAAGATATGTCTTTAATGATAAATGAAATTCATTGAAATACATAGAGTAAAAGATTTCCCATGTATGAAAATCATTGTTGAATGTGAAAAGCATTTTCTAATCAATCATGGAAGAGTCACCATAATCAAAACAAAACTGAAAACAAAATGAAAATAATTCCTAAACTAAATTAAGAAAAGAAATCAACAAACAAAAATAAAAATGAATAAGGCAAAAGTGAAAGAAAAATACAAATTTAAAAGATAAACTTCAACAAGACTACTTATACAAATTTCTCAACAAAGGAGATAAAAATAAGCATATGTACGTTCATACTTATGATGAGAATTTAATTTTTTAATCTTGAAAAGTTATAAGGAATGAGTCTCTCAAAATGTAGAGGGTGAATAGGAGTGATGATAGATAATATGCTAAACGATAAGTCTCTGTCTATTGCAAACTTTCTTGTTTCAAAGCAAAACCCTACAAAAATCATCTTTGCCATTTCCTAATAAAAGTAATGCTTAAAGAAACAAACTAAAGGTCCAAAAAATCCTTAATTTATTTGATTCAATGAGGCTCATTAATATTTCTCTTAATAATATCAAAACAAACTGATCAAAAGAGAATTAATTTCAAAACTGATCTGGTAGAGGTGGAGAAGGTTTACGAAGACCTGTAAAAAGAGAGTTTATATCAGCAAAAATTGAAAAACAAAACTGAAACCAAAAGTGAAATAAAGAGAATAAATTAAAGTGGGCACATTAAACTTACCATTGTAGAATTGCATTTAGTCTTACCTGAGAGAGATGATTTTCTCCAACACAAGTTAACTTCTACCTTTAATTAGAATTGGAAACATGAAGAAGTTGAATTGATTGAAATCTTATTAACCCAAAATAATTTTTTATTGAATCTAAACTAAAGCAAGTATTAAACTATAAGAAAACAATGTTTCATGTTCAATGAATCAAAAATAAATCGAATCCTTCAGAAATGAGGATGAAGATATGATTTTTTATGAATTGCAGCGATGCATGTTCTTTTTTCTTCTTTCATTCTGAATTTTATATCAGCCCAAAAATATTGAAATTGGTTCAAAATACCAAATAATGTAGAAATTATGTTTATGAAGAGGATTTGAATCTTTATATAATAAATATGGAGTGAAATTCAAAATAAAAGAGAATTAAAATATGAATTAACCATCGGTACATTACCTTTACTTGTTCCAAATTCCTTACTAGTGAAGGAGATTGTCGAGAAGACTAAAATAAGTCCATGTACATACACCATAAAGAATGTATATCCCTTTAGTCAGAAATTAATCCCTATGAATGAATGCTTGGATATGGAAAAATTATGATTGAAACACATCCATGTTTTGGACCACCATGATAACATGAAAGTAGTATATATATTCAAAATATAACCAAATGAGACTTCATGTATACATAGTGAAATATCATAATGTAATGGTCAAAGACCTGCGAAGATTCATTAGGGTAATTATGAGGTCTAAAATGGATCTTCTAAGGAAGTTATAAAATAATAGTGAAAATAATAAAATAATATTATATTACATCATCAAATTTTAGAGGGAAAAAAGAGAAAAACTACTTTTTCAACTTGTATTTTCAACTTATCTCCTTATGGGTTTACTCAAATTTCGAGCATGAATACTTATTGGATGCATAATCTGATTCTTCATCCAAGGAGTGCCCATATTGCATACTTTCGATGCACCCTGCTATATGAAAAATGAAAAATACATGAAAAACATGATTGCAATCACGTTATTTCATATATTTCTCATTTTTGATGTAGCAATGTCCATCAAAAATATGCAATATGGGTACTCCTTAGATGAGGAATTAAATTTTGTATCCAATGAGTACTCCCGTGTGAAATTTGCATAAAACCTTAGGGATATAAGTTGAAAATACAAGTTGAAAAAGTAGTTTTATTATTTCATTATTTTTTAATCTTTGTACTTTTTTACCCCAAAAATGGTGAATCATCCCCCATGGTTGACCTCATCATCTTGAATCCTATTTGTTATTATAAAGTTTATTTTGGTGGTACATTTTTCTTAGGATGCCCATTTTAAACCTAAAAAATTCTCTAATGATTAACTCAATATTCTAAAGTTCAAAGTTTCCAAGAGAATCAAAGAAAAAGGTAAGAGATCAAGTTTTCCAAAAGTCTCAAATGGAAAAAACTTCGATAAATAAAAATATTGCTTCATAATGTTTCCGACGACATTTATTTTTAGAAGTTCAATGAAATTTCACCTTCGATACAAGAAATATTGGTATTTATAATATTAAGGGAAGTAAGATTTTGTAACAAAAGCTTTGTTTAACTTTTACAAACAAAAGTTACGATATTGATCATGCCTGATAACGAATGATTGTTAAATGTATAGTGTAGGAATAAGACCTTTATAATGCATCAAGCAATCACGTATTAGAGGTAAAAGTTTTGTAAGAGTTTATAAAGTAGTTGTGATGACTTTCATTCTGATAATTTGAAGTTTTGTAAAAATGATTGAAAAAAAAATTACATTTACCTATAAAATAAGCTTCTAGGAGAGAAATTAGAGATTTCATAAATATAAGAAGAAATCAAGTGTCAAATATCTCAAAAACCTTTTCTAAAGCTAAAATAAATTTTACAAAAATCTAATACCACAAAATTCCAATGAAGATAGTAAAATAGGGGTCATTTCGTTTGCTAAATGTGATGGACACGATAGTGGAAAGAAAAGGAAATGTGAAGCTTAGAGAAGTGAGTATTAGAATTCTTTTTAAATGCTTCTGATATAATACAAACCCAAGAGTGTGATAAGCGAAGAACTTTGAAATTATGAGAAAAATATCAAAAAATGAAAAGCAGAGGACCAGGATTCCAAAATTCATCAATTAGAGGCTCTAAGTCCCTTTGGAAGAAATGAATATAACTAAAGGAAAAAAATTTGGCAAGTGTGATGAAATGGTTCAAATCATATTGGAAAATTGTAAGATTTGGAATAGGTATAGATAATATAACGGATAAGATCATTCACTGCAAGTGTTTTTATGCGCAATTTCCTTGGTTTGTAGAAATTTAGAGCAATAATGAGCATAAGCATTTCATTCCAGCTAGACTAATGAGAGGAAGAATATGAAAATGTGTGTTCACATGGTATTTCATATAGGTCAGTATATGTCTGAATGTTTCACATCGTGAGTTTCTTTGTCATGCATAACTTAAAAGCCGCGACTTTCACCCTTGCCGATATGAGATTGGTTGTTATATAATAGTTAAACGACAATGACAGAGAGCCATATATCGACATTTATTGCATCAAAATATCTCAAGACAAAGCTTCAGTTGAGTTATGTGATGCGATATAATTGTTGCGATGGCAAAGTTGTGATATGAGCATGTGCGATGGGAAAATGTGATGGAGCGATTGCGATATCAGAGAATAGTCATATTGGGGATAGGAAACGCCAATATTATTCTTGCGATAATGGGAATATTATAGATGACGTGGCTCATTGGTAGGACTAGCCTTGGTTTTTATAAGAGATCGGAAATCAGAAGATTTGAGAACGAGATATAACATTGTTGATATGCCAATTTGTGATGAAGAACATACCTAACAATTTTATTATATGGATTTAATTTCATATCAAATCCGGGACATCAGAACCTTTAAACATACGTCCCTATAAAAATTGTGATTTATCAATGGACATGATATCTTTCATAACTTTTTTTAAATTTTGTATCGGTTTTGGGGTTGTGTGAACATCGCAATTTTTGGCATAGTCATTTTATTGGAGAATGAGCGAGAAGGAATAACAAAGGACTCGCATCTGAGGTTTCTTATTGGGAAATGGTAAGACATGTCTCCGATCAAATATTGCGATATAGCAGGATTTCGATATGGATGATGCGATATCGGAAGGAGAGATTCATAGGAAATCGAAAGGAATGTGAATATTGGGGGGAACAGATATATTTGGAGGATGTTCATTTGAGAACCTCCGATATGCGAATTGATAAATTATGATGTTCCATATATGGGGTTGACTATTTCCTAAGGTATTCAATTAAAAAATAAAGCAACTAATTTAACTTTGCTTTTAATTAAATAACCCTTAAATAATTTAATTAACTGTCAGAATATATGATCGGAAAGTAATTCTATCAGAACTTTCTTATGAAGAGAGTTATTAAATATAATGATCTGATATGATTCCTCCGAGAATTTATTAATACTTATTGGGATTTTAATGAATAGAAGAAAAATTAGATAACCATCAAATTTTAGATGAAACCATAAATACTTCCCTGATCATTTTGTAGATTTGAAAAAAAGGGTTCGTTGTTTTCTTATTTCAAATCTACACATTCAAGTCAATTAAAACCTGCAAAGGAAACAAAACATAAATAAGAAATAACCTTTGAAAAATTAAAACTAACAAGATATGAAGATGAACCTGTAAACTACTTACATGGAAGAAAATTGACTGTAAATTTTACCTCATGAATATTCAATTTATCCCATGTTCAATATCTACTTATTTAGTAAATATTGGCAAGTAATGAGTTTTTGAATTGCATCCTTTCCAAATTTACATTAGAGGGAAAAAGTGGTGAAAATGAGCTCTTCATAAGTACTCGTGAATCAAATATTTCCAAGATTTAGCTATCCTCTGGAATTTCTTCATATATGATTTTAAAGAAATCTTGTCAATGTGACAGAGTTTTGAAAAAAGAAAGACAATTGAGGTGTTCATAAGCTTCTGATATGTTTTAAGCCACTTTTCCAGCAAATGAAAGGGATTCCAAGAAAAAGTTAGATTTATTACTTTCTTATTAAAAATATGAATAATAAAATAAATGAAAATAGAAAAGAAAATTAATATATTCCTATTTCTAACTTAATGAAGGAAACATGACTAGGTATTGTCATACTTCCAATGTAACCACTCCCTCATTTTAATTCCTAAATTTATGTACATGTTAAACATTAGTGACAAGAGGATAAATATAATTAAACTAAGAAAACTAAATCTGAAAGAATAATGTACATTTATTGTTAGCAGCTTATTTACAATCACCTTCTTTTGAAATGACCTTTCCAACTGAATTTCGATTAGATCATACAAATTTGGATGGATTTCCATTATTGATTGGGAGAGGTTCAAAAGAGAAGATGACAAGCTGGATTGTGGAAATTATCTTTAATAAACAATGCCCTGTATGATTTTTTTACTGTTATGTTCAAGTGTTAAATTATTAACGATATTTGGTGAAATAAAATTCTAAAAATATTTTACGAATGGTTCAATGAAAAAAGGATGGAAGTCTGATCAATCCAACAAAATATTATTAATTGAATTAGATTTTTGGCCATACTGTGAGAATACACCCTCTGGTTGGCATTTCTTTCAAGAATAAAGAAGTAATTGATAAGAAATGAACATAAATTGGAATTGGAACATAAATATCTCTTAATGTTTGTGATTATAACTTGAATCTTCATTTTTCCATTGAGGCAATACATCAATTGAGTGTTCCATATTGATTTTCTCAATATGCCAGCACAAAGAATCTAAGAATCGAAAACTAAAACAGAAAATAAATCTGAAGTTAAACAAATAAATGACAGAATAATAAGAAAATTGAATCATAGTTTACACTAGTGTTACAATTATTGTTACAACACAATTGGAACTTTTAAAAAAAATTTCCTCTTCACAAGAATTGGCCAGAATAATGCAATTATAATGAATTTCGATACCAACTTGTGAATTCGAGAGAGTGTTATGAAACTAGCTTCAAAAATAGAAGAAAAGAGAGATCAACGCCTAAGAAATAAGCCACTTCGAGGGGGAAACCTCCTTGACATTACATAAATGAACAATTCTTGGATGATACATATGAAAAAAGCTCCTTCTATATATAGGAGTCCATGGGGTCACAATATAATCCTAGCTGACCTAACAATAATAATGTAAGGGCACAATAATAACAATATGGGGGTTACAGAGGTACAACAATAACAATAAGGGGGCCACACTAACAACAATAAGGGACTACACTAGTAATACAGGGACCTAACATGTCCCTCTCCTTCAAAAAAGTGTTTTCCTCAAGCCTTGAGTAGCTCTGGATGCTTTTGTATAAAATTCTCATCCTCCCATGTAGAATCTTCAGTGGGTAAGTTCTTCCACTTGATGAGATACTCTGAAATTGAACGATTTCATAACTATCGAGTTCTTGTTTTTGTGACTGCTATAGGCTCCAATATGATTTTTCCTTCATCATCAAGTTCTGGAAATATTGTTTGAATACGAATTTTGTCACCTATAACCTTCTTTAAGCATGAAACATGGAAAATTGGATGCACTCGCGAAGAAGACGGAAGCTCCAATTTGTATGCCATAGTGCAAATCTTTTGCAACACCTTATAAGGACCATAGTACATTGGAGATAATTTATTATCACTATTATCTTTCTTGAGGGAAATTTTTTTATATGGTTGTAGCGGTAAAAATAGCCAGTCTCCTACATCAAAACTTCTCTCGCTGCGATGTTGATCTGGCTATTGTTTCATTCGATTTTGTGCCAAATTTAGGTTATCCTTTAATAGTTGGAGAGCTTGTTTTTGATGCTCGGTGTGATCTTCCACTGCTTGAACCTTAGAATTTTATCTTAAATATCATGTGATGGACAGTGGATGATACCCATAAAGTGCCATAAATGGGGTCATTTTTGCTGCAGTATGGAAGGAAGTCTTATACCACCATTCAGCCAGAGGTAACCACTTGATCCATTGTGTTTTTTTATCAGATACAGAACAATGAAGATATCCTTCGAAAAATTTGTTCACTATCTCTATTTGACCATCAGATTGAGGATGATAAGATGAGCTATGAGCTAGTTGAGTACCCAAACAAGAAAATAATTCTGTCCAAAAATTTCCAGTATAAATGGGATCTCTGTCTCTTACCATAATCTTTGGGTTTCCATGTAGTTTTTGAATTGTTTCTATAAATGCAGTAGCAATTTTACTTGCTTTAAATGGATGAGATAATCCACAAAAGTGAGCATACTTGGTAAGTATATCAACTACCACCATGATGACACTCTTTCCTTCGGACTTAGGTAAACATGTGATAAAATCCATTGAAATCTCCTCCCAACGTTGACTTGGAATGGATAAAGGTTGTATAAGACCCGGGGTATTAATTGTCTCAGCTTTATTTTGCTGGAAAACCAAAAATTCCACCACCAACTTCTGAATATCAGATTTAAGGCCATCCCAAAAAAATATTTCTTCAACCTGTGGTAAGTTTTTAAGAATCCTAAGTGTCCTACTAAAGGAGAAGTGTGCAATTCTCTTTTGTTTTAGTTGTAAATTCTTACAAAGATATAAGTGATATTTGTACCATAAGGAATCATTTTTCCAACTAAATGTATCATATGTACTAGGATATTGCTGCAACTTTCGAATGAGTGTCCACACTTCTTCGTCCTTCTTCCATTCATCCCTTGCTTTTGATATCCAATCTGGTTGGATTATAGAAATGGCACAAAGCAGTGCTTCCACCTCTTCATCCTTTCTTGAGAGTGCATGTGCAACAACATTTAGCTTCCCTTTTTTGTAGATGATTTCAAAGTCATAACCCAACATCTTTGTGACCCATTTTTGCTACTCTTTTGAATATAGTCTTTGTTCCAAAAAGTGTTTACTACTATCATGATTAGTTTTAACCTTGAAGTGTATTCCCATTAGGTAAGGTCACCATTTCTTTAGTGCATGTATCATTTCCAACATTTACTTCTCATAAATAGCTTGATGTAAATACTTTCCTTTTATTGGACAACTTTCAAAAGAAATGGGTCTTCCTTCTTGCATTAAAACAACACCAATTCCATTTCAAGAGGCATCACATTCCACAATAAAGGTTTTTGTGAAGTCTGGTGTAGATAAGACCTGTGCTATGAACATTTCCTCTTTAATATGTTCAAAGGCCTTAATTGCTTCAGGAGTCCATGAAAATGCATCTTTCTTCAGTAATGTTGTTAGAGGTGTTGCTATTCTCCCATAATTATTAACAAACTTGCGATAATACCTTGTTAACTTGAGAAATCCTTGCAACTAATTTATGGTTGTGGGGAATTTCCATTCCTTAATGGATTTAATTTTGTTAAGTTCTACCTTAACACCATAGTGAGATAGAATATGACCTAGATATTCCACCTCTTGTACTCAAAATAAATATTTGGAAGTTTTTGCATATAATTTTTTTTCCTCCAATAGTTTGAGCACCCTGTCAACATGTTGAACATGATCCTTCCAAGACCTGCTGTAGATTAGTATATCATCAAAAAATACTAACACAAATTTTCTAAGGAAGGGTTTGAAAATGGAATTCATCAACCCTTCAAATGTATAACGTGCATTGGTAAGGCCAAAAGGCATGACCAAAAATTAATAATGACCCTCATGAGTTCGAAATGTTGTTTTTGGAATATCTTCAGTCTTCATTCTAATTTAATGATATCCTGAACGAAGATCCAACTTGGTAAAATAAATTGCTCCATGGAATTAATCCAATAATTCATCAATTACAGGAATGGGAAATTTATCTTTAATAGTGAGCTTATTGAGCTCCCTATAATCCAGACACATGCGCCATGATCCATCCTTCTTGTGCACCAATACTACTGGAGCAGAGAAATAACTTTGACTAGGTTGAATTATACCAGCATCTAACATTTCTGCAGTCATACGTTCAATTTCACTCTTTTAGACATAAGGATATCTGTAAGGCCTGATGTTTGGAGGAAAAATTCCTCGAATCAAATGAATAGCATGATCATGATCATGAATAGGTGGGAGTCCTTTGGGAGTTTCAAACACTTTGGAATGATTGTCCAAGACTTTTTGGAGATCTGGAGAAATAGATGATTTTGATGTTGGAACTTCTAGTGAGAATAATTGTGAAATTACGCCTCATTTTTCTTTATTAAAAATATTTTTCATGAAATTAGAGCTTATTATATTTCCCAGCTTCCCTGCAATACCTCGTAATTCGACTTCCTTTCCTTCTGAAAAAAAATTCAAGAAAAGTTCTTGAAAATTAAAAGTTATCGTCCCTAAATATTGTAACCATTGTATTCCTAGTACAACATCAACACCTCCCGTTGGAATGGAAATCATTGGACTACTCAATACATATTCCCCCATGGTTAGCTTGATATTATGGAATTTTCCAGAGCACATTATAGTTCCTCCATTTTCAACCATCACTTGACATTTTGGTCTTGGGTATAGGAAGCAGTTGAATTCCTTGGCTACCTTACAATGAATAAATTATGGGTACTACCCAAATCAATAAACACTATTACAATTTTATACTTGATATGTCCTTATATCTTGAGAGTTTGAGGAGTGGTAATTCTTGCCAATGCATTACACGACATTGTTGGACCCATTTCTTCTTTCTCTAGGGTTGGTTCCTAGTGTATATCCTCTTCATTTGAAGTTTCTTGTTAACTTTCTTCCTCCTCTTCATATTCTATGTAAAATAATTTCTTCTCAGCACACTTATGACCTTTAATGTATTTTCTATCAAAAATGTAGCAAAGCCCTTTTGCTCTTTTTTCGTCCAATTGTTGTGGTGTAAACCTTGTAGGTTGTGGAAGTCTAGGAGTAGCAACACTTCCATCTTTATAGATGTGAGTGGTAGGATTCCTTGTCGCCATAATTTTACATTCATTTTTTCTTGCCAACCGGAATTCTTTCTCCAATGAATCAGGTTCCCAAAGGCGAAACTCATGTTGGATGTTATCCTTTAAAGCCCCTATGAAGACATCAATCCTGTGTTCCTCTGTAATATAAGTTACCCTTATATTCAATTTTTGGAAGTCCTCAATGTGCTCCACCACTGAACCCTTTTGTTTGAGATTTATTAATTGGATAAATAAGGTGTTTCTCTTTGTATCCTCATAATGTGCTATCATTTCCTCCATAAAAATTAACCAAGTGACAATTTTTTTACGGGAGCAAAGCCATCGATACCATACAAATGTATTTTTTTCTAAATATAAATTTGCAATGCGTACCTTTTGTGTGTTTTTCACATTATTAAGATCAAAATATTGCTCCATTTGTAGTATCCATGTTACAAGATCCTTTCCATAAAACTTCCTCATATCGATCTTTGGAATATGGTGGGTCTTCCATCCATCGTTCAAGTTTATGAAATCATGATTACCATTTATTTTTTTCTCGTCATGAGTTTCCTGTACTATATTTTCGTCATAAGGAATCATTTCTTGTATCAACTTTGTCAAACCCTCCTTCAAACATTCCATTAGATCGTTCTTCATGTCTTCCATGTTGTCTTTAATTTTTTCTTCCATACCATCGATCTTAGCTTCCACGCCTTTCTTCAAACCATCCATATTAGCTTCCACGCCTTTATTCAAACCATCCATATTAGCTTCCATGCACTTCTTCAAACCATCCATCTTAGCTTCCATTCCTTTCTTAAAAACTTCCATTTCATTTTTTGTTGCTCTTTGCGAGAGCAGAATTTGGTGCACTTGTTATTGCAATTTTGATATATCATGCTGCACTTCTTCATCTTCATGAGTCATAGTAGAGTATTCTGAGGGCTCAATGGGTGTTGAATTATTTTTAGGGGGGTTTAGAACCCAATACTGATATCTATGCTTCAATATGCCCTTGGAATCACTTCAAACTGATTTTTCAAACACGACTTATGCTATTTGAAAAAAAAATACACACCTTTTTCTTGCTTTTGAGGAGCTCGATATTGAAACTGAATTATCTTTGAGATTTCAGATCTAAAATATCTAAAATTTCATCCTATAGTAGCCCTCTGAATCTTATTTTGAATGCCATAGTTCTGACCTGATTTGCATGCTTCAAGGCAAAGTTATGCCTAATCTCCCATAATGACCTAATTATGGACTGCTTCAGTAGAGCGAACTTATACGGCATGCCATGTGTCATTGTTTCCTCCTTAGGCTTTATAATTGGTACATAAGAAACTACAGTAGCATGTACTTTCAGCCACCTTTTACAGAATTCCAGCCCGATGTTCAGAGAGAGAGTTATGAAAATTTTACCAAGGTCACCTCTTTTAGATGAAATTCAGGAGCCTACCAAAACCCTAACTTCCGCAGATCATATCTCTGAAAAAATTGTGAGCCAAGATCTAAAAATTTTACACGAAGTTCCTCAGGATTTTGACTTCGCGTGGTAAAAATTTCAACTTCTTCACCTATCCGGATTTATGCAGGAACGCAACAGAATAAACATATAAACATAAATACAGAGATGCAGCGGAAATAACACTTCATTTCATTAATATCAAAGAACTGAAATTTGCTTACAGACAGAATGGAAATAAAACTAGCTAGGGCGCTGGTAGCTATCTCTGAGAAGAGATGTGGCGGCTACAGGCCTCTGAACTCTGTTACAATGAGGCTCGAGGGCCTATTTATCATTTAGAAACAATGGGAAATCCTAAACAGCCAAAACCCTAACCCTAGGAGATGAAGCGCCAAAACTATGGGCCCCATTTCGGTAAATTGGTGTTTCAACTTCCCAGGGGCGTAACTTTGGCATACGATCTCCGTTTGACGCGTACCATACCTCGTTAGAAAGATCTATCTGAGGACTACAAATTTGGAACGAGCAACATCGGTCCATGGACCCATGTTGCTCTCCGTTTTCCCAAAAAACGTCGTTTAGGGCCTCAAAACGGCTCCGAAAGTTTAGGACCCGAAAAACTGCTAAAAATAGTAAACTGTGCCGAAACTGAAAAACTGAAATAGAAAATGGTGGAGCCCCAAGTGGAATAGGCGGGTGACCACCAATATCCATCTGGATCATTCCTCCCCCCTTAGGAAGCAATGGTCCCCATTGCGTTAAGTTCCTCCATGAGATGAGGAAATTTCTGCTGAACTTGGTCCCCAGTGAACCACTTTCCTTGGTGCAGGAGTTGGCCAGCTTTGACAACCCGATATAGTTGGATCTTCTGCTGGCGAGTGTTCTTGATTTGCATGTCCATGATGCAATTTGTGGTGGCCTATTCCATGCAGTCTGGATTTAACTCAGTTGGTGTGAGTTGTTCTGCAATGTCCGAGGTGTCCAGTAGAGGTGGGAAGTAAGGACGGAGGCGATCCACATTGAAGACTGGGTGCAGACCAAGGAATGGTGGAATACTGAGCTCGAATGCATTGTTCCCTACAGCCTTGGTGATGGTGTACGGCCCGTATCGGAGCGGGCAAAGCTTGCGGTGGGGTCCAGTGAGGCGCTCCTTCTGCAAATGTAGCCATACTTTGTCACCCACCTGGAAGTTGTGTGGCACCCGGTGTTGATCATGGCGTTTCTTGTACTTGGCATTGGCTCTGTCCAATATATCATGAACCTGTTGGAGGATGTGTTGAATGCGCTCGATGAAGCTACTGGCTTTGTCAACTTCAGACTAGACATGAGCTGAATTGGCCTGAGCAGCTGCAAATGGCATGGCTACGTCAATGGGGCATAGTGGCTGGAATCCCAAGCCCACCTGAAAGGGGCTATGGCCGATTGAGCTGTGGAGAGCCCGATTATAACTATGTTGTACATAAGGGAGGCTCTCGTCCCATGTGTGTGGATGCTTTGAATTGTACATGCGCAGAATGTGTACAATCATTCTGTTGACGACCTCTGTCTGGCCATCTGTTTGGGGATGGAAAGCTGTGGACTTGGTGAGCTTGGTATCCAACATCGACCAGAGGCTGGACCAAAATGTGCTGAGGAACCTGCTATCCCGATCTGATATGATAGACTGTAGGATCCCAAAGTGCACCCACACTCGTTCAAAGAAGAGTTTAGCAGTGGCTTCTGCTGTGATATTCTTCTTGCAGGCCGCCATAATGGCCATCTTCGAGAATCTGTCGACGACCACAAAAGCACAGTCATTTCCCTGCTTAGTAGAAGGTAGGCCCAACATGTAATCCATGGAGATGGATTCCCAAGGTCGACTAGGGGTAGGTAGAGGAGTATATAGGCCTTGCTTCTTGATTTTCGGTTTGGCAATGGCACAAGCAGTGCAGGATCTGATGTGCTTCTCGCCATCCTTTCGAAGGTTCGGCCAATAGAAATACTTCTGCAGGATTGCTACTGTTTTCTCGACCCCGAAATGCCCAGCGACTCGACTGTAGTGTGCTTCCCATATCATCTTGGCACGCTCGCTTGAAGGAACACAAAGGTGTCCCATGTGACATAAGAGTGCATCTTGGAGGTGAAAATTTGGAACTTGCGTACCCCCCAAGAGTGCCTTGTAAGTTTGGCCGAATTCTGGGTCACTCTCATAGAGAAGCGGCCAATCAGAAGTCTCGTGCCCACAAGAGTTGAGCACGGTGGTGAGCGCCATGATCGGTGGTCGGCTGAGGCAGTCTGCAACATTATTGGTGCTACCCTTCTTGTACTTGATGTTCAAATGAAACTGTTGGAGATATGTGGACCACTTCTGATGGCGATCATTCTGCAACTTCCCTTGTGTCTGTATGAACTGCAGGGGCCGGTGGTCTGTGTGGATGATTGTTTCCTTCCCCAAAATGTAATTCTTCCATTGTCGACAAGCTTGCACAATGGAATACATTTCTTTGTCATAGGTGGGATACTTGCGAACTGTCTCAGACAATGTCTCACTGTGATATGCCACTGGATGTCCCTGTTGAGTAAGAACTGCCCCAATAGCATAGTCAGAGGCATCTGTCTCGATCTCAAATAGCTGCTCCTAGTCTGGTAAGGTGAGCACTGGGGCAGAACAGAGGCGATTTTTCAATTCTTTGAACGCCTTCTATTGAGGTTCCGACCAAAAGAATTTTTCTCTCGCTCCTCCTTTGCTGACTTGACTCAAGGGCCAAGTGATATGAGAGAATCCCAACACGAATCTACGGTAGAAATTAGCAAGACCCAGAAAGCTGCGAAGCTCTGTTATAGTAGTCGGGGCTGGCCAATCCCGAATGACTTGGATATTGGCTGGATCCACATGCACCCCCTTTTCATCAATAATGTATCCCGGATATTGAACCTGGGTCATGCCAAACGTGCACTTCTCCAAATTGGCACACAACTTGTGTTGCCGCAGTGTTTGGAGGACTTGTCGGATGTGATGAAGGTGCTCTTCCCAAGTCTTGCTGAAGATCAGAATGTCATCCAAGTACACCACTACGAATGAGTTGGTGAATGGCCGCAAGATGTCGCCCATCATCCTCATGAAGGTTGCGGGAGCATTCGTCAACCCGAAAGGCATGACCAGCCATTCAAAAAGGCCTTCCTTAGCTTTGAAGGCAGTCTTCCACACATCAGAGGGTTCAATTGGTAACTGGTGATACCCAGACTTCAGGTCGATCTTACTGAAATATTTTGCACCTTGGAGTTGGTCCAGAAGGTCATCAATCCGTGGGATTGGGTACCTATTCCGGACAGTGATCTTGTTCAGCGCCCGATAGTCAATACAAAGTCTCCACGTCCCATCCTTCTTCTGTACCAACACGATCGGGCTCCCACGGGGCGATGAACTTGGTCTGATGTGACCTTTCTGCAACAGCTCCTGAATCTGCCTCTTGATTTCATCATTCTCCAGAACAGAGCGCCGATAGATCGGTCCATTAGGTAGCGGCGCACCGGGGGTCAGATCAATCGGGTGCTTGACCTGACAGTGCAGAGGAACCCTTGTGGGTGAGGTGAATATGTCCCCGTACTCCTCCACAACCTTATCCATTTGTTGTTGTTGTGCAGAGGAGCCCTGTCTGGAGGTCGTGGCCACAGTCTTCTTCTTTCCCTAGGGGCGGATCATCAGGAAAACGAATTTCCTGGTTTGGGAAATGAGCTTACTGCATTGTTTTGCAGTAACCAAAGAGATAGCGGCAGGAGGTGGTACCTCTAGTATCCTGTACAACTTATTTCCCAAAGTAACAATAACAGCACGAGGTCGAGACTCATACACGGCATGACGCTTCCACAAGTATGGTTGTCCTAATAATACATCAGAAACATCAATAGGAGCAACGTCACATAATACCTCATCCGTGAAGGTGAAGGGCTTGATGCTATAGGGAAGGCGACACTGCTGGCTGACGCGGAGATCTCGTCCTTGGTGAAGCCACCCGATGGTGTATGGATGTGGGCGAGCTGTGGTCGGCAAGCCCAACCGCTTCACGGCGTCTGCTGAAATGAGGTTCTTTTGGCTCCCATTGTCGACAATGAACTGTACAGGGGAGCCCTTTACCCACATCTGGGAGTGGAAGAGACGTTCCTCCTCCTCTGGATCTTCCGGTTCCTCCTTCTGGACCTTTATAGTGGCAACAGTGGCGTTGGGCTCCACATCAATAATCTGTTTCCCTTTTTCATTCCCCTTTTCAGGTTCTGATTCGGAGTCGGAGCATGCATCTGACTCAGAAGCCCTCATCTCGGCCACTAGCGACTGCTTGGCCCGACACTCACTTGTGTTGTGAGTGGAGCTCTTATGGAACTCACACCACTTTTCCGTGTCCTTCTTTGGCTTTACGGTGTTGTTCTTGTCTTGTGGCTTTGATGGGTTGTCTTTAGCCGCCATGCTCTGTCCTTTGTTTTGCGGTTTGGAAGTACCTTTTCCTTGCTTTTGATTCGCAGATCCAAAGTCTCGCTTCTTCTATTTGAATTTCTGCTCAATCTTGGCAGCATACCGGTATGCCGTACCAAGCGAGGAGATGTCGAGGAACTCCATTTCCTCCTGAATGTATCTGTGCAGACAGCTGCGATACTTTAGCACCAAATGTTTCTCCGAATATTTGATACCCAACTTTGTGCGCAGGGTATGGAACAGATTCGTCAGCTCATGCACATCTTGATCCCTTTGTTGTCGCAGCGTGGTCCATTGTATGTACTTGTCCTCATAGCTCCCCACGGGATAGTACTATTCCTTGACGGTGTCTCAGAAAGAATTCCAAGTTGGTACGGCCGAGAACAGAGAGGGTTCTGTCTGGTCCTTGTTCTCACAGTAGGTTTCCCACCAGTCCTTAACATGGGGGGTAGCTTTGAGGAGTGTAAAAATAATCTTCTCCCGGTCTAAAAAGTCATGAACAGAGAAATATCCTTCTAATAGATTCAACCATCTATCTACGGCATCTGCGTCTATTTGACCCTCAAATATGGGAATGTCAAAATTTACTTGTACCTTAAAGGGAGTCGCAACTCCAGAGTGGCTACTGGATGCAGATGCGCCGCCGGTGGGCAGCCGTTGAAGGATTTGAACAAAGTTATCCATCATCGCGTTCCTTTGTTTTTCGAGGGCCTCCTCGAGCAATATTTTGATAGGATCTCCTGCTCCCTCATCTTTCTTTTCGTCCCCCATGGGCGTCCGTCGAGGTTTGCGAGGCTGATCTTGCAAAGGTTCCACCAGATCGAGCCCTAGCTCCTTATACCCCGACCTCGTTGGGGACATGCAAAGAAGGATCAAGAAAAAGCAGACCGCTCTGATACCACTGATCCAGATTTATGCAGGAACGCAATAGAATAAACATATAAACATAAATACAGAGATGCAGCGGAAATAACACTTCACTTCATTAATATCAACGAACTGAATTTTGCTTACAGACAGAATGGAAATAAAACTAGCTAGGGCGCTGGTAGCTATCTCTGAGAAGAGATGTGGCGGCTACAGGCCTCTGAACTGTGTTACAATGAGGCTCGAGGGCCTATTTATCATTTAGAAACAATGGGAACTCCTAAACAGCCAAAACCCTAACCCTAGGAGATGAAGCGCCAAAACTATGGGCCCCGTTTGGGTAAATTGGTGTTTCAACTTCCCAGGGGCGTAACTTTGGCATACGATCTCCGTTTGACGCGTACCATACCTCGTTAGAAAGATCTATCCGAGGACTACAAATTTGGAATGAGCAACATCGGTCCATGGACCCATGTTGCTCTTCGTTTTCCCAAAAAAACGTCGTTTAGGGCCTCAAAACGGCTCCGGAAGTTTAGGACCCGAAAAACTGCTAAAAATAGTAAACTGTGCCGAAACTGAAAAACTGAAATAGACAATGGTGGAGCCCCAAGTGGAATAGGCGGGTGACCACCAATATCCACCTGGATCATCACCTTCGTAGAAAAAAATTTATAGTGAAAAATCAACGATAACCTATTTGGAGCATCAAAACCCTAAAATCTAAAGCTCTGATACCAAATGTTATGAAACCAACTCAAAAAATAGAAGAAAAGAGAGATCAACACCTTAGAAATAAGCCACTTTGAGGGGAAACCTTCTTTAGATTACATAAGTGAACAATTATAAGATGATACAAATGAAAAAACCTCCTTCTATATATAGGAGTCCATGGGGTCAAAATATAATCCTAGCCAACCTAACAATAATAATGTAACGACACAATAATAACAATATGGGGGTTACAAGGGTACAACAATAACAATAAGGGGGCTATAGTAACAACAATAAGGGACTACACTAGTAATATAGGGACCTAAAAAAGAGGGTTATGACTATGAATATGAATGTGAGCTTGATTGTCATATAAATCATGGATTGGAATGGTTTCTTAAATGTTGAAATCATGAGTATGATTAATTGTTTGAAAATGAGAACTATTTGAAATAATTTATGAATTAGATCGTTCTTTATTTTCACATATGATTTGATGATCCGGATTTATGCCAGAATTCAATAATGTATATAAGTAAACATAAACACGGAGATGCAGTGGAAATAAAACTTCATTTTATTAATATTAAATAAAATAAATATGCTTACAGACATGATGGAAATAAACTAGCTAGGGTGTTGGTAGCCTATCTTTGAGAAGAGATGTGGCAGCTACTGACCTCTGAACTTTGTTAAAATGAGGCTAAAATGCCTATTTATTGTTGAGAAATGACAGAAAACCATAAACATCCAAAAACCTAACCCTAGGAGCTGAAGCACCAAAACCTTGTGCCCCGTTTGGGTAAATTGGTACATCAATCTTTCCTGGGACGTAACTTTGGCATACGATATGCTTTTGACATGCTCAATACCTCGTTATAAAATATATCTGAGGAATACAACTTTTGATGTGAGAAAAATCAAATTAATTTCAATTTTTCTCTCATTTTCTAAAAAATAAGTTGTTTAGGGCCTCATAACATCTCCAGAAGTTTAGGACCTGAAAAACTGCTAAAAATAGTACATTGTGCTGAAACTGAAAAACTGAAAGAACTGATGGTGGGGGTTGAAATGGGATAAGTGGGTGGCCACCAATATCCACCTAGATCATTCCTCCCTCCTTAGGAAGCAATGATCCCCATTGCGTTAAGTTCCTCCATGATATGAGGCAAATTCTGCTGAACTTGGTATTGGATTTGTCGAAGATGTAATGGACCTACTAGCGGACGTGCTGGATGCCTTCAATAAAATTGGTTGCTTTTTCAACCTCAGATGGTATATGTGTGGATTTTGTTTGTTTGGCTACATGAGGTATGGAAACATCAGGCGACAACGCGCCTGGGGTCAGATCAATGGAGTGCTTGATCGGACAGTGTAGAGGAACCTTTGTGGGTGAGCAGAAAATGTCGTCGTGTTCCTCCATGACTATGTCCATCTGCTACTGCCATGCAGGGGAGCCCTGTGTTGAGGCTGTGGCCACAATATTCTTATTTTATTATGGGCGAATTGTAATGCAAATAAATTTATTGGTTTGGGAAACAAGCTTACTGCGTTGTTTTGCAGTAGTCAAAGAGATGGCAGGAGATGGTACCACCTCCTATATCTTGTAAAATTAATTTCCAAAAGTAATAAAAAAGGAATGAGGGATATACTCATACAAAACATGTCGCTTCCACAAGTATGGTTGGCCCAATAATACATCAAACACATCAACAGGAGAAACATCACACAGTACCTCATCTGTGAATGGCTTGATGTTGTATAGAAGGCGACACTGCTAGCGGACGCGGAGATCTCTTCCTTAGTGAAGCCACCTGATGGTATACGGCTATGGTTGGTAGGTTGAGATGCTTCATGATCTCTACTGAAATGAGGTTTTTTTGGATTCCACTATCGACAAGGAATCACAGTGGAGAACCCTTCACCCACATCTATGAATGGAAGAGGCACTCCCCCTCCTCTAGATCCTCCAGATCCTCCCTCTGGAGCTTCGTCGTGGCAACAATGGCAGTGGCATCAAAATCAATGATCTTCTTCCCTTTTTCATCACCCTTTTCTTCTTCTGACTAAGGATCAGAACATGCGTCTGATTGAGGTGCCTTCAATTTGGCCACCAATGATTGTTTGGCCCAACACTCAATTTTGTTGTCAATGGGGTTGTTATGAAATTCTCACCACTTTCCTGTTTCCTTATTTGGATTTATGGTGTTGTTATGAGTCGCTTAGCTTTGGATTTTCCCCTTTTTCTGTGATTCGGGGGTGCCTTTCCCTGGCTTCGGATTCGCGGAGCCAAAGTCTCACTTCTTCTGCTTAAATTTCTGCTCGTTCTTGGTTGCATATCGATATTCCATGCCAAGCGAGGTATTGTCAAGGAACTCCATTTCCTCCTAAATATATTGGTTCAAACAGCTACGGTACTTGAGCATGAAATGTCTCTTTGAATATTTAATACCCAACTTTGTGTATAGGGTATTGAACAATTTCGTCAGTTCGTGCACATCTTGATCCCTTTTCTACCACAACGTGGTCCATTGGATGTACCTGTCCTCATAACTCCCCATAGGGTAATATTGTTCCTTGATGCCATATTGGAATGAATTCCAAGTGGGTGCAGTCAAGAACAGAGAGGGTTCCCTCTCTTCCTTCTTCTCACAATAGGTTTCCCACCGGTCTTTGACATGGGGGACAACTTTGAGGAGTGCAAAAGTAATCTTTTCTCGGTTGGAGAAATCATGGACCGAGAAATACCCTTCCACCAAATTCAACCATCTATCTACGACGTTTGCATATAATTGGCCTCAAATATAAGAATGTCGAAGTTGACCTGTACCTTTAAAGGAGAGGCACATTCAAAGTGACTGATGGATGTAGATGCGCCGCCGGTGGGCAATCGTTGAAGGATCTGGGAAAAGTTATCCATCATTGCGTTCCTTTGTTTCTTGAGGGCCTCCTCAAGAAATAATTTGATAGTATATCCTGCTACTTCATATTTTATTTCTTCACCCATGGGAGGTTGTCAGGGTTTGTGAGGCTGATATTGCAAGGGTTCAACCAGATCAAGCCCTAACTCCTTATATCCTAACCTCGTTGGGGACATGCAAAGAAAAACAGAGAAAGAGCAGAATGCTCTGATTCCACTGATCCGAATTTATGAAAGAACACATTAATATATATAAATAAGCATAAAAATAGAGATTCAGTGGAAATAAAACTTCATTTCGTTAATATCAAATAACATAAATATGCTTACAGACATAATGGAAATAAACTAGGTAGGGCAATGGTAGCTTATCTCTGAGAAGAGATGTGGCACCTACTAGCCTATGGCTCAAAGGCCTATTTATTGTTGAGAAACAATGGAAAACCCTAAACATCCAAAAACCTAACCCTAGGAGATGAATCACCAACACTGTGGGCCCTGTTTGGGTAAATTGGTACATCAATCTTCCCAGGGAAGAAACTTTGGCATATGATCTCTGTTTGACGCGCTCAATACCTCGTTAGAAATATTTATCAGAGGTATACAACTTTTGACATGATAAAAATTGAAGGAACTTCCATGTTGCTCCTAATTTTCCCAAAAAAATATCGTTTAGGGCCTCAAAACGGCTCCGGAAGTTCAGGACCCGAAAAATTGCTAAAAATAGTAAATTGTGCTAAAACTAAAAAACTGAAAGAATCGATGGTGGGGTTTCAAATGGGATAGGTGGGTGGCCACCAATATCCAACTGGATCATTTGATTTTTATCATGAGGATTCAGTTGTGAATAAGATAAATAAATATCCTCAATGTCAAAGTATTTATCATAAATGACCTAGCCTTATGTAGATTTCCCTTCGACCTCACCTAATGTCTCAAAACAAGAAGGAATATTGAGCTCATTTTCATTAACACCAGAAGAATGATCAATAACTAATTCTCTTTCTTGATAAAACCTAATTGGAAATTCTTTTAGATCAACCTCTCTGTTTTCTTAAATATCTTTAAAGTGAAGGGAGGATAAATTGCTATCAGAAAAGTTATCAAGCCAAAGGGAAAATTATGAATTTGAAACAATGCATTTGAAAATGTCTCTATTTGAGAACTCTTGCACATTTTCTTCATTGCAAATTTCAGATTTAAGATCATGTACTTGGATACCTTTGTTTTCTTGAAGAATGTTGCTTTGCTATCTTGAATTTGACATTTTCTCGTCGTAAAGGAATTCAAAAATTTATACAATAGATTTCGCATTATTAGAAACTTTAATCACTACTTCTACTTGTCGACTTATGCTCTGGTTTGATGCACACTGATTTTCAGATTTCAAAGAGGTATCTTCTTCAAGATTGTTGCTAGTATCTTCTTGTGGTTGATTAGGGAATTTTTTCAAGCTTTCCGATATTAGTTTATTAACATGATTATCATTAATACCATAAGATTTGTGTATTAAATTTAAGAATTTATCATACATGGCCGAAGCCACTTCATCATGATTGGTATGCACCTCTATATTGCAATTCTCAATTATGTTAATAAAATTGCCAGGAGATCGACCGAAGCTTGAAATGATTTCACATGGTTTATCAACAAGAGGAAGAGAGAAAATGTGTTCAAGCCAATCTAATAATTTGTATTTCAAAGTTTTGTCTTCAATTTTAAATTTTAAGCAATTTAAATGAAATCTAATGTTAAAATCAATTAAAGACTCACTTTCAAACCTTCGTAGATCTTCAATTTCATTACATACTTGTTCATTTTCATGGTCATCAAATTTACAAAGGAACATTATAATAATCTGATCCCAACTATGAACTGAGGAAACTAGAAGTGATTGACACCAACTTTTGACTTTTTCCAAAAATGTAAGCATAAAAATCCTGCATAAAATACCTTCACCAATTTATTGAAAATCAGAATTTCTAAAATTTTGAATAAATTGAAAGGCATGATCAAAAGAAGAAGAATTCCTCTTACCATCAAACTTTACCTGAGACAAGAGTCTTACTATTTCTAGTGGAGTATTGGAAGATGCACGTCCAGAAATACAACTCCAAATTGGAAGTTTAAGAGGATCCATTTTAATAAAAATAAATGTTAGAATACAAAGAATCCAATGGAAAACAAGTCTTCCGGCCCTCCTTCTAGCACCAAAAGTGTTGAGGGTCCAAAATGTCCACCTATAACACTATGAGGGAGACCACCCGGTCCGGACCTTGAAAGAACTCCTTTTCCATTGAAATGGTGGTTCCAAATGGTTAAAATAGGTCGAGTTACCTTCTCTCCACCTCTAATGGCTTAAAATATAATTTCCATCTTCCAATAGAGAAGAGACATCAGATCAGCCCTCTTGTTGATTAGGCAAGAAAGTGATCCTTAAGTTGATTTGGGGCTTATGCAAGCCACAAATAAAGTTTTCCTCTTTGGAAAGAGGAATTCTAGAAATATATAATTAAATCTAAATGCAAAATTATTCTAAAATGCAAGAAAAAACAAAATTATCCTAATCCTATTTCAATTAGGTAGATAGAAATCTAACCCAACCGAGAGTAAGATATTTAAATGATTGGGATTTAAGTATGTCTGAATTATAATGAATATCAAGCTAATGACGTAGTTCAATTAACAAATATTATGTATACTAAAAAACATTCTATTCAGAGGTCTCTTAACTGAAATAATCAACCAACAACATTTGAGAAGTAGTTCATAAAATGATATTGATTGTTAAATCAATAATTCGAATAATTAAACAATAATATGAGGAAATAGTTTACAACATATCATTGTTTGTTAAATCAATATTAAAAGACAAATTTATGAGAAAACAATTACTAGGAAATCAGAATTCAACCCATAAGAGCAGAGATAATAATAGCATATAATTGAGATACATTACTCATATTGACAATAGTGCACAAATATGAATAAAATGACACATTATTGCCATCATAAAATGAAATTAGTATTTAAAACAATAATATTAGAAATACCAATTTATCGAATCTTTTTCTCTGGCTCTAGTCTCCAACAGTCCTCTATAATATTTGAACTTCTATTGTTACAACAAGACCTACATTAGTGCAAACTCTAGCCATCATACATAATTTTGAATGCAAAAGAAAAGCCCTCAATAATCCCCAGATCTGATATTTTCTCTCATTTACGCTACAAATCTAAATCTTTTTTAAAATAGTGCCTTCAAGAATTCAAGTATTGCAAAGAAGAGAACCCTAACTTTACATTCTACAATCTTGTATTTATAATATTTACAAAAGAATTCCTTAATAGAAAGTTGTTTCAAGAGTGGTTCTTATCAATCAATTTCCATTGGCCCAAAAACATATTCTTCAATTATCGGAGCATTCTTATTGATTGAGATATTCTTCTTTTCATCTCTTCAAACTGTTTCTCTGCAAAAATCAATCAATATTAAATTAAAATGGAAAACTAAAATCAAAATACCAAATCTGGAATTAAAACAAATCCAATCAAAAATTAATTAGATAATTAAAATAAAATAAATATGAGCTTTCTTTTGATTCCTGTGAATATTTAGTTGCTCAAGGGGAACATAGACGAATGGATCTGCACTCAGAAGAAGTCGTGGGCAAATGAGAATGCATAAAATTAAACTCAGAAAATTAGTTATATTTAAAAATTCATAGCTTGATTTTCTACTGAATTTTAGACCCCTTAAATGATCAGATTTGGAAATGAAACCACTTCAAAAATGTTCTCCATAATTTTATCTTTTAAATGAGTCATCATGGATCTCATTTGGCCAATTAAAACTCCATTTATGAGCTTCCAAAATTAGTATATTAAAATTGCCAGAATTTTGGAATTTTTGTTGCTTAGGCTAAAAATTAAAATTTTTTATTAAAAACCTAATCCTAAATTATATTACAAATATCAATTAATTAATACTAATTGATTGTAATTATAGTATTAATTTTAATTAAAAACTAAATTAAAGATTAATTATTAACATAAATTAATTAATATAAAAATGATTTAAAAGAAATTAATTAAAATATAATAATATGATAATTCAAATTATATTAAAATTATAATAAATGTTATAATTATAATGAAAATTATTATAATATTAATATAATATTGAATTAAAAACTTTAATATACAAACCATTGGAATCAATCCAAAACCTTTAAAAACAATCAAGGTTACGTGAGGTGAGGGACTTATGGAGTGAATAGAAGGTGAGGTCATGGAGGGTGACATGGAGTGGAGTGAGATGAGGGTGATGTAAGCAGAGTGGAGAGGCATAAGGTGTTCAAAATGAAAACTTACGTTAAACCAACGAAATCACATCGCATTTTTTGAAATCTCAAAATTGCAAATTAATAACTTTGGTGCTTAATAAATTTGTGATTTGCGATATGTGATATCACAATCGCAATTTTTTATCGCAAATCTTTTAGATCGCATTTTTTGGAAGCAAGAGAAGGGATGTAAAGTGGGGCTCACATGAATTGAAAATCATACAAATTGGACTACAACCACTTTACAATTTTGGAAGTTTGGTTTTGCCAATTTGTTTTAAAATAACAAATTGGAGTAAATTACCAAGTTCCTGAAATGTGTTTTCATCTGTTGTACAATTTAGTTGGGTCATTTTGTAGGACCGTTAGGGAAAAATGAGAAAATTAGTACAAATTAACTAAGATTTAATATTCATAATAAATGCCTATTTTAATTGCAAAGATTGAAATATCATACATTTATTTACATTTTTTAGTCCAAGCGAGAAACTGCACTTACCAAGGTATGCAATGCTAACCGGAATGACTGGGATGAGCGTGTGCCTGTCGTTCTCTGGGCATATCAGACCACATCTAAGAAGTTGATAGGTAGAACACCTTTCAGGATGGTATATGGGCAAGAATATGTGTTTCCGATGGGGTTCATTATTCCTAGTCATCGCATTGCAGCATTCACAAATATGGCAGAAGAAGATGTTATGGAGGAACGGTTGTCACAGTTGGTTTCACTGGAAGAAGATCGATTTATTTCCAATTATCACCAGAAATTTCAGAAGGCGGGTGAAAAATTATGGCATGATAAGCACATCAGGAAAAAGGTGTTCAAGGAATATGATTTAGTCTTGTTGTATCACAACAAGTTTGCGCACCACCTAAGGAAGTTGAAGATGCATTGGCTAGGGCCACATGTTGTTAAGGAAATCACTGATGGAATTGCAGTGCACCTAGACACATTGAGCAGAGAATATCTCCTCGAGCATGTCAATGGTAGTTGATTGAAGCCATACAAGGATGACCTTGTGTGCACCAAATGACTATATGGATGAAGTATCAAATCTGCGCAGACAGGATGGTGGATGCGCAGAAAGGTGCGACACTCGCGTGGTAGCTACGTGAGGAGGTTGAATAGGTCCTAGAGGTGCCAAAAACTAGCTGTTGGAACAGTAAATCTGGAAAACATAGCTTTATTACCGTTTATGGGTGCGTCTAAGTTGCACTTAATGAAGGGATTTTTCCAGATTTGTGACCATTTTGTCATTTATGGAGACACATTAATGCATAAGGAACCATTGAAGACACACCAAAAGTATAAATATGAACTGTGGGGTCGTAATAGTTCCCTTTGTTTTCTGAATGAATTATTTTCCCTGAGATCTTTTATTTCCGCAGCATACTCATTGTCTATGCCTGGTTTGGATCCATGATTTGAGGAAGAGTTGCACAACAAAGGTTTGGTTTATGAAATTTTGCCCAGTATGATAGCTACACAACCCGAAGATACCCTTTTTGCACCAGAGGTTCCTCTTGCGCTGATTGCTGAAACACATGCGCCCATGAATTCTATGAAGGGTCAAACATCTAAAACGAGGAAATGCCCGAGGGAAAAGACTCTCAGGCCTCGATCCACTGGGGCTGAGCGCCTTAAAATACCAATGATAGATCTCCCCAAGACAATTTGGAGGAAGAGGAGGATGTGGCCAAAGTGACCCCATTATCACGGTTTCACACCTATGTCGCACCATGCAAACTATCAGTAAGGGTTCCCAAATATCTCGACAAGGTGCGATTGAGCATAAATATGACTTTCATGTTTGAAAATGTCCCACAGGAAGGTGAAATGTTTTCAAAAGTGTTGTAGCTTAGAATGGAGGATTGGGACATCAAAGACGTGGATAAATTTCCTGAACTTGCACCAGAGCTCTACCTAGACCATCTCCAGTATGAATGAAGAATCGTGCACCTAGAGCCGAAGAGATGGGTGTTGGTTCTTGTTGAGGCCTTGGAGTTTCACTGCCAAAACATGGGGGAAAACCACTTAGTCCTGACCTTAAAGAAACTCCTTTTCCATTTGGTGTAGTGGCTTTGAATGGGGATAATTGGACCAGTTTCCCAATAAGGATGATTTTGAGGGTGTTGTGAATATAGCATGCAAATGGATAATGATTTTAATCTATATGCATCTATATAAACTATTTAATCTAATATATATCTGAGGTGTTTTTCCTTTATGCAATCTAAAATTATATCTTTCAATTGTCAGTAATATAGATCATATAACAGTTGAAAGAGATTAAAATTATGTAAAATGATTATTCTAGCAAAGTAGTTTACATAGAAGAATTGTGAAAGAAATATTGCATTTATCAATGTGATTACATATTCAATAAGAAACCATAGCTAAATATTAGAACAAAAGTGCATGTAATATTTATATATGATGACATTTCAAATATATAATGCAATAAAAAGATGGCAGTCAATCTATGAAGTAAGACTTAATACAAGTGAATAGAAGTACCATATGTACAAATCTCTACTCATGTAAACTAACAGCAATGAATCTTCTCCTTCTCACTTTCAAGTAATTTAAAGAGTACAATATTGCAACATCAGTTAAACAACTTTAATTTTCAAAAGATAATAGATGTGTTCCATTAATTCATCAAAGCACTCACAAACTTACAATAGTGCATTCTTTGCAAATGTTTTTGACAAATTTCTGGACCCTTCTCTAAATGCATGAGAAGGGTTTAAATACTAAACTAAATATAAACTAAAATAGATTATTACAAAAATATACAGGTTTCAAACAACCTTCCTCATAAAGCTAACTTAAACTACAATATAGGAAATTGAACTAACAATTATGATTTATGAGTTCTGCCCTTTCTTCTAAATGTAGTCACGAAGATGACAAATATATAAAATTGCTTTGAGTTGATCTGGCTGTGATATCCTTGATCTGATCACTCCTTTGAAAATAGCGTTTGAGAGTATTGACTGGGATCTCTTCGTTGAATCTATAAGAGACTGCAAAGTCTGATGTTGATGATAAGGTTTAAACAGAAAATTCCAGTAATTTTCTTTATCAAACTTATTTACTTTTTTAATAATTTCCTCCTGTGTATCAGCTCTCTTCTTCCATTATGTTTCCACTTGTCTTGTTTCTGAGAACACATTAGACGTGTCCTCCTTGAGAAGTTCTTCTCTAGACAATTGTTCACACATAGATTCAAGAATCTCACTTGATATCTTGGATATCTTCGTTGCTGCTTTCTCTGCCTGTTTGATTTGCGCTTCCCATTCACTGAATAGAATTTCTTTGTGAAGCTTATCTACTTGAGGTAGATTATCTTCCTTCCCCGAATCTGATACTTTCCATTGGATGTGTTCTTCAATTTTCTTCTCAAGTCTTTCACATTCAAGTTTCTGGATTTCTATCTGTTGGATCAGTATTTTATTTGAATCACAACAAGAGTCAATTATAGAAGCTTGATGACAAAATACTCTTTGCTCTTCCTTTAACTTAGTGTTTAAATCAAGTGCTTCTTTGATAAATTTCTCTAATTGCGGTTGGCTTTATAACTTGGTCATTTCTACTTCCAGTTGTGCTTGTTTTCATTAATCTCTGTCTGATGCTGAAATTTGAGGCTTTCAATATCTTTATGAAATTGGGTTGTATTTTCTTGGACTTGTTCACTGGAATTAGATTTATGTTCATTCAACAACTTCTCTAGTTCTTTTACTCTAGCTTCCTTTTGTTTTAGCAACAATCTAACCTCAGTAGATTTATGAACAAAAATAGTAGTATATGCCCCTGCATACTGTGATAATTTGGTTAGATGTTCAGTAGGATCATCTGAGTAATATTTCCATAATAAATCAACTGATTCATATGTAGGCTTTGCAGTTGTTTCATCAATTCTCCTCCTTTTGTTTCTTTTAACTACAACCCTATAACTAAGACTATAGAAAATATCCAATGAAGGAATATCTTCAATTTGTAGAACTATTTGATCTGTAGGGTAGGTCGATATGATTTTTTTATCATGCATTGTTGGAACTCTTTGTAGTGGATTAACAGTTTCCACTATCTTCTCGGAGTGTTCAGGTGTCTGGAAACTCGTTTCCTGACCAGTGTTGAGATTCTCTTTAGGAGTTTTTATTACTTCACAAAACTCCTTCCATACATCTATAAGATCTTTTATTTGTGGTGAACTGGACTGATCTAGTATATTATGACTTTGATGAACTGTTTGAGAATATGATTCTATTCCATTATTTCTTGTTTCCTCTAGAATCTCTATCTCATAAATTACTTGGTCAATTATCTTTTCTGAGCTTTCATTCTTAGATTCAGATTCATTTTCAAAGTGATCCGAATTATGAGATTGCTGATGTGACTGACCTAATTCATATTCAGACATATCTTTTACTTCATCATCCAGGCTGACACTTGGAGTGTGTTTGTTGTCATCTTCAATAGTTAACAAATCGAGAGGGACTTTCTCTAGTCTCCTATTTCTGTACGTTTGGAAAGCTTCAAAATCATCTCGACTTAGTTGGCTGGATGCATACTTGATAATGTCTAAAAAAAATTCCACGCCTTGGAAGAGATCATCAAATCCATCTTCCTCCTTTACAAAAGGTTTTAACTTGAGCTATGTGATGTAATTTTTAATTACATCATTTGGATCATATAATCTTTTTGGCATTACTTCCAATTTCAATAAATGAATGTTGGAAACTTCCTTGTAAGTATGATCGATGTCAAACAGTGCAAAAGTGCCACATTGTATAGGGTAATTAGGCAAAATATCCTTTTTAGCATCTTTTAGTTTTTTTGTGACACCATTAAAAAGCTGATAGGCTATTTCTCTTGCAAGTAACTTATCGGGAACGTATTAGGGTAAAACATGGGGAGAAGCATAACTCCCGAATACTCTAATATATGTAAAATTCTCCTCTGCAAACCATCTAGCTGCAAAAAGAATATCTACATTAGCTTCTTCAGAAACCATAGGGACCTTTTTATTGAAAATCATCTAGTGCATAGGCAATATGACTCTGTAACAGATTTTATAGAAGTGTAAGTGGAAGTCTGAATCCCAGAGTTCTCTATTTTGAATTTGAATTGGGGTAGGGTCTTGGGTAGTCCATTTCCATCCCATGGTAGGAAAACTAGCCTAGTAAAATAGATAGCGTTCATGACATAGGCAAACATATAAAATGGAGGTATTTATTTAGATGAAATACTCATTTTATTCCTATATTTGGTAATGTGTTTGGATAGATTATCAGATAAGATGTTTTCCCAATTCAAGATTGATGAATTGACGATTGCGTCAATTACGGGAACCCACTCTTTTGAGAATCTAGTGCTATCAGGTCTGAAAAATAATCTACATAACATACTGGTAGCATAACAGTAAGGGTTAGGAATTTGGGTAATTGGGTACGTACCAAGCTTATATTGCTTTAACTTCCCTTGTTCATCCTTCCATTCTTTGATGACTTTGATAAGATCTGAATTTTCTCCTCTAAAGCTCTTCAAAAATTATTTTTCATATTTCTGCTGCAGGGGTGGTAGATGATACATTTCTATTAAATATTATGCCTTAAATGAGCCCATATTTTCTCCCTTCGAATTGTTGAACATTCTATATTCAATGTCTAAGTGATCAATTGGCCACTTAACCATGTCTATGTAAGGGAGAATCTTTGGTCTTGCAGCTATCCTGTGAATGTATGAGCATGCAACATCAAAAAGAGTTGCGTCAGAGGTAGATGTTGTGCTTGTTGAAGAAACTTCAGTTATCACCTTTGGTGCTTCGCTTTCAAAAAGCTTATACATTGCCTCCCATGTCGAACTGCTGCAATCTTTGTTGCAGACGGCATCTAAAAATAAGGGAGACAACTTTGTATCTTCAGTAGATGACATCTAAGAAATCTCTTTTCCCTTTTTGCTCATTTTACTCTTCCTCAATCCATTAACTATTTTCCTAAAAACAGAGCGAATTTTACAAGTATAGAAAATCAAAGAGACGAATCTATCATGTATTTCAAACATATGCAAGTAGATATAAATCTATTAACATATAACATCAATCATCAATCATAAACTCTAAATTAATATCTCATACACCTTCACGTGTAGAATATATCAATCATTTTAAAGTCGTTAAGATCTCGAATTTCATTTTGATATGACACAAATTACTTCACATGCTTGATCCATTAAATTTTGTCGGTGCACGTATTGAAATTCACAATTTATAACCATTCGTAATACTTACACTTAAATATTGCAAAATGCGATCTGTACAAATCGTAAATCGCAACTTTTATAGGATAACAATTTGGCGTAAGTTGTAAGTTATGCGAAATGCGAATTGCACTTTTTGCAAAACTTAAATGCCTGCAATTTCCGAAATTTTTATATTCATTTCTTTATTTTTTTGTCGTGTTAGTGAAGTCTCAACTTATATCGATTTGCTTTTAATTTTTTTGATTGATTAAGTGAGATGTGATGCGATAAAGTAAATATAACGGTGATTGAAGTTATTTCAAAGTTCAAACATATCTTCAAAAAAGTTGAGCGCATATCGTGGCTTGCATATTTTAAATTTTATAAGTAATTGAAATTAATAAGATATGCAATTTGCGATTTTCTCAAGAAAAATAAAGTGGAAAACTTTTTAAAAGAAAATATTTATTTTCTAAGTTTTTTATTTATAAAATTAAAATAATTTCCTATTTATTTCTAAAGGGTCCCTATTTATAAAAATAAATGGGGGTTGTTGTATAGTACTACAATTGGCAATTCACTTGGGCAAACCAGATATCTCTGATAATTTTTTTTGAAATTTATAAGGTTTTTTTTTTTTTTAAATAGTTGTAAGAATGAAATTTCAAATAAATAATATCTTACTAAGAAATGAAAGTTTCTATTATTCATTATTCATAATAATTCCTATATTAAATATATAAGTATGAAAATCTATATCAATCCTTACTTAATTTAAAAAGATAAAGTAGGTAGCCTTTACATATCAACTTTATAAAAATTTACTCTTTTATCATAGATAGAGCCTCTGTTCCAATAGGCAACTTAAGCTTTTGGTAGGGTTACCTTTTACCCAGCAATGGTTCATTGTCCAATCTAGTATTTCTTATAATTTCCAAAAGTAAATTCTAACCTTTGAGAATTTTCTTTTATATATTATTTTATTTACTTAAAAGCCATTATCTTGGCTTGGTAACCAAATGATGACAATGCCACTCACTAGTAGTAATTATGTTGATCAAGCAGGCTCTTGATGAGACCCCTTGTCCTCTTGATATAATCTTAGGTCATTACCCTGTTTTGGTAGGCAGTATTGGTAATGTCAGTTTAATTTTTTCCCTATGAACATGGTAAATAAGCTCATTATGAGACTTATTATATTTTAATTCTTTCTTCTAATCATATATATATATATATATATATATATATATATATATATATATATATATATATATATATTTGAATTCCTTTCGAAAATTTATAAGTTTTCCTGAATGGGATGAATCATTGGTCTTTTTAAGATTCTAGATGATAATGTTGAGTTTCAGATTGCTTTTCAATAAACAGGTCTTTACTATGTTAGATCTAAGAATTTTGTGATCCATAATGTAGATAGAAAATATTAAAGGCTCAAGAGACAAATCCTCTCGTTTGGATCCTATCTCTAAAGTGAATCTTCCATTTATCCAAGGGACCTCGGACAGAATTTCCCATGTCCTCAGGAGAAATAATGTCGCCTCTTCTTTTAGGCTTATCAGTACCATCAGGAATTCTCTCGGATCGGTTAAGGACCCTATAGACCCAATGGGCATGAAAGGTGTCTATTTAGTTCCATGCTTCTGCGGTACTCCCTATATTGGGGAAACTAGTCGATCCATTAGATAAAGAATCCTGGAGCATGCTGCAGACATTAGGCGCAGTCGATCTCGCACTTCTTCTCTTGTAGAGAATGCTGGGAAATCGTGTCACCATGTGTGCATTGAAGACTCCAAATTCATTTCTAGGGTGGATCACTTCCATCATAGAAAGATGAGGGAGGCTATTGAAATTGAGAGACATCCTAGAAATCTCAATAGAGATGATGGGTGGAAACTAAGTAAGAGTTGGGTACCGGCCCTCTCAAGGTGACTCAGCCACCATGTGGTGTTCTCTTTGGTTTTATTCTTTTTTCTGAACCTTTTTTATTATATTATCTCCTTTCTTATATATATATATATATATATATATATATATATATATATATATATATATATATATATATATATTTCCCCCTCTCCTCGCGCCTTGTAATAATAATTATAAATCTTCTCACCCTTTTTTTATTTTATTGTATATTAGTCCTTTCTTATTTTTTCTTTAACTTTTTATTATTTTAATATTATTTCCTATACTATTATTTACTCCTTCTCCCTTACCTTTTTTATAACTTATATATATATATATATATATATATATATATATATATATATATATATATATATATATATATATATATATATATATATATATATATATATATATATATATTATTTATTTTTTATTTTTCCTCCGTCATTTAACCCTTCTCCCTTATCATTTTACCAAATTATTTTTCCTAATTTAATCTTTTTATGTTTTTCCCCTATACTATAAGTTACCCCTTCTCCCGTATGAATTTTATAATTTAACCTTTTTTCCTAAATTATTATATTTTTAAATGATTAAAAACTTTTAATTTCCTAACTAATTAATTAAATAAATTAAAAACTTTTAATTTTCTAACTAATTAATTAAATAATTAAAAAACTTTTAATTTTCTAACTAATTAATTAAATAATTAAAAAACTTTTAATTTTCTAACTAATTAACTAAATAACAGCTAGTTTCTAACGGTTAGTTTTAACAGCTAACTCCAGGCAATGATGCATCCTTACTATTTATTCAGTGAGATCGACTTCCTTCTTCACCTTGTCTTGAGGATGAACCACATGAGATGGTTCGAAACGTCGACCAAATCCCAATGATGTGATTAATCCGAAAGATTTTCTATCTCGGTCTTTACTATGTTAAATTTTCTTTTCTTAAATGATAATATAATATTCATGCTATATAAATATGAGAGTTCATCAAAGAATAAATGATTTCAGGGAAATTCCATTTTTCAGAAAAATAAAATCAATTTGTCTTTCTAAATATTTCGATTATTTCCTTAACATTTTTTATCTTTTATAAAAAAATCAAAGAAAATCATCTGAGATTATATTTGAAAATCCAAATATTAATACTAAGCAATTTTTATTTTCTTAGAAAAAGAAAAGAAAAAGACACTAGTATACAAAGATAGAAGGGGTTACCTTCTATGAGAAATATTTTTTAAAAATCTGCCCATTAACAGGAAAAGAATCCTTTTTTCCTGATAGATCTTGCAATAAAAATGTTCATGGGCCTATTTCTTCAATTATTTTAAATGGACCTAGCGAGAGTTTTTGAAACTTCATGTGCTTACCTTTTTCCTCATGCGCTTTGTCCCATTTCAATACCAAATCACCAATTTGAAAATTCTTTGGAGTGACAGAAGTTGAATCAAATGAGGTTTTTATTATATGTTAATGATGAGCATGAGTTTGTTTGGTTTTTTCTCTTTCTTCTTCTAACTTAAGAATTTGACCTTGTCTAAGTTGTAAAGAAGAAGTAGGAGTTTCATCAAGGAATTGAACTAAGGAAAGGGAGGGAATAACTACGCTGGTGGGAAGTACTGCTTCTTTTCCATAGACAAGATTGAATGGAGAAGTACCAATAGAAGCTTTTTGAGTTATTCAATCTGCCCAAAGAGAAAAAAATAATGACTTATGGCAATTTCTTTGATTCTGATCAACATTTCTTTGGATTATTCTAATCAGGTTGTTGTTTGTGGATTCTGCCAAACCATTTCCTTATGGATAATAATTTGAATAATATTTTAGTTAAAAACCTCTTTTAATTGAAAATTCTATCATAGTAGTTCCAGAGAAATAAGATGCATTATCAAACATCAAAACAGTAGGTAAGCCAAACCTGGTTATGATATTCTAGTCAATGAAATCAATGATATTTTCTAAATTATCTACTTTTAATGGAATTGCTTCCACCCATTTGGTAAAGTAATCTGTAGCTGTGAGAATATATATATGTTGTTTGGAATATTTAGGAACAATATCACCAATTATATCTAATCCCCATTTCTAAAATGGTTGTTCAATGTTGATTAGATGTAATGAGAATGCTGCCTTTCTTTGTCTTCCAGATGTACTTTGGCATACTTTACATTTTCTTGTATATTCATGGGCATCTGTGAAAAGTGTAGGCCAATAATAACCTGCATGCAAGATCTTATGTGTTGTTGTATTTCCTCCAAAATTTCCTCCAGCTGGTCCATCATGGAGTTCCTGCAAGACCTTCTTTGCTTCATATTTTTCTAAGCATCTTAGAAGTACAAAATCGAAATTTCTTCTAAATAACACATCTTTGACTAACTCATATTCTTTAGTTTTTAATCTAAGAGCTCGTTTTGTCTTGTAACTGAGATGATTTGGAGCATATCCATTCTTCAAATAAAATATAAGATCAATATATTGTGACTCTGAATCATTGAGGCTTACCTCTGATATTTTCACATGATTACCTAAATATTCTTCTACTGGAAAATGTGATGCTCCTGTAAGCATTCTTCAAAAACCTTGACCTCCAATGATTTTAGAGGGTTTAATTTCTACATCATATTCTTGTAACGCAGTCACCCAGTTAGCTCTTTTTTCTCCTAATTCTTTCTGCATCAAAAGTTGTCTTACTGTAGAAAATGGAACTATGATTTTTGTATGAGACTTTAGGAGAAAAGGTTTAAAATGTTTTATGGCCTTAAAAAAAGAAAATTCTTGCTTTTCAACAGATGTGTAATTAAATTCTGCAGCTTGTAAATTTGAACTAAAGAATAATATCGGTGCTTCTATTTTTTGGTCATTCAACTGTGTTAAAACAGCTGCATATGATGTATCCGATGAAAAAGTGTATAATGTAAATGGATTAAGAAAATTGGGGGTGGTAAAGAATGGAGCATTGACAATTGATTGTTTAATAAATTCAAATGCTTCTCTTTCATTATGTCTCCATTTAAATACATAATTTTTCTTAATCATTTTCTGCAATTGTAAAACTCTTTGAGAAAAATCAGGGACAAATCTCTTAAAAAAATTAATTTTCCCAAGGAAATATTTCATGGTTTTCTTGTTATGAGGGAAAGAAATTCATTTAATTTCATCAATTCTTTCAGGATAAATATAGATACCATTTTTTGACACAATAAATCTTAAAACTTTTCCTTCATCTAAAGCAAAAAATGATTTCTTTGGATTTAATGAAATGCCATACCTTTTGCATCACTCAAAGACTTGATTTAGGTCATTCACATGATGAGTTACCTATTTGGAGAAGATAGTAATGTCATATAAATAAATAAATATTGTTTTATTTATAAGTCCCCTAAAATCTATGTCCATGGCTCTTTGGAAAGTGGCACCTGCATTAATTAATCCAAAAGACAATTTCTGATAAGCATAAGTTCCCCACTTAGTTCTGAATGTATTTTTCAATCTATCATCTGGATGAACGAGAATTTGATTGTAACCTGAAAATCCATCTAGAAAATACATGAGCTCAGAACCAGCTACTTTACGCAATGTTTGTTCCATGGTTGGTAATGGAAAATTGTCCTTCTGACAAGCTTTTTTTAAAATTCTAGAATCAAGGAAAATTCGAATATCACCATTCTTTTTCCTGACAGGTACCAAATTTGATACCGATTTAGAATGTCTTACTGGAAAGATGATTTTTTCCTTGAGGAGTTTATTCAATTCTGTTTTAATTTGATTTTCCAACTTTGGATGAATTTTTCTCAATTTCTGTTGTATGGGCTTTTCCTCTAAGATCATAGGAATCGTGTGTTGAGTTACAGAATTATCATATGTTTTAAGATCAGAATAATCCCAAGCAAAGACACTTTTGTATATCCTAAACAATTTGATGAATGATCATTTTTCTTTGGAAGACAGACCAAGACCTAAATTTATATTTTGAGGTTTTTCTTCACTTCCTATATTAACTAACTCAAATCTTAAGGTATAACTTTGTGTTTTTGAGTTAGTTACTCTTTTAAACCTTTCCTTTAGATCGTATAAGTATTCTAACTTGAAAACTGATTTTGGAATAGGATTTTCATCTTGTTCTTTCTTAATCTGAGTGTCATGTTCATTTTCATCCATAATTTGATTATTGTAAGATTATTCAGATGTTAAAAAATCTATGATATCTGAGTCATTATTGAATACTCTCTGATTAGTGATATTATCAGGAATAGATGGTCTAAAAATTAATTCAATAGAAAATATATCGGGACTAAATTCTTGGGATGGGATTAATTTTGAGGCTACATTAGTGAGTAAATCTACACTACCATTCTATATTCTAGGTATAGAAGAAATGTTGAAGGCTAAGAAATGAGCAGTTAATTCTTGGAATAATGATTGATAATTTTTTAAGTGTACAAAATTACAATGGATAGTATTTCTCACTTTCCTAACTATGATTTTTGAATCTCCTAAAACCTTCATATGTCTAATATTAAGATCAATAGCTTTTAATAAACCTTGAACTAATACTTCATACTCAGCTACATTGTTGGTACAATCAAATTCTAATCGGCAGGCTAACATAGTCTTTTCTCCTTTTTAGTTTATTAAAATGCAACCCACACCTTCACCATCTTTAGATTTAGAACCATCAAAATAAGGGGTCCAAAAAAAAGAATTACCTAATTTTCTATCTAAAAAATTAATACATCTAGATTTATCTGGCTAAGAAAAATTCTCAATCTGAGATACAACTGCATTATAAAATAAAGGTGATGGTTGAGCATTAAATTTTCCTAAAAATGACTCTATAGAGTAGTTTCCAATAATGTTGTTATTGAAGGCTACTAGCTCATTAAGTCCTTCAAGATCAGTCACCGTATGCTTCATAAAATTTTCACGGTCAACTCGAATTTGGTTTGGATTTCCATTATGTGGTAACCACATATGTGACTAGTTTATTGAAAAATAACCATGAATTTTCTCAGACCAGTCATGACTTAAAACTAAGCCATAAAATTCAAGAATATCTACCACCAAAATATCAATTATCTGAGCAATTTTTGGATTTGATGACAATCTGATGGAAATAGAATTTAATTCTCCTACCACTTCTACTCTAGTTCTGTCAAGTTGTTATATATGGACTGGAGAAATCTGAGGAGTTATGTTTAATTTGGCACAAACTGATTTTGGCATTATATTCGAAAATCTCCCTGAGTCTATTAAATAGTTATGACCATTTTTGTTATATATCTTATAGGTTAAGAGAAATGGAGGAGTATGAGATATGGATCGATCACCTATCATAATTAATTCTGAGGCATCTACTTTCATTGAAGGAGAAGTTGACTTACCCATTTCATTAGTAGCTTAAGCTATGACTGGAGCAGGTAAATTTGAAGTAGGAACGACTTTTAAGTCTCTAAGTAAGATTTGTTGTTGTTGCTTCAATTTGGTAAGCTCATGAATTGAAATATTTTCCCTAATTTTCTTCATGTATTCAACTATATTGTACTCAATGGTATCTGAGGCAAACATTGTTTTAGATATAGGTGGAGAGTCTGAGGTAATAGGACTTGTTTGCGTAGCCTTTGAATTAGACTTTTTTCTTACTTATTTGTCTTTAGCAGGAGTGGAAATTTTTTGTTGTTTACTAGGTTGTGTTATTTCAGTAATATTTTTGCTGCATGTGCTGACAGGAAAAGCTTCAAGTTGTTCTTCATTTGATAGGATGAAATCCCACATTCCATTAAGTTCAACTTCTTCTTCTTCGTCATCTTCTTCTTCCTATGTTTTTTCTTCCTCCTCTTCGTGATCCGATTCAACATTAGATATAATATTTGGAGGTTGAGAATTAGAGGATTGTCTTTTATTAAAATTCTTGAAACTCTTTTTTGAATTTGAATTTTTGATGAATTGTTTCTTGATATCTTCCATCTCATTGGTCATAGTTTTTAAAAAAGTTTGAAGAAATTCTATGTCAAATGGATCCTTTGGCATCTTCTTCTTAGAGTCATATTTGAAAGATATCTTCTTTGATTTTCGATCTTCCTGAGAATTATTTTTTTCAAGAGCAGTTGTATGTTTATCTACAGATAGAGACTCTTTCATATTTTCTGCAAGTGTTGCTATCTTTTCTCTATCATCAAAAATATCTATATTAGATGGAATGGATGAAATATACCACTCAATTTGAAATTCTGCGCCAAGAACTGCTGTAACAGGAATTTTATTGAGTAGTTTATTAAATATTGAATTAAAATCTTTTAAAGTATAATGAAAATAATCATGTCCTTTTAAAGTATAATAATCTTGAGTAGTTTGCATGCTACAGATCCTTTTAAAGTATATGGAAATAATCGTACAATGCAATCCTATTCAACTAATGCATTCAAATTGACAGCTAACATAAAATTATGAATATGTTCTTCTGTAGGAAGACCATCATCAAGATTAAATTTAGGTAGCCATATTTCAGGATTTTTAGGTAGAGCATGAAGAGGGGCGGGCATGTTTACAGCCCCTGGATTGTTCCATGGGTTTACATTCGGTGGAGGGGGTTGACCTGCCATTGGATTTTAGATGGGTTGGTCGAGTGGATTTTGAATTAATGATGAGGTAGGTTGAGCACTAGGACTAGTATTTTGAGTACTGGAACTAGTGAAAGTGATACCGACTGTTGGAATGAAATTTATGGAAGTGAGTGCAGGTAATGGAGGTGAATGGGATAAGATCTCGCTGGTGATTGATTCTGATTGATTCCTCTTTAACTTCTTCTGAGTACTACCGATAGGAAATTCAAAAGGGAGAATCCCTATTTTTTGAATTTCTGATCGGGTTGATATTCTTCGAGGTTGTAAAGAAGACGAAATACTAAGATTCGATAATTGAGAAGATTCAGGATTTTTAGCAGAAATAGATACTTTTTCTAATTTTTCTCTCAAAGAATAAACTTCTGGAGAATATTGGTGAAACTCGGGAAATAGTATGGTTTGAGTATCGCTAGGAGACTTATGGGAAAGATGATCAAATTCAGATTTTACAGATGAGGATCTAGATAATTTTCTATAAGTTGATGTGGATCTAGAGGGAGAGAGACTTTTTTATTATCCTTTAGATTGATCAAAACTTTGTGCCATTCATCAGGCCCTCCTTCTAGCACCAAAATGTTGAGGCCTCAGAATACTGCTGCCAAAATATGGGGGAAAACCACCTGGTCCATACCTTAAAGCAACTCCTTTTCCATTTGGTGTAGTGGCTCCGACTAGGGATAATGGGACTAGTTTCCCAATAAGGAAGATTTTGAGGGCGTTGTGAATATAGCATGCAAATGGATAATGATTTTAATCTATATGCATCTATCTAAACTATTTAATCCAATATATACCCGGGGTGTTTTTCCTTTATGCGATCTAAAATGATATCTTTCAATTTTCAATAATATAGATCATTTAATAGTTGACAGAAATGAAAATTATGTAAAATGATTATTTTAGAAAAGTAGTTTACATAGAAGAATTGTGAAAGAAATATTTTATTTATCAATGTGATTACATATTCAATAAGAAACCATAGCTAAATATTAAAATAGAAGTGCATGTAATATTTATATATTATGACGTTTCAACAATAAAAAGATGACTGTCAACCTATGAAGTAAGCCTTAATACAAGTGAATAGAAGTACCATATGCACGAAGTTATACTCATGTAAATTGAAAACAATGAATCTTCTCCTTCCCAATTTCAAGAAATTTAAAGAGTACAATAGTGCAACATCAGTTAAAAAACTTTAATTGTCAAAAGATAACAGATGTGTTTCATTAATTCATCAAAGCACTCACAAACTTACAATAGTGCATTCTTTGCAAATGTTTTTGACAAATTTCTGGACCCTTCTCTAAATTCATGAGAAGGGTTTAAATACTAAAATAACTATAAACTAAAATAGATTATTACAAATATATAAATGGGGTTTCAAACAACCTTCCTCATAAATCTAACTTAAACTACAATCTAGGGAACTAAAATAACAATTCTGATTTATGAGTTCTCCCCTTTCTTATGAATGTGGTCACAAAGATGAAAAATATCTAACATTTCTTTGACCTGAGCTGGTTGCGATATCCTTGATTTGATTTGTCCCTTGAAAATAGCTTTTGAGAGTACTGACTAGGATCTCTTCGTTGAATATGTAAGAGACTCCAGAGTCTAATGTTGATGATAATGTTTGATCAGAAAATTCCAATAATTTTCTTGATCAAACTTATTTACTTTTTTCATAATTTCCTCCTATGTATCTTCTTTATGCTTCCATTGTGTTTCCACTTGTCTTGTTTCTGAGAACACATCAGACGTGTCCTCCTCATTCGGTAATGTGTTTGGTTATATTATCAGGTAAGATGTTTACCCAATTCAATATTGATGAATTGATGATTGCGTCAATTAGGGGAACCCAACCTTTTGATAATCTAGTGCTATCAGGTCTGGGAAATAATCTACATAACCTACTGGTAGCATAACTATAAGGGTTAGGAATTTGGGTAATTGGGTATGTACCAAGCTTATATTTATTTAATTTCCCTTGTTCATCCTCCCATTCTTTGATGAATTTGATAAGATCTGGATGTTCTCCTATAAAGCTCTTAAAAAATTCTTTGTCATATTTCTGCTGCTGGGGTGGTAGATGATACATTGCTGTTAAATATTCTGCCCTAAATGAGCCCATATTTTCTCCCTTCGAATTCTTGAACATTCTATCTTCAATGTCTAAGTGATCAATTTCCCACTTAACCATGTCTATGAAAGGGAGAATCTTTGGTCTTGTAGTTATCCTGTGAACGTATGAGCATGCAACGTCAAAAAGAGTTGCGTCAGAGGTAGATGTCATGCTTGTTGAAGAAACTTTAGTTATCACCCTTGGTCCTTCGCTTTCAAAAATCTTATACATTTCATCCCATGTCGAACTGCCACAATTTTTGTTGCAGACTGTATCTGAAAATAAGGGAGACATCTCTATATCTTCAGTGGACGACGTCTGAGAAATCTCTTTGCCCTTTTTTCTCATTTTACTCTTCCTCAATCTGTTAACTGGTTTCTTGAAAATAAAGCAAATTTTACAAGTTTAGAGAATTAAAGAGACAAATCTATAATTTATTTCAAACATACGCAAGCAGATATAAATCTATTAAGATATAACATCAATCATCAATCATAATCTCTGAATTAATATCTCATACGCCTTCACGCGTAAAATATATCAATCATTTTAAAGCCATTAAGATCTCGAATTTCATTTTGATATGACACAAATTACTTCACATGATTGATCCACTAAATGTTGTCGGCGCAAATATCGAAAGTCATAAGTTATAACCATTCGTAATACTTACCCCTAAATATTGCGAAATGCGATATGCGCAAATCGCAGATCGCGACTTTTATAGGATAAAATTTTGGAATATGTTATAAGTTATGCGAAATGCGAATTGTGCTTTTTGAAAAGCTTAAATGATTGCATTTTCCAAAATTTTTATATTCATTTCTTTATTTGCTTGTCGGGTCCGTGAAGTCGCAGCTTTTATCGATTTTCTTTTACTATTTTTGATTGATTAAGTGAGGTGCAATGCGATAAAGTAAATATAACTGTGATTGAAGTTTTTTCAAAGTTCAAACATATCTTTTGAAAATTTGAGCGTATATCATGGATCGCATGTTTTAAAGTTTGTAAGTATTTGAAATTCATAAGATATTTTATTTGCGATGCATTCAAGAAAAATAAAGTGGAAATTTTTTTAAAAGAAAATATTTATTTTCTAAGTTTTTATTTAGAAAATAAAAATAATTTCCTATTTATTTCTAAAGGGTCCCTATTTATAAAAATAATTGGGGGGTTGTTGTATAGAAAAAAAGTTATGCACAAGGCAAGCTTGTTGAATCTATTGCAAATCCCTCACTTTGGGTGCAACCCAAGAAACGATATATGTGTCTAGAAATTTCTCCTGCTCATGCATGATGATGCACTATGGTTGGGTGAGTGCATTCCCAATGATATTTCTGAGATCCATAGGATCACTGGCCTACCTGATCAGGGAAAAAATCTAATGCCTGATTTTGGAGGAAAAGCGCAAGAAAAAATAGTCGCTAAAAAGATCAAAGAAAAATACCAAGTCTTGTGCAAGAGCAGGGGATTTGTGGTGAGTGAGATAAATGACCCTATTATTTAGTTTAAAATTCTCATCTTGGCCTGCAAGATGATGTACAAATTTTGACCGAAGGAGGTGCCCACACAGGTGATTTCTCTTGTTGGTCGATGTGAAAAGGGAGTGATCTGCAACTGGTCACATTATTTGTGCAAGGATTTTTTGGAGAACGTACACGAAGCATAGGAAGAGGGAAAGAAATTTCATTATGCTTGGCTTCTATTGTTGATTTCACTAATTGGGTGGAAGACCCCAGAGGAAACTCAGCTTCCTGAGATCAAGCCACAAATGTGTGAGGCCGCGCGGTATGCTACACTCTGGAATTCATCAAACCCCATGCACATTATGGATAATAAGACTTTCTGGGTGTTGTTCGATGCCTGACTGTATTAGGTAGGACATTTTTAGCCAAGGCTATCTCTAACATTGTACGATCAATACAAAATGATAGCAGACTTTAAATTCACTTTCCATAATATGGATATTCACGCAAAAGGCCCAATTGAGGGAGTCTGGTATGAATTACCATATTTAGTCATGGAGGATGTTTTGATACGCATCACTGCAGAATGGCCACCAGCATGGTTAGAGCTTGGTGCATCCACATCTATTCCTAAAACATCGACGAAGTTGCGCACTGGTACCCAACCATAGAAGACAACAGAGAAGACGACTGAGAAAATAACAGATAAAGAAGCCACGATGACTACAACCGATGAAACTATTGACTTGGAGAAAGATACAAAACCGGAGGAAAATGGTAATGTGTCAAAATACACAGTGGAGCAAGTTGAAGCGCAAACCTCCAAAGGTGCAAAGCATGTTTCTCAGGCTCCTGGAGGATCGAGGAAGAAGAGAAAAGGTTCCAAGGACACTAGAGAGGAGGTCCTGATGTTGACTGAGGATGACCTAAATTAAATTGAAAACATAGTCACGTCTGTGACAGAGGATCATTGGTAAAATATGGAAGTGTAGTCAAAAGTGTGCTCGAGGTAGTACATGTTGGTATCCAGGAACTAAAAGTGCAAGCGAGCCTAATTCAGGTGAGCGTTGCCCAAGCGAGCCATACACAGACGAGTGTGCAGCCTCTCGACATAGATTTTCCAGCAACTAGAGTTGTTCGCCTTGTTCAAATCCCTACTTCATCCATCCATGTAGACCCTCATTGACACGCCCAGTTTAGAGGTGCATGTGGTATTAATATTAACTTGTCTGTTTTACCTACAGGAAAGCTGCACATGATGCATAGTATGATTTCCGATGAAATTTAGTTTCGTGAGGCCCATGCTCACACCACTATTGTCGAATCAAAGAAGCAAGTCACAGAAGCATAATACAAACAATAAGAAGCAGAGGCAACCTATTATGCAGTCAAAGCCCAACATGTTTTTTTTGAAGCAAATATCCACCAAGTGTGAAGTGAAGTACCAATAGTCCTTGCCACAACTGTCCCAATAGAAAAATTGGAGGGACTAGTTACCACCTTGAAAGCCTCGTGCACCAAAGTGTAAACCATTCAGGCTGAGTTTTAACATCAAATTTTCAATCTGCAAATGAATTTGTAGCTTGAAACCCCACCTGAAGTCAAAGAAAAGCGAGCTGCTAAAGTAAACCAGGCCACTGAAAGTATTTTTTCCGCAGTCACATAGTGTGACAAAATTTTAGATGAGGCCATGGGCGTATGGAATTTGGTTCAAAATGACCATGTATTACAATAGTTTCGCAGTGAGTTGCACATAAAGGAGGAAATTTTTTTTGAGATTAGGATAGCGGCACCTACCCTTGTTCTTACACAATGCCTCGCTCACCTACAGGAGGGTCAGGTATTCAAATAGAGATTGAGGACCTGCATTGCAAAGAGTAGTTGCTAGAGGCACAAATGCAACCATGGGCCGAGGAGACTATCCACCTTTGACAGACTTTGGACAACACATTGAAGGCTATTCAGCAGACACAAAGAAGTATCGAGCTAGCCACTGAAGGGCCCACCACTGATAAATTGGTTCTTCAAGTGCATGGAGCTGATGCACAGAGTCTAGAAATGGTGCTTCCTCTCAAATATTCTTTCATTGCACTCCAAGCTAAGATGAAGGAGCATACACTATAGTGACTAGGGATGAGTCACATGTTTGTGTTGGGGGCCTTTTGGAGCGGGGTCCCCTGGGGTACACTTTTTGGATATCTTTTTTTATAAGTTTTGTATATGCGTGTTGCAAAAATAGGTCAAGGCAATTTGGGGTAGGTAAAAGTCCCTCTTTTATGTAAAAGGTTTTAAAAGTTAAAATGTGGGCCTCAAACCATGATTTAAGACCACAGTTGTTGTGCACTAAATTGGATATAAATAGATATATTGGGTCTAAGGAAGTAGTCAATTATAATTCATGTTTTGAATCTAAGCGTTTATGCATCTGTAGTACTTTTTTCAAGGGTTAAGTATGGGTTGGGTAGAAAGGCTCCTGCTGGTTGTGTACATGGAGACCTAGTCTTGGATGTGTGCAGACTCCATTGGCTATGTGCGTAGAAGGGTAAAGTGTAAGGGAAATTCGAATGTATTGAATTGCTTTGAATTAATACAAGGACTGATTTTGGCGAAAACATTGTGTTATCGAACTGAGTTATCTATTTCCTTCTTCTGTCTTAAGATCGATTTACTTTTGTTTTTCTTACTTGCATCTACGCAAATACCTCTGTTATTTATGCATGAAGTTATATTGATGGTTGAATATATGGATACATATTCTTAAGTGACTACGCATTATATATATCTAGATCTGGTTCTGTTATATATTTGTGACGAAGTAATCTATGATTCTGTTCTCTAATAATTGTGCACATCCGTTAAGATCTGTATAAGTCTGCAATCTATTTGTTTAGGGCCACCACATCATTTTAACCCTCAGGGTGCAGAAACTTGGTTCTAGCACCCCCCCATATTGCTTCGGGTGAGACTTTGATCTGCGCAACCCGGTCATTTCCGAAAGGGCCGGTAGTTGGAGGGTTTTTTGATTGCGTGATAAAATCTGAACCTGGATCAGGACCCCTCAAGCCAACAGAGAGGTAACCGATTTTATGCACTAGAAGTAACATATACTAGAATCTTTGGATGTCATATCTCTCCTCATATCATGCCATGATATGTAACTAACAAGGTGTTCTAGTAAGAAGTGGTGTATTAGTTGAATAAAGGGTTGTTAGGAGTCCTTCACAGAAGGAAGAAAGCCCCTTGGACCACTTTCCCTTGGTGGATCAGATTCTATGAGCTCAAGATCCATAAGGTGGTGAAATCATAAATACAAGAGTTGTACCTCTTACACTTTGGAATCAATGGATTTCATGGGTATGGCCCTAGAATAATATGCAAGAAACATTGTGACTGTTTTGGTTTCAACTGGGGATATTCATCAATGACTACTGTAGAAGATGAAAATGTGAAGAACTAGTACAATACACTAAGAAAGAAACATCCATAAATTTAAGCCAGTTCCCCCCTAGTTTCACTAACTTAAGATGTACAGGTACATGAGGCACCAAAAACACCTCAAGTAAATATTGCAACTCCTAGGAAAAGGATAAAACATGATGCAATAGTAGAGAGTAGAAGGAAATAGAAAGTTGATCCATTGAATAAGGGATCTATTCAAGCTGAACAAGAAAATATGGAATTAGAGGAAAAGAAGCAACAATAAGAAGAGGAGAAGAGAAAGAAAAATGACTTTCTCGGAAAGCGACAGGGAGAAGAAGAAGAAGGAATAAGGATAATAGAAGAAGAGTGGCAAAGGACGTCACGGGAGGAGGAAGAAACACAGAGGTTGGAGGAAGAAAAAATGACTCAATAAGAATTGGAGGAAGATGATGCCATCCATCCAAAAGATGGCGAAGTAGGTTCTTGTTGAAGCCCCGAAAATTGGGTCTTACAACAAGGGGGATACCCACTCGGTCCGGACCTTGGTTAGCAGCTCCTTTTCCATTTGGTGTAGTGGGTCCGACTGGGGATAATGGGACCAGTTTCCCAATATGTGTGTGTGTGTGTTGAGAATTGATATTTCCTTTCTAAAGTTCCTAAGTGAAATGCTTTTATTCTATTTCTAATCTAATCATATGCAAATTGTATTCTAATTTAAACAGAAATATCTAATTCTAAACTAACCCGGGATGTAATCTTTCTATTTATGCGATCTAAAATGATTTCGAATGACAATTGGTAATAAAGATCATTCAACTATTATAAGAAAATAATTCAATAAAGATAAACCATTTCATATAAGAAGTTAGATGAAACCATTGTGAAAAACATATCGCATAATAATCTATTCATACATTAAGCATAAATAAATAGCTATCACTGTACAAAAGTTCCAAATGATAACTTAAGCATTCAAGCATGAATATATAAATAACTGAACATGAATATCACTTTAACACAGGGGCAGAAATAGTTAAGAGATAAAAGTACCATTTATAACTAGTTCTACTCATGAGCTAGAAGCAATAATGACTTATCTCTTGTTAATCCGACATCCAGTAAGAGTACAGAAGTGCAACATCAGTGTCAGATATTAAACGTAGATATCAATAAATCATGTTCCATTCATTTATCAAAACCTCCTCTGAGGGTGAAAAAGTGCATGTTCTGAGGACAAGTTTTTGAAAAATTTTAGGACCCTTTTCTAAATGCATGAGAAGGGTTTAAATACTACTAACTAAATCTAAAAATAACTTATTACAAAAATGTAGGATACGGTTTAAATGACCGTCCTTTTTCTAGGAAAAAATAAAGTAAAACTAATAATAAATCTAAAATTTAAAACTATCAACTAACTACTTATGAATCTGATATTTGAATTTGCAAGCATTCCGCATCAATTTGAGAAGAACAGGCTGGCCGACTTCAGATTTTAATTTCCCTGTGAAAACGGCATCGGCAAGTGCTGGTGCTATCTTCTCGGCAGAATTGATGATGCAATTGAGAGTGCTGCATTGACTATGTGGTTTTACCAGAAATGCCCAGTAATAATCCCAATTTAACTTTGTCAATCCTTTAATCAATTTTGCCTTTTCTTCAGCTTTCTATTTCCACTCTGTTTTCAGTTGTTGTGCTTGTGGTAGGCATCCTGTAGTAGTTTCTGAAGTTAAATTTTCCTTGTGCAAATTTTCATTTACACAATCAATGATATTTCTTGCTGTTGTATCTGCTTCTTCCGCTGCTTGTTATGCATTCTTAATCTGTGTATCCCAATAAGCCTTAAATATTTTGTAGTAAATGAGTCAATGAGCTCTTTCCCCTGAGTCTTGAACTGTCTGTCTGTAATATCAGTGCTATCCAGCACCCATTTCACCATGTCTGTATATGGGAAAATTTTTGGTCTTGCTGCTATCCGGTGCAAAAATGAACAAGCTAACTCTGTAAGAGATGCTTCAGAAGAACCACTTGATCCTGCAGTAGCCGAAACCTCCATTACTATGGGGTTTTCTTCTTCAAGCAGATTATGCATACCATCCCAAGTAGTGATACCAACGTCTTTGTTGTAGGCGGTGTCTGTGTAAAAGGACGCCATCTCTTTACTTTCAGAACTTGGAGCTTTGTCTTTCTTCCCCATGATACTCTGAATACCACTTTGTATAGTCGTATGTTCTTCACGCCTACAGTTTATGAATTAAGTGAGAGTAATGATATGAAAAGGTGATGGGAAAGTTTTTAAATGCTGAAGGTGCATAAAATATATCATCTTACGTGAAATAACTCTTCAATCAAAACAAAACCATTTTTCATTAATAAATGACAATCAATTCATTGATTAATCATTAAAGCGCATAATAGAGTCTTGATTTATGGAGAAGATTTTCTTCGTACAACGAGCCTTAAGAATCTGCGATAATGCGATCTGCAATTTTCTTCGCAATATCACAATAGCGCAAATATTATATCATTGCGAAATCGCAAAATCGCAATATCACAATAGCGCAAATATTATATCATCGCGAAATTGCAAAATCGCAATATCGCAATATTGCAAAATCGCAATATCGCAATAGCGCAAATATTATATCATCGCGAAATCGCAAAATCGCAATATCGCAATATCGCAAAATAACATATAACAAATATCAGTTAATGTATTTTCTGCGAGATGCGATTTGCGATAAATGTTATCGCACATTGGTGTTTTGAGGTTTCTCAGTATAAAATCTGATATCTGAAACTTGCGATGAAACTTGAGATGCGATGAATTTCCTTTTAGTGCGTAGTTTCTCATCGCACTTTTTAAAATTTCACTCGTAAAGAGGCATTCATTATCCTATTGCGATGCGATATTCCTCAAAGAATGATTTTATTCAATACTATCATAAAACTTAAGTCTTTTTAAAGATTTTTTAAGGAATTTCCCTAAGTTTATGATAGTAAGTTTTTTGAAAAAGGAAAACAAGCACTAATTAACTTTTTTGGATTTTTTGACTAAGGGTCCCCACTTATTTAGTATTATCACTAATACTAAATAAGAGGGGGGTTGTTGTTGGCCACAACAATTGGCAATTCACTTGGAAGAACCAGTTATCTCTATTTTTCTTTTGAATTTTCTAAACTTCCGAAACAGAAAATTTTCCAGACAATCAAATTTTATTATAAAAAGACAAAGTACATTATGCTTTTATCTATTAATGATATTTCATTTCTTCTATATTCAATTTTGACTATTCACTTTCTCAAGCTAGTCTTTGTATCTACATCAGTCATTACTTGGTTTATAAAGATAAAAACAAAGGCTTCTCTGTAAATCAGTTTTAAATATGCTCATTTGTCGTAGGTAGAGCCACTATTGCTAGCAGACGTCTATAGCCTCGACAGGGTTACATGTTACCCAACAATGATCCTGTATCCTATGTAGAGAAATATACAATTTTCAAAGAGAAATCCATATTCACACTTATTTCTTTTATTTTTCTTTTTTATCCTTAAAGAACAATGTATTGGTTTGGTAGCCAATTTATGACAATGCCATTCACTTGATTTATAACTTTGTTGAACAAGCTAACTCGTGATGAGACCCCTTGTCTTTTGATTGCAATAATCTTGAGTCATTGCCCTGTTATGGTATGTAGTATTGGCAAAGTCAGCAAGCTATAATATCTATGATCATGATAAGTCGGCTCGTGATGAGACCTCTTACTCTTTAAGTTAAAGTGTATCATTGGATTATTCCCTGAACGTTGTAATTTCCTAGGTGGGGAGGAAGTCATTGTTTCCTTAAGATAGCTCTGGACGACAATGGTAGAGTTTTTTGGAAAGAAATTTTCTACAGAGAATCTTCATTTTGTTATTGATACCTTTCATTAGACTGATATAAAACATTTTCCTGCTAGAGGTCATTTTTTATCAAAATTTACAAAGTTGAAATTAGTATCATTTCTAGGTTTAAAGCTTTTAACTGTATCTTTGAATAATAACGATCAATTTTCTAGAAAAATTCTATTTATACAAGTGAAAAAACAAAATATAAAAGAGAATCTATATATTTTTCGTGAATTCCAAATATAACCATTAACAACTGGTTTTATTATGACAATAAAGAAAACTAGTATACAAAATAGAAGAATGATCTCCTATGGAAAATATTTTTTGAGGATCTGTCCATTAACAGGTAAAGACTCTCTTTTTCCTGTTAAATTCTGTAACATAAAAGTAGATGGACCTATGATCTCTGCGATTTGGAAAGGACCAAGCCACATTCACTGAAATTTCGTATGTTTCCCTTTTTCCTCATGAGCCTTGTCCCATTTTAAAACTAGATCTCCTATCTGAAAATCCTTTATGGTTATCATGTTTGAATCAAAAGAAGCTTTAACTAATTCTTGATGATGAGCATGAGTTATTTTGGCCTTTTCTCTTTGTTCTTCTAGCTTAATCATTTCCATCTGTCTTACTTGTAAGGAAGAAGTTGGTGCTTCATCAATATATTGAACTAAGGCTAAAGAAGGAATTGCTAGGTGAGTTGGAAGAACCACTTCTCTCCCATAAACTAAATTAAATGGATAAGTGCCAATGGAGGCCTTCTGTGTTATTCGATCTGCCCATAAAGCATATATTAAAGACTTATGCCAATTTTTATGATTTTGATCAATGGTTCGCTTAATGATTCTTATTAAGTCTTTTTTTTTGTGGATTCAACTAACCCATTTCCCTATGGATAATAATTGGCAGAGTATTTAAGTTTGAAACCTCTCTTGAGTGCAAATTCAGTCATAGCATTACCAGAAAAATATGATGCATTATCAAACATTAAAGCAGAAGGTAAACCAAACCTGGTGATTATGAACTGATCTATGAATTTGATGATATTTTCAGCATTAGCAGTCTTGAGAGGTACTGATTCTACCCATTTAGTGAAATAAGTAGTTGTTGCAATGATATACCTATGTTGCTTAGAAGAGTGAGGAACGATCTCACCTATTATGTCCAATCCCCATTGATCAAAAGGTTGTTCAATGTTGACTGGTTGTAGTGGCAATGATGGTTTCTTTTGTCTTCCAGCAGCGGTTTGACAAACTTGACATTTCCTTACATAGTTATGTGAATATTTGAAAAGTGTGGGCCAGTAATAACCAGCGCGAAGGATTTTATGTGCAGTAGTATCTCTAGCATAATTTCCACCTGCTGGCCCATCGTGAAATTCCTGCAAGATTTTTTTAGCTTCAGATTTCTCCAGACATCTAAGGAGAACATAATCATAATTCATTCTAAAAAGAACATCATTCACAAGTTGATATTGCTTAGCCTTCAACCTTAGAGCTCTTTTCTTGGTATAATCGAGATTTGGAGGAGCATATCCATTCTTCAAATAAAATATGATATCAGCATATAATGATTCAACATCGTTTAGGCTTACCTCAGACATTTGTATCTCTTCAGATGATTTTTCAGAAATAAGCGATGCTCCAGCTAATATTTTGCAAAAGCCTTGACCTCTTATGATATTTGCTGGTTTGATTTCTACATCATATTCTTGTAAGGCAGTAACCCAATTGGCTCTCTTCTCACCCACATCTTTTTGAACTAAAATATTTCTTACCGCTGGAAACAGTACTATAATTTTTGTATCGGTTTTAAGTAGAAAGGGTCTGAAATATTTAATTGCTTTGAAAAAAACATAAGCTTGTTTCTCCACATCTAAATAATTCAACTTAGCACCCTGTAAATTTTAACTGAAAAAAGAAATTGGGGCTTCTGCCTTTTCTTGATTTGCTTGAGTGAGTATCACAGCATAAGATTTATCAGAGGAAAATGTATACAAAATAAAAGGATTGGAAAAATTTGGAGTTGCTAAAGATGGAGCATTAATAATTGCTTGTTTGATCAGATTGAATGCCTCATATTCATTTTGGCCCCATTTGAAATTTGAATTCTTTTTTATCATTTCTTGTAAAGGAGATACAATTCTTGAAAAATCTGGCACAAATCTCTTTACAAAATTAATCTAGCCAAGGAAATATTGCATAGCTTTCTTGTTGTGAGGTAGGGTATTTCAGAAATCTCCTCGATTCTGTCAAGATCAATATGAATTCCAGATTTTGACACTATGAAACCAAGAAGTTTTCCTTCACTTAATGCAAAAAAGGATTTTTTCGGGTTAAGTGAAATTCCATACCTTTGACAATGTTGGAAGATCTGCTTCAAATATCTACGATGATTACTTCATTTTTTGGAATATACAGTTATATCATCCAAATAGATTACCGTTGATTTGTTAACTAATCCCTTAAAAGAAATGTCCATGGCTCTCTGAAATGTGGCACCAGCATTGATCAGACCAAAAGGCATATTTTGATATGCATAAGTGCCCCATTTGGTTCTGAATGTAGTTTTCAATTTATCATCAGGATGAACTAACACTTGATTGTAGCCAGAGAAACCATCTAGAAAAGACATTAATTCTGATCCTGCAACTGCCTGTAATATTTGTTCCATAGGAGGCAAAGGAAAATGATCTTTTTGGTATGGTTTATTAAGATTTCGAAAGTCAATGCAAATTCTAATGTCTTCGTTCTTCTTTCTAACATGAACCATATTGGAAACCAATTTAGAAGGTCGGACAGGAAAAATAATCTTGGCTTTCAATAACTTGTTGAGTTCAAACTTGATCTGATTTTCTAGATTGGGATGGATCTTTCTCAGATTTTGTTGGACAGGTTTTTCATCATTTATCATTGGGATATTATGTTGGATGATAGAAGTGTCATAAGTTTTTAGTTCATCGTAATTCCAAGCAAAGACACTTTTATATTGTTTCAAAAGACGAACATACGCTAATTTTTCTTCAAGAGCTAGACCAAGGCCTAGGTTGATATTTTTTGGTTTGGTATCAGTTCCTAGATTTACTAATTCATAATTCAAAGTTGAACTTTTCAATTTTGAATTAGTAGATCTTTTGAATCGATCTTTCAAATCATAAAGGTCTTCTAACTTGACTACTGACTTTGGCATAGCATTATTGGTGCTATCATGTTGCAATTGTCTATCATGTTGGTCTTCATCAATTATCTGATTGGTGTAAGATCCTTCAGATGTGAGAAAGCTTACAATATCAGGATCATCGTTGAAAATCCTCCAATTGGTAATGTTATCAGGAATCGAGGGTCTAAATATTAATTCGATTGAAAATCGATCAGGACTAAAGTCTTCTGAAGGAATGAGTTTGGAAGCCACATTAGCTAGGAGGTCTGCACTAGCATTCTGGATTTTGGGAATTGATGAAATATTAAATGCTATAAAATGTTCAGTCAAATCTTGAACTAAAGATTGATAATGCTTTAAATGACCTGATAAACAATGTATAGTATTGCGTATCTGTTTAATTACAATTTCATAATCTCCAAAAACTTGTAGATATTTTATGTCTAATCTAATTTCTTTGTATAATCCTTGGACTAAAGCCTCGTATTCTGTGGTATTATTGGTGCAATCGAACTCGAGTCTGCAAGTTAACATAATTTTGTTTCCATATGGACTAACCAACATGCACCCTACTCCTGCTCCTTCATTAGACTTAGAACCATCAAAAAATAACTTCCAAAATAAATATTTATTTACAGGAGTATCTACAAAATTAATGCATTTAGAACTATCTGTTTAAGAAAAATTTTCTATCTGAGATAAAACAGAATGTTCTAAGTAAGGTGAAGTATGAGCATTGAAATTTCATAAGAAAGAATCAACTGAATAATTTCCAATAATATTATCGTTGTATGCAACCGGTTCATTTTCTCCTTCCAATTCTGTTACGATGTATTTCTGATGCTTTTCTCGTTCAACCTTTATCTTATTTGGTTTACCATTATAACGAAGCCACATGTGGGACCAATCAGTTGCAAAGTATCCATGAAGTTTTTCTGACCAGTCTCTGCTGAGAATTAAGCCATAAAATTCTAGAATATCTGCAACTAAAATATCAATAACTTGGCATACCTTTGGATTCGATGACAGCCTTATGGTAACCTAATTTAATTTTCCAATCACTTCAACTTGCGATCGATCTAGTTGGACTATGCGCACAACAGATTTTTGTGGTTGAATGTTCAGTTTTGCACATACTGATCTTGGTAGAATATTAGATGAAGCTCCAGAATCCACTAAACAATTATGCAAATTTTTATTGAAAACTTCATAAGTAAGAAGAAATGGAGGAGTATGAGATATCGACCTTCCTTCAATTAAAGCGATATTTTCAAGATCAAATTTACTAATCGCATTAGGTGGAGGTCTTCCCATCTCGTTGGAAGCTTGAGAGATTACATGATCGAGCAAAGCTTTTTTTGGTACAGCATGTAATTCTTTCAAAAGTACCTTTTGCTAGTGTTTTAATTTGCTCAATTCATAAAAAGTGATGTTAGCCCTAGTCTTCTTCATATCTTCTATGATATTATACTCCATTTCATCTGAAACAATTAGTGTTTTTTATGGAGTTGATGAATATGTTTGGACTGGGCTGGTTTGAATTGCTTTAGATGTCGTTTTATTGGGTGCAACTTTATCCTTAGTCATTGAGTTTGCACTCTTTGGCTTAGGAGTAGTTTTAGGAGGATCAAGTTGATTTCTACTTTGAGTGCTAACCGGGGATGCTTCTTGATCTTCCTCATCTGGGAGGATGAAATCCCACATACCTTGTACTTCTAAAAATTCTTCTTTATCAGTAGTTTCTTCAGTAGCAGTTTCCTCTTCTTCTTCTTCTGATTCAGCATTAGTAATAGCATTTGGTGTCTTTGGATCAGTTGAAGGATTTATTCTAAAAGGCTTGAAAGACTTTTTAGAAGATGTTTCTGCCACTTTTTTCTTAATGTCAACCATTTCGTTAGACATGGTTTTCAAAACTTTCTGCAATCCTTCTAAATCAAATGGATCTTTCGATTGTTTTTTCTTGGGTTCTTCCTTAAAAATAATCTTCTTATATTTTCATTCTTCTATCGCATTTTTTTTTCAAGAGTAATGATATGTTTTTCGACTGCTATTTCTTCCTTCATATTGCCTGCTAAATTTGTTTTGTTAGCCCTGTCAACGAAGATTTCTATGTTTGATGGTAAAGCAGAAATGTACCATTCACTTCGGACTTCTTCGCTAGGCTTGGAAGCAGTAGGAATTTTTTTTAATAGTTTATTGAAACATGAGTTAAAATCCTTGATAGGTTCTTTTGACTCAGCTCTAAGATTATAAAAATCATTGATCAACGTTGCAGTAGACCTGTCATCACCAAACTTAGTCAAAAAATGATCTTGGAAAATATCCCAACTAGTGATAGATCCAGATGGTAATGAGAAATACCATGATCCAGCTGCTCCTTGTAGAGTATAGGGAAAAAGTCGGACAACAGCATCTTCATTAATAACTCCATTGATATTTATGGATAGCATAAAGTTGTTTATATGTTCTTCTGCTAGCATGTCTGCTTCAGGATTAAACTTAGGCAGCCATTTTTCAGGATGGGCTGGTAATTGACTCAAGGGTGCAGGCATCAAGACTACCCCTAGATTATTCTATGGCATTTGGGCCATCGCTGAACTACTAACAAAGGAAAGTGTAGAAGATGAGGCCTGCGATTGTGAAGATGAGGATATTATGATTCCAGATGTTTGAGAATGAGATGTGGAAGTTTGAGTGGACTGATGGACAATGGTCTGAAGTGGAGGGGTGGATGGTTGACTTCACGGTGAAGAGGTTGAGATGGATGATGATGATGATGAAAGAGTCTCACTATCAGACCCTGTAGGAGATTTCCTTGCTCTCTTCCTTGTAGGTAGAGGTAACTCAGTTGGCTAAATACCAAGCTTCTCGCTCTGTTATCTGATAAGAGGATGAGCAGGATTATATTGAGAAGTCACACTGCCTTGAGATTTATAAAATCTTTGAGGTGATATTGAAAATCACTGAAGTTTATGAATCAAGGATTCAACTTCAGGAGGTTCAATAGAAGATTCTTCTGAAAAGTCAGGGTTTTTGGCAGTGGCTGTTTTTTTCTCGACTTCTGGCTCTAGATTTAAAAATTATATATGGGATGGAGAACTCGGGAAAGATGGTGAGGGCGATTTACTCTCAAAATGTTTTTCAAAATTTTGATTTACTTGCCATTCATAGTTCGTGCCCTCCTTCTAGCACCAAATATGTTGAAGCCCCGAAAATCAGGTCTTACAACAAGGGGGATACCCACCCGATTCAGACCTTGGTTAGCATCTCCTTTTCCATTTGGTGTAGTGGGTCCGACTGGGGATAATGGGACCAGTTTCCCAATATGTGTGTGTGTGTGTTGAGAATTGATATTTCCTTTCTAAATTTCCTAAGTGAAATGCTTTTATTCTATTTCTAATCTAATCATATGCAAATTGTATTTTAATTTAAATAGAAATATCTAATTTTAAACTAACCCGGGATGTAATATTTCTATTTATGCGATCTAAAATGATTTAGAAGAAAAATTGGTAATAAATATCATTCAACTGTTATAAAAAAATAATTCAATAAAGATAAACCATTTCATATAAAAAGTTAGATGAAACCGTTGTGAAAAACATATCGCATAATAAGCTATTCATACATTAAGCATAAATAAATAGCTATCACCGTACAAAAGTGCCAAATGATAACTTAAGCATTCAAGCATTAATATATAAATAACTGAACATGAATATCACTTTTACACAGGGGCATAAATAGTTAAGAGATAAAAGTACCATTTATAACTAGTTCTACTCATGAGCTAGAAGCAATAATGACTTATCTCTTCTTAATCCAGCATCCACTAAGAGTACAGAAGTGCAACATCAGTAGTAGATATTAAATGCAGATATCAATAAATCATGTTCCATTCATTTATCAAAACCTCCTCTGAGGGTGAAAAAGTGCATGTTCTGAGGACAAGTTTTTAACAAATTTCAGGACCCTTCTCTAAATGCATGAGAAGGGTTTAAATACTACTAACTAAATATAAAAATAACTTATTACAAAAATGTAGGATACAGTTTAAATGACCATCCTTTTTCTAGGCAAAAATAAAGTAAAACTAATACTAAATATAAAATTTAAAACTATCAACTAACTACTTATGAATCTGATCTTTGAATTTGCAAGCATTCAGCATCGATTTGAGAAGAACAGGTTGGCCGACTTCAGATTTTAATTGCCCTGTGAAAACGGCATCAGCAAGTGTTGGTGCTATCTTCTCGGCAGAATTGATGATGCAATTGAGAGCACTGCATTGGCTATGTGGTTTTACCAGAAATGCCCAGTAAGAATCCCAATTTAAATTTGTCAATCCTTTAATCGATTTTTCCTTTTCTTCAGCTTTCTGTTTCCACTCTATTTGCAGTTGCTGTGTTTGTGGTAGGTATCCTGGAGTAGTTTCTGAAATTAAATTTTCTTGCTGCTGTAGCCGCTTATTCCGCTGCTTGTTCTGCATTCTTAATCTCTGTATCCCAATAAGCCTTAAATCTTCTGGAGTAAATGAGCCAATGAGATCTTGCCCCTGAGTCTTGAACTATCTGTCTGTAATATCAATGCTATCCAGCACCCATTTCACCATGTCTGTATATGGGAGAATTTTTGGTCTTGCTGCTATCTGGTGCAAAAATGAACAAGCTAACTCTGTAAGAGATGCTTCAGAAGAACCACTTGATCCTGCAGTAGCCGAAACCTTCATTACTCTGGGGTTTTCTTCTTCAAGTAGATTATGCATACCATCCCAAGTAGTGATACCAGCGTCTTTGTTGCAGGCAGTGTCTGTGTACAAGGATTCCATCTCTTTACTTTCAGAACTCGGAGCTTTGTCTTTCTTCCCCATGATATTCTGAATACCACATTGTATAGTCATATGTTCTTCGCGCCTGCAGTTTATGAATTAAGTGAGAGTAATGATATGAAAAGGTGATGGGAAAGTTTTTAAATGCTTAAGGCACATAAAATATATCATCTTACGTGAAATAAATCTTCAATCAAAACAAAACCATTTTTCATTAATAAATGACAATCAATTAATTGATTAATCATTAAAGCGCATAACAGAGTCTTGATTTATGGAGAATATTTTCTTCATACAACGAGCCTTAAGAATCTGCGATAATACGATCTGCGATTTTCTTCGTAAAATCGCAAAATCGCAATATCACAATAGCGCAAATATTATATCATCGCGAAATCGCAAAATCGCAATATCGCAATATCGCAAAATCGCAATAGCGCAATAGCGCAAATATTATATCATCGCGAAATCTCAAAATCGCAATATCGAAATATCGCAAAATCGCAATATCGCAAAATAACATATAACAAATATCCGTTAATGTATTTTCTGTGAGATGCGATTTGCGATAAATTTTATTTCACATTGGTGTTTTGAGGTTTCTCAGCATAAAATATGATATCTGAAACTTGCGATGAAACTTGCGATGCGATGAATTTCCTTTTAGCGCGTAGTTTCTCATCGCACTTTTTAAAATTCCACTCGTAAAGAGGCATTCATTATCCTATTGCAATGCGATATTCCTCAAAGAATGATTTTATTCGATACTATCATAAAACTTAAGTCTTTTTAAATATTTTCTAAGGAATTTCCCTAAGTTTATGATAGTAAGTTTTTTGAAAAAGGAAAACAAGCACTAATTAACTTTTTTGGATTTTTTGACTAAGGGTCCCCACTTATTTAGTATTATCACTAATACTAAATAAGAGCGGGGTTGTTTCTGGCCACAACAGTTCTCTAGTAGAACCTCCTCTCACAAGTGGCCATCTCCCATTTAATGAGATGGGAATCACACCTCCACATGAAGACACAATCATGGATGTGTATAATGTTACATTTTATCAACTGAAGAAAAGGATCATGCGAAAAAGGTGAAGATACTTTCCAAATGATCCTCAGAATCTGGTCTCTATATCTAAAGAAAAAGTGATAACTAACAATACTAGAGGAAAATCATGGAAAATCATGGCTGTGAAAATTAAACTAACCCTGAGTCCTATTCCAACAACTGATGTTATGTATTCTAATCGCTGAATTAATTAAACAATCTATTTGTTGTGTCCTATGAAAAATATCGAAATAAATACATTGCAACCTTCACAAATATATTATAGAATAAAATAAACGCTCAAATAAATATATGCCCACGTACAAAAAATAACACCATTATTTTTGTACCAATGTCTCCGAAAAAACCCAACTCTGGAAAAACAGTGCAACAACTGAGGGTTTGGTTATTATGCAATAGTGAAATATTTAAGTAAAAATTGATTCCCAAAATGGAAATCCTATAGAGAAAAACTAGAAAAAATCTAACACTGACCTCAACTTGAAACGGAGTCATCCTAACTACCTTTGTGTAGTCTCTGCTTCACTCTATGCATTCATTGCATCCCTCCATCTTGGAACATCGTCACCTCTCACTTTCTTGTCAGGTACTCTCTAGGAAATTTATTCTCCCAATATCTAGAACCTTTTTCCATCTTCTGGAACTAGATCTCACCTTCTCCCTAGGAAAATAGAATTTTCCTATAGAGGGCACTACGTTGCCTCACTGTGGCACTCTCTGCCTCTCTAAAATCCTACTCGTCAAATCTGTAAGTCTTCCTACAACTTCATTATCTCTGCCCCTCTCTTCCTTCTTTGATCTCACTAAGTCACTTCGACAACACACAACTGTTACTCTGGAATTTGATTTCTCAATAAAATCAAATGCTCAACTTATCTGGTGTGTCTTCTCCAAGCCCCATTGACTTCTTCTTATAATCCTCCATTGAGACTTCAATGGCCATGATTAAATATTGATCAATGGCTAGGATCAACTATAATTCAATCCATGTACTTTTCTAGAACATTCTCACCATGACTTAATTAATTCTGATTAATTAATCATATTCCCTAAGTTTAGACTTTGGAAATATTAAAAAATGACTAATAAATCTAATTAAGTCGTCTCTAGGTGGCACTTCCAGAAATTATTTTTAGGTTTTGGAGAATACATTTATTCTAGCCTATCTACTAAATCTCATGGCTAGAACACATCCGATGCTACAAAAACTAACACTCCCTCTTAGTAAGGAAGGTGTTCTGGTACTGAAACTATTGCCACAATACATTGTCTCTGCACCATCTCTTGTTACGTAGTTGATTTCTGGATATTGTTTCCCACCAACTACTGCACAAATCTTATATGTGTTGCATCTGTGTTGTTTTTAACCCTGCTAAACTACTTCCAATCACTGCATTTTCACTGCAATTATGTTGTTACTGCTACTGCAACATCTGGAACTCCCTCTCATCTACTGCTACTACAAGTGCAACATCTAAAATATTGAACCATATGTCACTTGAGTCCTAACTACTACTAGTATATGCACTATCACTGAAGGCTCTATGATGTTGCTGACTCTACATTGTGACAACTACACTACTGCCAAATTTGTACTGTGCTTCCCAACATCTGACTACAAATATTCTCTACAAATATCACTATGGAATCTCAGTGCACTAGCTGCCACTGGTCCATCCTACTACTGAATACTATGGGCCCCCGTAGTCAGGTAGTAATCCAAGAGGTGGAATCCTCAAGTATCTTGCCCATCTATAGTGCTCTGGGGCTACAAATCCAAGTCACCCCACATCACTCCTCGAGGGATGTCTTCAAACATAGTGAAATCTCATCTATCCATATTTCTATTGCTACTGCTCTACTGATGCTTATGCACTACTATTGTAGTTGCTACAATAATGAGTCTGATCTCCAAAAATTATGAAGTACTAGCTTCCATAGGGCTACTCCTACTAAAACTAGACTCCCTCGGTGTCTCGATCTCCCTATGGTAAATCACTCTACACCCTCTTGGATACTCGCACTCTCCTCCTATACTAAAAACTGGACTATGTAACTATGCACTCGGAATCTTCTGGTTGGAACTACACATGCATCCTGCAACTGGGCAATTCACAGTACATGTGTCACTCCAACTAGTTCTGCAAATATCTCTTGGGTACTCACTGCAAATAGCTATGCAGTTGTCATCAGAATGAATGAAAAAATTTGTTGACATTAGGATCCTTCTGCTACTATTTATATTGGGATCTCATAGAAAGGATACTTATCCATGTGAGAAATCTACAACAACTAGATCTAATCTACTACTCTTCCATGGATCACGCCCATCTATGGCTATATGTGCAAAAATTTCAAAAATATCCTCTTCCATTCTTCTGAACTGCCACTAGGCTCTACGCACTCCTTGCTGGAGTGAGTAAATCTACTCGCAATGATTGCTAATCTACAAGGGAAATTGAAATTCTGAGACTAGAAGTTCCCCGAGGAAAATTTTTTGTCAGTGTGTGCTTTTTCTTCCACCTGATGTTACTTTTCTCTAGAAAACTGCTCCAAAATAACTATGTCTAGCTAGAAATATTCTCTACAAAAAAAAATATGGTTTCTCCCTTTACCTCTAGGAAACCTTGATCTGGAGTATCATATTTATTTATCACTCTCTTAGAGAAATCGACTTTACTCAATAATTTGACCCTCTTGGCCAAGTAACTACCCCACCTCTGGGGGATTCCAACTGATGCTCATGCAAGGAAATGACCCTCATTTTCTTCTTGTGAAATTGAGCTCTCTCATTTACAGTTTTCACTCTAATACCTTGTGAAAATTTAGCTAACCCCAAATATTATTGCAGCAACTGATGTTATTTCTTCTAATTTTTAAATTAATTAAACAATATATGTGTTGTTTCCTACATAAAAAATCGAACTAAATACACTGCAACCTTCAAAAATAAATTGAAAAAGAAAATAAATGTTGGAATAAATATATGCACACACAAAAAATAACGTCGTTATTTTTTGACCAATGCCCCCGGAAAAACCCAACTCAGGAAAACCAGTGCAATAGCTGAGGGTTTGGTTTCTATTTAGTAGTGAAATATCTTAGTACAACTGGATGCCCAAACTGGAAATCCTATAGAGAAAAACTGGCAACAATATCCATTGAGGAAAATTCCTCATTCCACAGGCTATCTAGCACTAACCTCCACTCGAAATGAAGCCATAATAACTACCTTTGCGTAGTATCTGCATCACTCTATGCAGTCATTGCATCCCTTCAGCTCAGAACAAAGTCACCTCTCACTGTCTTGTCAGCTACTTTCTAGAAAACTAATTCTCCCAGCCTCTGGAACCTTTGTCCAGCTTCTAGCACTGAATCTCGCCTTCTCCCCAACAAAACCAAATTCTCCTCGAGAGGGGACTACATTTCTCTGCGCTACCTCATCGTCACACTCTCTAACTCTCTATAAATATACTAGTTGGATCTTTAAATATTCCTCTAGTTTGACTATCTCTTCCCCTCTCTTACTGCTTCGATCTCACTAAATATCTTCCAACAATACACAATTGCTACTCTTGAAATTGATTTCTCAACAAAATCAAATGCACAACTAATTTGGTGTGTCTTCTCCAAGCCCCATTGACATCTTCTTATCATCCTCCATTGAGACTTCAATGACCATGACTAAATCTTAATAGACGGCTAGGATTATCTAGAAATCGATTTATGTACTTTTCTAGAACATTCTCACCATGACTTAATTAATTCTAATTAATTAATCATATTCCCTAAGTTTAGACTTAGGAAATATTAAAAACTGACTAATAAATCTAATTAGGTCGTCTCTAGGTGGAACTTCAAGAAACAATTTCTGGGTTTTGGAGAATACATGTATTCTAGCCTCTCTACCAAATCTTGTGGCTATAACATATCCAATGCAACAAAAACTAACAATGTAGGCTAATGTTGTTTTTGCTACAACACCATAGGATAACTCAGAGTATATGCTGAATGATAATTTTGTATTAATGAAACAATTGGTCGCAGTAGAGCAACAGGTGGAACACCTCGCTACAGAAAAACAACGATTATATTCACACATTTGAATGGAAGTCAAATATACATGAGGAATTGAGGCCATTAGAAGATACAATGGCATAGTTGTATGATGAAAGAAAAAAATTTCCTGAAGAAATCTCAAGAAGTCCTTAATCTCCCTAAAGTGACAAACAGAGCATTTGATCAACTCGAGGAATAGGCTACCAAGTATCCACATGTTCCGCAATAGCTAATTAAGAAGGATAGAAATGTAACTGAAATAGATAGATTATAATTGAGACTCCACCATTAGAACTATATCCCTCATGGAGAACAATTTACTAGCACTATGGACACTTATAGTTGAATTCATAACAGTTTATAGTCTCTAGAAGATAAACACGAAATGCATTCAGTGGGATCACTTGGATATAAAAGGGGTAGGGAAATCATCTTACAAGAAGTGAGGCAACACATTGTTGTAATTTATTTTGACATCCTATAAGTTACAAAATAATTTAAAAAATTATTTGCCAACTTCCTTCAATTTTATGCTTACCTTGACAAAAACCTTTCTTTAAACATCATTCCATCTAACCCTTTCCATTTCTAAAGCATGAAGTGTATGAGGTTTTTGTAAATATCTTAGAGTTATTTTTAATAGTTTTATTTTAAATGAAATTCAATTTTATAATATATATATATATATATATATATATATATATATATATATATATATATATATATATATATATATATATATATATATATATATATATATATATAATTATATATTTTTTATAAAATTATTTATTTAAAATATTAAAATATAGTTTAAAAATAACAAACCCAAACTCTAAACTCTAGGGGCCACACTTATAATCATATGATATACGTCATCCAAGTCAAAAAGTCAAATCAAATTTATGACCCCATGGTAGGAAATGAGAATAAAGGGCATTTCATATGTTTATGAAATGAGTTTATGAATGGGAGGTTGAGTAAAAGTGAGACTAAGGTAAAACGAGACTAAGGTAAAATGATACTGAGGTAAAATGAATTTATAGGTGAAATTAAAAGGAGACTTATAGGTGTGAAAAGAGGTTACAGGTGAAAGTAAATGGAGGTTGAGTAAAAATGAAATTCGACAGAGGAAAAAGACATGTTTTTTTGCTATGGTATAAAGAGGAGAAATGCACGGAACATGAAATTTGGATAAATAATTATCCAAAAAATTTGTAGGAGTAAAAAGGGAAAGTAAAAGATACTTATCAACCATGGAAAATAAGACATGGTTTTTAAAAATCCATCAGGAGGAAAATAGTCAATGGTTTTTATAAATATGTTTATAAATCCATTTATTCATCAATATATAAGTTCAGGGAAACAAAACATGGATTTAGAAAACGAGACATGGATTTAAAAAAAGCAAGACATGGATTTCAAAACAAGATGATGGTTTATAATATCATTTAAAATAATATTTTGAGATATTATTTAATTCACTTACAGGTTTAAAGAAAAAATATTTGGAAATTTCATTCAAAATATTTTACAACAATGGTGAAGCACTTTAAAAAGTGACATAAGATCATTATTCAATTCAAGCATTGGAGATTCAAAGGACACCTTGCAAAAAAATCAGTTATAGACATTATTTTAGCATTTAAAGGAGGAGGAAGATCAACAATAATTCCTATTTAGACTTAGAGGCAGAGATATCAACCTTCAAAAGACACCTAGTAGTAGAAGATCAACAAACTGGGATCAAAGTGCAGTTTTCTAGCAAACAGTTTAAGCAGTTCAAGAGTTCAAAGGAGAATAATTGCTAATAACTCAAAGTTTCTAGTAGATAAAATAGAGATATTATTTTATTTTTATTTTATTATTTAGGATTTTACTCCATAAATATTGTAACAATTTAGGAGAAATTTATTCTATATATTGTTTAAATTGTAATGTAAAGGGGTTAGATTTTGATGTCAAAACCCTATCAACTTGGTAAAACTGGTATTACAAAAATCCTAATTGAAGTATTTTAGCTTGAGTTCATGACAAAATTTTATTTCATGTATGTTTTTCTAGTGCTTTCGTGCCTTATTTCTGCACATGTTCAAAGGAACATAGGAGATTCTAGGTAAGAATAGATTGATTATCAATGTCTCTGAAATCCCTTGCAAAGTTATAATATTTTAAAGAGATTACTTAACCGAACCATTTGTCTTTGTTAATTCCTCTATATCTGTTAATTGTTTCCTTGTCATCTCTTGAATGTGTTTTATTTGGCTGTAGAAATATTCTACATGCGTCTACTATTTCAGGTTGATTAAGTATTCAGTATGACTGATTAATTATCATGAATTCTCTTATATTCTTCTACCAAATTCTCTAAAAATCATGTTATTATGTCAAACTAGATGTTGGCACTTTGACCAAGGACTCGGCAAGAGATGGATTTATTCATGAACAGATATTGGACAACCATCAGAAACCACCCACAATAGATCATATATATGGCGATTGTGCTTCATAGGTTGTTTTCCAGTGACATTGAACAACATTAAAAAAGGCATTGTAACACTTGAGGGAGCCCCCTATGGTTGAAGGGCCATCTTGACCCTAAAAATTGGTCGAGTTGGTTTCTCGGCATATTTTCGTAGCCAAGAATTGCCTACGAGAAATAGATACAACATTTGGCATTGTTTCTAGGGACCGAAGTAACGAAGAAATATTTCCCTATAGAATGATAAAGAATAGATATATTCCTTGCTGGTGAAAAGGAAGTAGGAATTTGATGTTGGTTTCAATTCCTTCACTTTGCGGCTCCACTTTGTTTACATGGCGATTCCACCAGGTTACCAATTCCCCTAGTTTGAAATGTCAGTTGCATTCAACAGCATATCTATCTTCTTCTTGATGATAATCAGAAAATTCATAAGCTTATAGAAGATGCATCTTTCAAATTTAAGTTGTAAGTATCAGTTACCTATCAAGTTTTTTTTTCACACTTTAAATATTTTTCACATCTTCATTAACATGCAAAGTGATCTTCCAATTAATCCACTTCCCACTTGGTTACACTGGAAATTTCCTTACACCTAACAGTGTGCATTTTCAGCTTAATTAAACAGAGGTGTGTGGGATTGAATTAGTTACATTTAATTCCAATGCGCAGTAGATCATTCTGTTGAAAATTAAACAAGATGATGGAGCTTAGTGAAAAGAAGTCACCTTCACTAAGTGGGCCCGCAGGCTATTTTTGGCGCAAAGTCTATTTTTAGACTATGTCTATTTTTAGACATATGGATCATGGTCTATGAGTTGCAGGATGCTATTTATGGATGATTGGTCAAGCTGGTAAAAATAGATGGACCTCTATTTTTAGACATTGGGCGGTTTCTATTTTTAGACTGTCGAGCTAAAAATAGAACAGTCAAATATTATTAACCCTTAATAATATTTAGACTATAAACATTATCTTATCCTCTTGAAGCACTTCAATTTGATGCTTGGATGTGGCACATGCAGCGGATAGAAGGAAATATTCTTTTCCTAAGGGTTAGTTGAGATATTGCATGGTTGACTTCAGTTAGAACTCATGTGGTAGAGTTTGGTGGAGTTGATGAGACAATTGGTGGAGTTGTGTTCAGTTTAACTAAGTTGAACTAGTTGTATTTAGTCTAACTGACAAATACACTAGTGATGAGTGGTGTGAATTAATTATTAATTAATTCACTAATTATTAACTCATAAATCAACTAAAGAACACATCAGTTAACTGCAATTCATGGACAGTTCAGTGGAGACCAGTGTTAGAGGTGGGTGAAAGGGTGAGTGTGGCTATCAGTTGTGAATATACTTGTGCATGAGATTTTCACACACATTGATTGAGGTTGCCAATGAGGATTGTGCAGTACAAGCCAAGGGGATTCGAACTTGGATCTCATTCATTCTCATCTTGGATTGCGCAGTAGAGGCAAGCAAACAGTGGAGGAGATTTGAACCTGTGACTTGTTCATCTTTCATGCTAGTTTGTGTGTAGCATGTGAGATAGTGCTGAGAGCTATGAGAGATTTGTGCTATGTATTGTTACATGTTATCTATCATTATAATATACAGATAGTTGGGGTTTTCAGCTATTTCTTTCCCCATTACATACTGTGTTGATATGTGTGCTTGATTATTGTTTTATGTGCGCATGCGACTGTTTCTATTTCCGCATATTGATGATCAATTGTAGAAGAGGTTATGTATTATGCATTTCTAGCTTAAATAGTGTAATCAGATAATTCAGAATAATTCAGCTTGTTATTCAATCTTCTGCTATTGTGTTTCTGAGGAAAATTGACGGCTCTGATCTATTACAGTGAATGTATAATTTATTTCGTAGACGAGAACCTAGAGCGGGCTGGGTAGGCCTGCCGAACCATCTACTTCTTGAGGTGAGCCTCCCAAGAATGCCCACATTCGACTCCCCTCTATACAGTTCACCTTTTCTCAGCGTATCAGAAGCACAGTTTGAGTCAAGTAGAATTCAATTTTCATGTAGTGTTTTCTATAAGCGAAGTCAAAATGTTCTCAACAGATGACGATTGGGAGTATGATTTTTGAGGAGCTGATTGTTGCATGGAGAGACAGGATGGAGGCAGTGTTAGATGAAAATGGGTTGAAGGATTTCATAGATGCTGAATTCCCAAAGCCTACTGATGCTGCTCAAGTTGAGGCTTGGAAAAAGAAGACAACAAAATGTCGAAGGATTCTGTTGGAGGGCGTGAAGGATCACATTGTATCCAGCCTGCATGGAAAAGTTTCTCCATACTTGATGTGGAAATCACTGACAGATTTATTCCAAAGCAATAGCGACCAGAGGAAGTTGGCGCTCAAGGATAAACTCAGACACATAAAGATGGAGAAAGGCGACAGTATGCCCAAGTACCTCATGAAGTTCATCCAATGCAGGGATGAGCTGCGAAGTGTGGGGGTGACTGTAGATGATGAGGAATTGGTGAGCTTGGCTCTCCTTGGACTTCCGAAGAGTTGGCATGCCTATCAGGATTTTGTCAATGGTCGGGAGAAATTTCCAGGATGGGAGCGACTTTGGTCGGATCTTGTGCAAGAGGAGATAAGGCGGAGTACCAGGGATGGATCTTCATCAAAGGCATCTGATGAAGAAAATTGTGCTTTGGCTGCCAAAGAAAAGAAGGGGAACATCAAGAAATCTTCTCATTCTGGTGCAAAAGGCAAGAAGCAGGACATGTCCAAGGTGAAGCACTTTCACTGTCACCAACACGGACATTATGCCACAAATTGTCTGTAGAAGAAGAAAAATAAGCAGGCTGCTGGATCTGCAGCGGGAAAGGCCTTAGCCTCGCAGTTTGAGCTGGATTTTTCGCTGATCGCATGCTTGGTATCAAGTGTGATGGGTTTAGTTTGGTTCTTGGATAGTGGTGCATCTTTTCACATGACAGGAGATCGAGATTTGTTTTCTGATCTGGATGAGAAAGATCTTGGAGTGCACATCGAGATGGGCGATGATGGTAGATACAGTGCGACCGGTATCGGTACCATTTCCTTTGAGAGGGAGTCTGGTAAACCCTTCGTATTGAAGGAAGTGATGCATGTTCCAAGATTGAAGAAGAATCTTATCTCTGTGGCGATGTTAGAAGACAAGGGATATGATGTTGTCTTTAGCGAGGGAAAGGCTTTCCTGCGTAGTAAGGCAACTGGTGAGACCTGGAGGATAGGGGTTCGAGTCAAGAACCTTTATCAATTGTAGGTAGGTGGTTGCGCAGCAATGACAGGCAAGGCAGAAGGAGTGGTGAGCCGAGATGATGGCGAGTTGTGGCACTGGAGATGGGCCACCTTCACCATGGAGCTTTGAAGATACTGTAGCAAATTTATATTGGGCTTCCTAAGGGTACTCTTGCACAGTCAGATCAGTGCAAGGGATGTACCTTGGGAAAATTTGTGAAAGCCACCTTTCACGAGAAGGATAGTCGCGCCACGACGATCCTTGAGAGAATTCACACAGAAGTGTGTGGACCTTTCGCAGTTTGACAAGAAAGGTTGTGCATCATGTGAATTTTTGATGATTATTCTCTAGTGTTGGATCTTCTTCATGCAAAAGAAGAGCAAGACATACTCAAAGTTCTGTGAGTTCAAGGTGCTGGTTGAGAAGGAATCGGGGAAGCATGTGAAGGCTCTTAGGAGCGACAATGGTGGTGAATTCATCTCTGGCGAATTCAAGGACTTTTGCAGTGTAGAAGGAATTTGGAGAGAGCTCATAGCACCTCATAACCCATAGCAGAATAGGGTTGCTGAGAAGAAGAACAGAACGATCATGGGTGCTGCACGGGCGATGTTGCATGATCAGGGTCTACCCATTCACTTGTGGGCGGAGGCATGCAATATTGCAGTATATGTGCAGAACCGTTGTCCTCACAAGATACTTGGCATGAGTACACCCAAAGAGGCGTTTTCTGGTAAGAGGCCTGATATTTCCCATTTGAGGATTTTTGGTTCCCCTGTTTACATTCATGTGATGAAGGATGCCAGGAAGAAGTTGGAGCCAACCGCAGAGGTTGGGATATTTGTGGGATACACTGATACACCCCAAAACTATCGTGTGTATTTGCCAGACAGTCGCAAGACTGTTGTGCGACGGGATATCAAATTTCAGGAGGAGAAAGCCATGAAGTGTTCGCTTGGGAGGGAGCCACACTTTCATGCAGATGAGGAGCTATTAGTTCCCAAGGATGAGTCTCAGGATTTGGATCAGCCACAAGATGAGGTTCATGGAGTGGAAGAGACCACTCATGCAGCGCCAACCATCACAGGGCGGAAGCGCACTACAGAAGCTAAGCGACTGGCTCAAGATGCAGAGAAGGTTGTAGGACCACCTACAACACAGCATAGACAAAGACAGTCACCGGACCGGTATACTGGATACATGGCTCTTGTGAGAAAATGTGTCATGACAAAGCCATCCTCTTTCGAGGAAGCTGTGGAGGACCCCGCATGGGTAGATGCCATGGTGGAAGAGTATGATTCGATTGTCAAAAATAGTGCATGGGAGATTGTCCCAAGACCGGAGGGGAAATCAGTGGTGGGTTTGAGATGGATCTACAAAGTGAAGCAGGCGGCTGACGGGAGTGTAGAGAAGTACAAGGCAATATTTTTTTCCCGAGGCTTCTCACAGATAGAGGGGATCGATTATGAGGAGACCTTTGCACCTGTCACAAGGTATTCTTCCATACGGACGATCCTAGCTCTCTCAGCGCAGATGGGGTGGCACATTCATCAGGTGGATGTGAAGACTGTGTTTCTCAACGGAGTCATTGAGGAGGAGGTGTACATATAACAACCCGAAGGTTTCGAGATCTTCAGCAGTGAGTCGCATGTGTGCAGACTCAAGAGAGCACTGTATGGGTTGAAACAAGCACCTCGTGCTTGGTACACACGGATTGACAGTTATTTCACTGGACTTGGATTCTCCAAGAGTGAGGCGGATCCTAACCTATACCAGATTGTGGTGGAGGGTATATTGTCGAGATCATTGTAATTAAAGTATTTATTTCATTAATTTTGACGGGTGAGGAGGTGTTGATACTTTCATGCAACGAGGTGACCTTACAGAGAGTGTGAGATGAAGGACTTGGGCCTCTTCATTAGTTTCCGGGATTGGAAATTTGCAGTGCAGATGGAAGGTTTACTTCGAGGGCAAGTATGCCCGGGAGATACCTGAGAAGTTCAACATGCATCGCTGTGGCTCTGCTGATACCCTTCCCGATGCTGGAGGAAGATAGATGCCATTTCGCCGAGGTAGTGGATGCCACCGTTTATCGACAGTTGGTGGGTTCACTCATGTATTTAGTCAATACACGACCAGATATATGCTATGTTGTTAACCAAATTTCACAAGCTATGGTTAAGACAACCAAGCTCTTCTGGAAGGAAGGTAAGCATGTATTGCATTATCTTAGAGGCACATCGGGATATGGATTGTGGTACAGACAGGGGGATGAGGTGAAGCTATGTGTCACTGATACGTCATGTGGAGCCCCAACCTGACAAAGAGCAATATCCGAGGGATCTTCAAGACGGTCGCGCTGTTTCTTGGTACATCAAGAAGCAGAGAGATCCGTAGCACCATTTTCGTAGGGCCGAGTACATGGCAGCGAGTTTGGCTGCATGCGAGGCTATATGGATGAGGAAGATCCTGGTCGGGTTGTTCGGGTCACACTTGGAGCCTACTATGATTTATTGTGATAACCAGAGATGCATTAAACTCTCGGCTAATCCAGTATTTCATGATAGATCCAAACACATCGACATCAGGTACTATCATATCAGAGATTGTGTGCAGCGGAGAATCATGTTACTTTCATACATTCCCACGGAGGATCAGGATGCTGATATCTTGACGAAGGCGCTCACCAGGAGCAAATTCGAATACCACAGAGGCAGGATAGGGGTTGCAGATAATCCATATCTTGTGCTGAGAGGGAGTTTTGTACCAACAGGGATGATGGAGATTAGTGAAAAGAAGTCGCCTTCACTAAGTGGGCCCGCAGGCTATTTTTGGCGCAAAGTCTATTTTTAGACTATGTCTATTTTTAAACATATGGATAATGGTCTATGAGTTGCAGGATGCTATTTATGGATGATTTGTCAAGTTGGTAAAAATATATGGACCTCTATTTTTAGATATTGGGCGAAGTCTATTTTTAGACTACCAGTCTAAAAATAGATCAGTCAAATATTATTAGCCCTTAATAATATTTGGACTATAAACATTATCTTATCCTCTTGGAGCACTTCAGTTTGATGCTTGGATGTGAGCTCATGCAGTCAAGAAGGAAATACTATAATTCTTCTATGCATTAGTTGGAGTTTATTGCATCCATGGTTGACTTCAAGAACTCGAATGACTGTGTGAGTTTGGGTGGAGCATGAGAAAAATTGTTGGAGTTGTGTTCGCTTTAACTTAGTTGAACTAGTTGTATTTAGTCTAACTGATAAATACACTAGTGATGAGTGGTGTGAATTAATTATTAATTAATTCACTAATTATTAACTCATAAATCAACTAAAGAATACATCAGTTAACTGCAATGCATGGACAATTCAGTGGAGACCAGTGTTAGAGGTGGGTGAAAGGGTGAGTCTACTATCAGTTGTGACTATAGCTGTGCATGAGATTTGCACACACATTGATTGATATTTCCAATGATGATTGTGCAGTACAAGCTAGTGGGATTCGAACTTGGATCTCATCATTATTCCTCTTGGATTGCGCAGTAGAGGCAGGCAGACTTGTGGAGGAGAATTGAACCTGTGACTTGTTCATCTTCCATGATAGTTTGTGTGTAGCATGTGAGATAGTGCTGAGAGCTGTGAGGAGCTTTGTGCTATGTATTGTTACATGTTCTCTATCATTATAATATATAGATATTTGGGGGTTTTCAGCTATGAGCTTTCCCCATTACATACTGTGTTATATGTGTGCTTGATTATGTTTTAATGTGCGCATGCGACTGCTTCTATTTCCGCAAATTGATGATCAATTGTAGAAGAGGTTATGTATTATGCATGAAGCTTAAATAGTGTGTAATTAGGATAATCTCGATGAATAATTCAGCTATTATTCAATTTTCTACACATTCAGTTTTGGTGTGTAGTTTATGAATGAGTTTTATTTTAGTACATTATGGATTGATTCAATTTATATCAGAAGTGTTTTTAGTTTTTATTTCAAGTTTTTAATATGTAGTTTGGTTTGGTTGAAGTGCAATACGTTGTAGGAAATGGGAAGAAGAAACATGTTAACTATTGACTCCATAGGAAAATTTGTGCTTATTTCTACTTACAGTGTTAATTGTATCACTTCAGCAATTTTTGGTTTTCAGATTTCAGTGTGAATCAGTCTTTGGAATAGTGCAGAAAGTATGGTGTCATATTTGCAGCTTACAGGTTGATGAATTGACTCCATGGCAAACAGATTCAAGGTAGCTGGTCTATTAGGTCCTCTACATCTCACGCGGGGAAGCAACCCCCATTTGGAGCCTACGTTGTAACTTATTTTGGCACTCTGGAAGTCACAAAATTTAAAATATATATATATATATATTCCACATTCCTTAAAATTTATCCTTACCTTGACAAATACCTTTCTTTAAATATCATTCCATATAACACATTCCATTTCTAAAGCATGAAGTATATGAGGTTTTTGTAAATGTATCCAAGTTATTTTTAATAGTTTTCATTTTAAATGAAATTCAATTTTATAATATATATATATATATATATATATATATATATATATATATATATAGAGAGAGAGAGAGAGAGAGAGAGAGAGAGAGAGAGAGAGAGAGAATTATTTATTTAAAATATTAAAACTTAGTTTAGAAATAACAAACCCAAACTCTAAACTATAGGAACCACATTTATTATGATATTACATATCTCAGCCAAGTAAAAAACTCAAATCAAATTTATGACCCCACAACGCACTTCATACATTAAATTCCCCTAATCTTTATGCCTCGAGATATGTGAAAAAATAAATCAATGGTTATTTCACCTTGTTGGGAAAAATACTGAGAGGGGGGGTGACCAAAGATGACGTATATTCAAAAATTTTTACTTTTTCACTCTCTAAAACCCATACGCTACTTTCCTTTAGTAAACTCGCGTATACACGCGGATATCCTTCATACAACTCGCGTATTAGCAGAGATCTAAACATGCAGATATTTATTAACTTGGTTCTTCGCAATATTCATTCATCTGATGTTAGGTTAACAGTAAACATGTGTAGTAACAACAGAATAACCATCACACAAAGCATCACACATGAACACCAGGATTTTTAGGTGGAAACCCAAGTCGGGAGAAAACCACCGCTGCAGTTGCTCAGCCTTCAATATTTTATTTATAGAGAAAACATCTTACAACATATGTGCTGGTGCAGACTCCTACCAGCACATAGGCACCCACCTGCGCTCGTTTACCAGCCTCTCCTGGAAGGGAGCTCTAACCCCCTGACTCGTTTACCAGCCTCTCCCGGAAGGGAGCAACAACCCCCTGATCTCGTTTACCAACCTCTCCTAGAAGGGAGCTACAACCCCCTGACTGAAGGCTACAACCCTCAGCACCTCTATGGACCACGTTTCATCAATTTTCACACTAGATCCAAAGCTTCCTTTAGGACACCACTTGCAGGCCACATTTCATCATATTTTCAAACTAGACCCTTTCCATACTTTTAAGCACAGTCAACCATGAAACATATACATATAACTCACTGACAGATATCAGTAAACCAGCAGAACAGATCAGACATTTCTTACCACAGACTTCAGCAAACCCTAGTTTGCATACGCGCTTTCCTTTCACTGATGTCGCGTATATACGCGCTTCTGTTCACATAAACCAGCGTATACTTCTGTACATATTACAGATTTAAGTTCATTGCGCATACGCGCTTTCTCTTCAGCGAAGCCGCGTATATATGTGCTTCCTCTTCGTCGAACTAGCGTATGGTTCTTCAGACTTTTATGTCATTGCAATTCTTCACAACAGATACATCACTTCAGATTTTACCCTTTACCTCAGACAGATGTTCGCCTCATCACAGATCTAATCATTCCATAAGCAGATCTAGCAAATACAAGTACATTTTAGATCTAGATCCCCTTCTTCATCATTGGTGCATCATACATTCAGATCTATCATTCAACTGTAACCCTTTCCATTCAGATCTACTTCAGAGAGAAGTATTCATTCAAGCTCAGACATCTTGCACCCACACCCATGATTTGCACAATGAATTTCTTCTCCTTATATAGGTTTACCCTTTTTCAATACCATGAGCCAAAACCACATTACTTCCGATGGTATTCCTGGACGGGGTCATTTAGACAAATCATTACCCAATACAATGGGTCAATACCATGGTGGTTACCCCTGGTTTTGCACTTTATGAGCGCTTTTGCCCATACGCGACTTGGAACGTTGTTTCCCGCGTGCATACGCGACTTATCCTAGACAGATCCGCGTATGCCTTGAGACATACTCTTTTCACCATAGATTTAGCACATGCTGAATTCCTTTCTTCATTGCCTTCTGTACTCACTGTAGATACATCAGATTTAGTTCATCAAGACATATTCTATCAAGCACAACTTCATCCAGTAAGTTGCCATTATCTTCATCAAGTGGGTTGCCTTTCAAGGACAACACTCAACATCATATTGCTAACAAACATCATTTACCAAGTCCATCAAGTCAAGAATAACTTCATCAGGTGAATTTCCATCAAGGACAAACACATGTCAACGGTCGCATGTCTTCATCTTCATTCAGTGGGTTGCCATCAAGGACAACACTCTGCATCATATTGCCAACAATCTCCCCCTTTGGACTTGATGGCAACCACGATGGTGTTTGGTTACCACAACAGATAGGTAAATTAAGAATACAATGACACCATGTCACTCTTTCCATTTTTGACACCATTCAAACACCATGTCACTCTCCCCCTTTGACATCAAGGGAAAAGGGCGGACCAAAACCAACATACTCTCCCCCTTTTCTCCTCATGTGGAAGAAGCGTTCTGCAGATCTGATATATACTGAAGTGACCAAGCTCCCCCTGAGTTCATGCTGAATCTTCAAACATGATTTCCAATGGAGTACATGACTCTATGAATTTCCTATCACCAATGACTCATACTTACATCAAAGATCCATCCAAGTGGATTTACATATGAGACTCAAGTACCCAACCAAGTGGGTTTACACATTTCAACTCAGCTACCCAACCAAGTGGGTTTACAAATTTGACAAGTCCTTACATGACTGAATATTACAATTTTACATCATGGATCTCTACATGACCTTTTCATCAAACTATAAATATAACTTTAAGACCAACACCAGAAAGTCCTCAAGAAAGAGAACATATGTCAAAACCATCATAATGCCAACAATGCATTATACTCAGCAACGCTAATGCTCCCCCTGAATCTGTGCATCCAAGCATCCTTTTCATATGACTAAGGCTCCCCCTTAGTTTGTGCATCCTGAACACTTTCACCAACAAATCATCAAGGCTTCTTTATCAAAACATGAGAAATAGAATTATGAGAACTGGAACAAAGGAGCCAAACAAAGACTAAAGATACCAAACAAGATCAAGAAATAAAGCCCAAGAGAGCCGACTCAAACAGAAAAATTGGAAGAGGACTGAAATATACGCTAGCCAAGTAACTCACGTATACGCAATCAGAAAGTTTCAGGAAATCCGTGTATCTAATTCCATCTTCTATAATTTAACCAAATCCGATCCTCTGTGAAGAAAATATAGTGTTCAGCTTCTTTCTGAGACATTTGAATGCTTCCCTGGACTACAGATAGATAGAACAGTGTAGTTGTGTCTTCAAGCGTCATCCAATGGTTGTAGCATAAGCCCATTAGTAACCAAGCCTTCAGATTCTTTGCAGCATCAATACAATCTTTCCAAAAGAGATTATCATACCAGAACAACATCTTCAAATAGGTGTCAAGCAATCATCCATGTGGTCCAATATCATCAAGATATTCAAGATTTAACATGAAGTAACATATGTAGGCAAAAGATCTCAACCATAGTAACAAACTCTGCATGATTTATTTCTGAATCAAACGACTTTCAACTCATCCATGTGTGAGCATAAAAGATACTTTTCAGAAAACAAGGCTCAAAATCTCATCATAATAAACCATGTTCCAAGTCATCATTAATTAAGCATGAGTATCACAATAACCAAGAATAAGCAGTCATATTGCCAACAATGCAATCATTAGTATTCAATCTGCTGCTCCCCCTGAACCAGTGCTCTTCCTTAACTTGTGCAACCTGAATCTGTTCATCAGAAAGTCATAAGCAACAATCTCTACATGAACTGCCCTTATCCCCGAATTATAAGACTTTCATTTCAGCAACGAATACTCTTCATCAAAAAACAAACAGGACTCATCCATAATCTTCAACATAAGAAATCAAGTATCATATCATCATCATTTAGAACTGAGAAATTAAGCTGATACAGAGTCAATAATACAGTTATTAAAAATCAGACTGATGCTCCCCCTGAACCTTTGCTCCAGATCTTCAGCTATCATATAAATTCTCTTATCATCAAAGCATACGCGACTGTGTCTGCTGAAACTAGCATGTATACGCGACTTTTGTTCATATAACCCGCGTATGGAAAGTGAAGCATAGAAATTTTCACATTCCTTCATCTCCCCCTGAACTTGTACTTCATGTACCTGTCTTCTTCATATCAGATGCTCTGTCAGAAATACATATAACCAGAAGAATCAAATCAACCATGAGAGTCATCATAAATTGCTCCCCCTGTGACTTTACATTACTAAATCTCATAATGTATCCCACATCATTTCTGCAGTCAATAAGAAAAGTAAGCTTCAGAAGCGGATGACTGCAGTAGGGTCAGAATTCCCTACGTTTCTGATCGGTCCTCCATCTTTTTCCAGATTTGTTTGATCTTTCTATTTGTGTGCTGGAGGTTATCCAATTTCTCATATCTGTTCAACCTGCATTCCTTTTCTACATGTCCATACTTGTTACAAGAATAACATCTCATATGTCCAGAAAAATAAGCATAAGAATAATAATGAGTATTTCTAATCTTCCTCCTTTTACAATCAGCTGCTTTATGTCCATACTTGTTACATGAAAAACAATATCCCTTGAAGCTACCAGAGTACCTTTCTGAGTAGAATCTGTTTGTTTGTGGCTGAATTGTGCTGCTTCTGCAATTTGCTGCAACATGCCCATAATTATGACATTTAAAAAAATCAACGTTCTTGAATGAATTCCTTTGAGAATTCATGATTGTTGATTGATCTTTTGTCTCTTTCAACACTTCAAGTTTTGTATTGACATCCTCTGAATTTTTAGCACTTCCTTGTGAGCTAGATTCTCCTTTAACAGTTTCATGGAAACCAAGACCAAGTTCTATTGCAGGAGACCTTTGATTACTCAGAATATTGTCCAAAATATTAGTACTATCTTGAAACCTCAAAATTTTAACCTTTTCTTCTAATTTACCTTTGAGAATGTTTACCTCAACCTCCAAGGCTTGAAATTGCTTTGTCATGATTTCTTCTTTCCTTCTTCCATCTTCTACTTGATCCTTCAGATTTAGAATCTCTTCTTTCAACCAATTTTCGTTTTCTTCACATGTTTGTTGCAGCTCTTCATTCTTCTTATTTGATTTTTCCAGATCTTCTTTGAGAGAGATGATTTCGGCTTCAAGGCCTTCCTTTTCAAATGGTTGTAGAGGTTCCTCATTCTTCTTACTTGATGCTTCAAGATCTTCTTGTAGAGAGATGATTGCAGCTTCAAGTCCTTCATTCTTCTTGCTTGATTTTTCGAGATCTGCATTTAGATCGTTGATTTCTGCTTCTAGTCCTTTAATTCGATTGGATGCATAAGTATGAAACCTTTGATACTTGTCCACCTGTCCATTCAGCATTTCTATTTTTTCTTTCATTTGAGAGATCATCTCTTTGTAGATAGAATCTTTCTTATCAATTTCCTTTTGTTGTTCTTCAACTTTGATCTTGATAGCTTCTTCTAAATCCACCACTTTACTTTCACTATCTTCACTATTGTTTGCACAAAGAAGAGTATTACAAGGACCCCAATTACTATCTGATTTATCTTCTTCAATTTCTGCTATACAAGTTTTCTGAGATATCTTCTTGTTTCGAATAGCCTTCTTCTTTTGCTTCTTTTCCATGAGTACTTTCAGATCATGGTCAGAATCTTCTTCATCTTCACTGGACACTTCATCATCATCTTCATTTGCATAGTAACTCTTCCTCTTTTCAAATTGTTTCCCTTTACGATTTTTTTCTCTATAAGGACATTTAGCAGCATAATGACCAACTTTTCCACACTCAAAACATTTGAAGAGAAGCTTACCTTTGAATCTTCCAGTACCTAGTTGGAGTTTTCTCACGAAATTCTCTTCTTCTTCTTCGGATATATAGCTGGGTTCTTTGACAACTTCCTTTTCTTTTCCTTTTGCAGATACCTTAAAAGCAGCTTCTCTAATTTGGGAAGGACCTCCTTGTCTCATTTCAAAAGCAGTCAGAATACCATGTAATTGAAAAATAGTGAGAGTTTGCAGATCTTGCCTTTCTTCAATAGCTGAAACTTTAGAGTCAAATGTTGAAGTCAAGGATCTTAAGACTTTTTCCACCAGAGTAGTATTGGTTATGGTTTCACCCAAATTTCTCATTCGATTCACAATATCATCTAGATGAAGAAAGAAGCTGGCAATACTTTCATCACTATGCATCCTTAAATTTTCATATTCAATTCTGAGAGTTTGGAGTTTTGCACTTTTTACCTTTGTGTCTCCTTCATAGCTTAGAATGATTTTGTCCCATATTTCTTTTGTTGAATGTAGCTGCATCACTTTAGCAAATCCTGATTCAGACATGCTTCCTAATAAGACATTCACTGCTTTGGCATTGATTTCATACTTCTTCCTTTCAGCCGCATCAGTAGGAATACTTGCCGGATATTGATAGCCTTCTTCCATGATTGCCCATACATCTGCACCAAGACTTTGCAGATATGATTTTTTTCGTACCTTCCAGAATATCAGATTGCTTCCATTGAATAGAGGTGGCTTTATAGACATTACTCCTTCTTGACTTCCCATTGCGACGGATCTCCTTCAAGCGATCAAGCTTCTGCAGAAGAACCTTCTTTGATACCAATTGTTGGGAAAAATACTGAGAGGGGGGGTAAATCAGTATTTACTGCATATTCAAAACTTTTTACTTTTTCACTCTCTAAAACTCATACGCTACTTTCCTTTAGTAAACTCGCATATACACGCGGATATCCTTCATACAACTCGCATATTAGCAGAGATCTAAATATGCAGATATTTATTGACTTAGTTCTTTGCAATATTCATTCATCTGATGTTAAGTTAACAGTAAACATGTGTAGTAACAACAGAATAACCATCACACAAAGCATCACACATGAACACCAGGATTTTTAGGTGGAAACCCAAGTCGGGAGAAAACCACCGCTGCAGTTGCTCAGCCCTCAATATTTTATTATAGAGAAAACATATTACAACATATGTGCTGGCGCAGACTTGACCAGCACGCAGGCACCCACCTGCGCTCGTTTACCAGCCTCTCCTGGAAGGGAGCTCCAACCCCCTGACTCGTTTACCAGCCTCTCCTGGAAGGGAGCTACGACCCCCGATCTCATTTACCAGCCTCACCTGGAAGGGAGCTACAACCCCCTGACTGAAGGCTACAACCCTCAGCACCTCTATGGACCACGTTTCATCAATTTTCACACTGGATCCAAAGCTTCCTTTAGGACACCACTTGCAGGCCACATTTCATCATATTTTCAGACTGGACCCTTTCCATAATTTTAAGCACATTCAACCATGAAACAGATACATATAACTCACTGACAGATATCAGTAAACCAGCAGAACAGATCAGACATTTCTTACCACAGACTTCAGCAAACCCTAGTTTGCATACGCGCTTTCCTTTCACTGATGTCGCGTATATACGCGCTTCTGTTCACATAAACCAGCGTATACTTCTGTACATATTACAAAGCTAAATTTATTGCGCATACGCTCTTTCTCTTCAGCGAAGCCGCGTATATACGCGCTTCCTCGTCGGCGAACTAGCGTATGGTTCTTCAGGCTTTTATGTCACTGCAATTCTTCACAACAGATACATCACTTCAGATTTTACCCTTTACCTCAGACAGATGTTCGCCTCATCACAGATCTAATCATTCCATAAGCAGATCTAGAAAATACAAGTACATTTCAGATCTAGATCCCCTTCTTCATCATTGGTGCATCATACATTCAGATCTATCATTCAACTGTAACCCTTTCCATTCAGATCTACTTCAGAGAGAATTATTCATTCAAGCTCAGACATCTTGCACCCACACTCATGATTTTCACAATGAATTTCTTCTCCTTATATAGGTTTACCATTTTTCAATACCATGAGCCAAAACCACATTACATCCGATGGTATTCCTGGATGGGGTCAATTAGGCGAATCATTACCCAATACAATGGGTCAATACCATGGTGGTTACCCCTGGTTTTGCACTTTTTGAGCGCTTTTTCCCATACGCGACTTGGCACGTTATTTTCCGCGTGCATACGCGACTTATCCTAGACAGATCCGCGTATGCCTTGTGACATACTCTTTTCACCATAGATTTAGCACATGCTAAATTCCTTTCTTCATTGCCTTCTGTACTCACTGTAGATACATCGGATTTAGTTCATAAAGACATATTCTATCAAGCACAACTTCATCAAGTAAGTTGCCATCGTCTTCATCAAGTGGGTTGCCATTCAAGGACAACACTCAATATCATATTGCTAACAAACATCATTTCATATCAGATTTACATCATTTACCAAGCCCATCAGGTCAAGAATAACTTCATCAGGTGGATTGCCATCAAGGACAACACATGTCAACAGTCTCATGTCTTCATCTTCATTCAGTGGGTTTCCATCAAGGACAACACTCTGCATCATATTGCCAACACACCTTTACCGTGTTTTATAGTTGTCAGCTACTATTTACTACCTACTCCCCCAAAAACCATTATTTGTATTAATTCAAATAAGGAGATAAAGGAAATTTCATATGTTGCAGGTGTGAAATGAGGTTATAGGATAAAGTAAAAGGAGGCTGAGTAAAAAAAAAAATTGAAAAAGGAAAGAGACATCCTTTTTTGTTATGATTTAAAGAGAAGAAATGCACAGAACATGAAATGTGGATAAATGCTTATCCAAAAAAATTATAGGAGTAAAAGGGGAAAGTAAAAGATACTTGCCAACCATGGAAAATAAGACAGTTTTTAGAAATCCATGAGGAGGAAAACAGTCAATGGTTTTTAGAAATATGTTTATGAGTCTATGTATTCATCAATATATAAGTTCATGGAATAAGACATGGATTTAGAAAACAAGACATGGATTTAAAAAAACAAGACATGGATTTCAAAACAAGAGGATGGTTTATAAAATCATTTAAAGAAATATTTTGATATTTTATTTAATTCATTTACAGGTTTAAAGAAAAAATATTTGGAAATGTTATTCAAAATATTTATGACAATGGTGAAGCACTTTAAAAAGTGATATAAAATCATTAGTCAATTCAAGCATTGGAGATTCAAAGGACACCTAGAAAAAAAATAATTCAACCAGATTATAAACATGATTTTAGCATTTGAAGAAGGAGGAAGATCAACAATCATTCCTATTCATATTTAAAGGAAGAGATATCAGCTTTCAAAAGACACATAGAGGCATAATATCAACAAAATGGGGTCAAAGAACAATTTTCCAGCAAACAATTTAAGCAGCTCAAGAGTTCAAGGAAGAAGAATTGCAAACAATTCAAAGTTTCGAGCAGATAAATTAGAGATATTATTTTATTTTTATTTTATTATTTAGGATTTTCCTCCAGAAATATTGAAAAATTTTAGAAGAGATTTATTCTATATATTGTTTCAATTGTAATGTAAAGGGGTTGAATTTTGATGCCAAAACCCCGTCAGGTTGGTAAAACTTTTATTACATAAATCCTAATTGAGGTATTCTAGCTCCAGTTCACGATAGAATTTTTGTTTCCTGTATGTTTTTATAGTTATTTCATACTTTATTTTTTCACATGTTCAAAGTAACATAGGAGATTCTAGGTAAGAATATATTGAGTCTCGATCTCTCTGAAATCCCCTACAAAGTTATAATATTTTAAATAGATTAATTAACTCAACTGTCTGTCTTAGTTAATTCCTCTATATCTATTAATTTTTTCCTTCTGTCATCTCTTGAATGTGCTCTGTTTGGTTGTATAAATATTCTATTCTTAATTATCATGAATTATCTTATATTATTTTTCCAAATTCTCTAAAAATCATGTTATTTTGTCAAAATAGATGCTGGCACTTTGAACAAGGACTTTGCAAGAGAGGGATTTATTCATGGAAAAATATTGGAAAATCATCAACAACCACCCATAATAAATCATAGATTTGGTCATTTCGCTTCATAGGTTGTCATCCAGTGAGAGTGAAAAACGTTTAAAAAAGCCTTGTAACATTTGAGGGATCCCCCAATGGTTCAAGGGCCATGTTGAACCTAAATACTGGTCAAGTTGGTTTCTCGGCGTAGTTTTGTAGCCAAGAACTACCTATGAGAAACATATACCACATACATCATGCAAATTAAGAAACATCAGAACAAGAAGCCTTGGAAATCACAAAAGACATTTTTCTACAATATGTCATCGCACCATCTAAATCTCACATGAAACTATTATGGATATGGAATAGTGCACAATCAAGATCAAAATCCATATTGATAGAAGCACTTGAGATTATCGGTTTAGATCAAATTCATTGCTATGGAGTTCAGAGTGTGGCACACATACATTACCAATGAGCTCCATGAAGAAGATTCAAAATGAATTTTCAATTTAATAAAAAATTTGACCTATTAGTACTTTTGTCCTATATAGCCACTACCTTATTTGTATTTTTCCTATTGTAATAAGTTAAATGTAATGAAGTCCAAGAGACACATGTGGAATGTGAAAAGTCACATATGGAATGTAAAAGGTCATGTATAGAATGTGAAACGTTGTATGGAAACCCATAGGTCATAGAATTTGAAAAGTAATGAGGAAACTAAAAATTCAACGTCATTTGTTATAAATAGCTCCTCATTACTCAAGTTAAAAGGGGCTTGGATTATTAGAGTCTTTCCTTGGATTATTAGAGTCTTGCATAGGAGATAAATCATTCTTTAGAGAAGCAATTTCAAGCTTCATGTTCCATTATAAGAGCTTGTGTTTCACCTACGTAACAATGTACTTGGAATATTTCATTTATAATCAGAAGCTCTATGACCCAACACTTTTTTATGCATGTATCGTGGATGTAGTAAGACTATTCTTGTTATGCTTGAGGGTATATGTTGGCTTAATTACATACTAAGACTAATGAACTATTTTTATTCTTAGATATGAATATTGTTGAATGAGTGTTGTTATGCTTTCACAATTTTTGTTTATCTTTTAGGTAATTCAACAAGCATTTCTCTTTGCTCCTAGGTCTCCCTTATGATAGTACTATTACTTCCCTAAACGAAGGCTCATTTTCTTTTACCATCTATGGAAGTTCCCTGTGCATATTACATTTGCTGTCATGAAAAGCTTACATACTTGTTGCCCCAAAGAGGTGTTTTTGATATCTTGTGTATGTGTTGTAACCAAGGTGTACCTCTAAAACCTTTGCAATGGTGGTCAGACCATATAGCTAGATGGTACTCCTACACCAAACGGTGTGAGGTCTAATTGGGACCTCACATTGGGGAGATCAAATATAAGTTGGTGGTATCCAGTACCATCAACATAAGCATAAGTACCCCATGGGAAAGTAAAAGTAAATTTTTCTTGGTCTTCTGGATATATTCTTATTTTATTATAGCCACTAAAACCATCGAGGAAAAAAAAAGTTTTTATTTATAGCCAATTTATCCAAGACTTGATATATGAAAGGAAAAGGGAAATGATCTTTTAGAGTAGATTCATTAAGTTCCCTCTATTCTATACATACCCTCCATCCACCACTATCTTTTAGAATAATAACCGAAGATGAAACCCATTAGTTGTTAGATATAGGGTAGATGAAATCTACATCTAATCACTTCTAGAGTTTGTTTTTTACTATTTATTTCAAGACATTTTTCATTCTCCTCTGTAGTTTCTTAACAGGTTTAAAATTTTCTTAAATGTATATATGATATGTGCATATATCTAGGTGTATTTCATAAATGTAAATATAACCTGAAGAAAAATATTTGGAATATTCCTGCAATAATGCAATTAGTTGCTCTTGCTGGAAATTTTCTAATTCATAATTAATATTCATTTTATTCCAGGAGGCAATTCAATGATTTTATTGCAGGAAAGTATTATACAGTGTATATGACATATTGATAGATATGTACATTTTAAAATATCCACATAACATGTTTCTTGAAAATGTTGACCTAAAAAAGAATGTAGAGAAAGATGTTGAGTACTCAATAAAGCTTGTTCATAAATTGTAGGAAATTTTTTAGATTTCTCATAAATTAAAGGAATTTCGAACTATTAAGAAATTATAGGAATTTCATACTATTCATATATTATAGGAATTTTAGAATTTTCAGATTGTTCATAATTTTCATATTTTGAAAAATTTGGTGTCGTATCTGAAGTTCCTGATGACTGCCCCCTAAAATTCTATAGAAAATTAGGATGAGAATTAAAATGATTGATCTAATTTTCATTGGTATTTTCCTTTAGATTGAATACTTCTTCAATGGTTAGTAAAGGCTTAATTATTTCATCACCTATTTAATTTTTATCTAACCATTGAAATTTCTTTATTTTATCTATTGTTTTAGCACAGGGGTACATAGTAATATTTTTTTTTATTTCGTCGCCATTTGTTATCATCACGTTTCTAGAACAACAACTAATGAATTTAGCAGTAGTTTCCAACCACGGTCTTCCCATGATTAAAGGATGTCCCCTTAGTGTATTTTTTGGATGAAGGATCATAAAGTATACTGGATATTCCAAAGACTAAATAAAAACAACATTATCTTCTACAATTGTCTCATGTTTAATTTTTGATATATAAGCCAATTCTAACACTATAGTTGTTGGTCTAGTGGTGTCAATTTGTAGGATTTTCATATTTTATTTTGTCATCACGTTTATGTAGGAACCTAGGTTAATAATTGTGTTAGGAACATAATTTTTTTTTACTTCTATTGTCACAATGGGTATGCCTAGGTCAAAATATTTTTCTATAATGATTTCCATAGTCATTATGTTGGCCAATCTACCTATAACTTGTACAGTTGATGGATCTTATTTCATCTTTTCAATTTTCTTAGTGCATAGTTCCCTAATTGTTTTTCTATTAATTGGTATGCCCTTTATTTCTCTAACAGAGTTTTTATAGAAATATTCTTCAATTCATCAATAATATCAAATTCGACTTTGGTTTTTAGTATTGCTAGTTTTTCACGAACCAATATCTCAAGAAAAGGAGCTTTCCTAGAAGTTTGTGGTTGTTCTTATAAAGGGAAATTTTGTTTTATTATTATTTTTCGTTTTTTATTTTTTTATTTTATCATTTTATTCCTTTTGTTCTTCAATTATTACTATAGATTTTGGATTCACAACTCTCTTAGATCACAAATTAATCACTTGTAACTCTTCAAGACTGTTTGTTACTTTTACAGAAAATTCCTATGATTTTAGTGGGTTTTCCTGCAATTGCATAGAAAATGTCTGTAATCCTAGGAATATTTTAAAATTGCATAGAAAATTCTTCTAATTTTATAGGAGTAATAAGATATGTGGGAAATGATTCAAATTATGAATTATAAACACGCTTTTATTATTATTATTTGGACTTGCAATTGGCTGGGAAGGAGGTCGAATAGGTCACGGGGGTGGTTGATTAGATGAAATTTTTAATTGTTGAGGTTGAGTTAATTTTAGTTGTTAAGGAGGATGTGGTTGTTGATGAAGGCGTGGATATGGTTGTTGCATTTTTGGTTATTGTTGATATGGATTTTTTTATAGGAGGGTTTATGTTGTTGATCAGGTTGTTGTTGGTATGGCAATTTAAATTTTTGTTGTGAAGAATAAGGATGGGAAGGCACATTTCCATAGGAAAATCCTTTCCAACCCTATTGATAGGGTTGATTCTGGACTTATTATAGAGGACATGCCTTCCATGGCACTGGAGCATTCCATATCATATGATGAACATTATAATATGGAAGATTTTGTTGACTAGGATGTTGATACATACCTTCTCCTTGTGGTTTCCAAGGTCTCTAAGGTGCAATATTCTAGAGTGATTCTACATTTTCAGAGTCTCCTTGATAAGTTTCTTTTAACTTAGGTAATGTTGAACGTTCCTTAGTTTTGCATGGTACTAAAAAAATTTTAATGTTATCTAGAGGGAACTCACTTAATGGATGTCTCTTTTGACATTTAGTACAAAAATAAACAAAATGGATTCTTTCTCTTCTTTATTTTTCCTAGTTTTCAAATCATCTATTTGAGAATAAAGAGTATTTAAAAGAGCATTTTTGAAAGCCTCTAATAAATTTCCTAATTCTTCTCTATTGACACCTCCAACAGCCAATTTAGTAACTTTAATAAGAATATTTCTTATTCCTGCACTAGTTTTGGCTTTCCCTCTTGAGTACTTCTTCCACATATCACTAATTATATCAAATGTTAGATGAGAAATATTTTTGACACCCATTAATTGAGTATATGTGTGTGTGTGTGTGTGTGTGTGTTTATATATATATATATATATATATATATATATATATATATATATATATATATATATATATATATATATATATATATATATATATATATATATATATATATATGTATGTATGTATGTATGTATGTATGTATGTATGTATGTATGTATGTATGTATGTATGTATGTATGTATGTATGTATGTATGTATGTATGTATGTATGTATATGTATGTATGTATGTATGTATGTATGTATGTATGTATATGTATATGTATATGTATATGTATATGTATATATGTATATATGTATATGTATATGTATATGTATTCATCACGAATGCATTTTAAGAATATCGTGTGAATTGTGTTAGGACTCAAATCATGTTGTTTCAATTTCTGTAAATTATAAAAGAATATTTCTAGGTTATCTTCTAGGATCTCATCTTCTTGTTGCATATTTCGAAATATTTCCGCCTGAGAATATATATGTCTGTAATAGGGTTGGTATTTCTTAAGAAAATATTTCTTAATATCATCCCAATATGAAATATTACCTTCACCTAATCCCATGAGCCAACGTAATGCATCTCCTTTCAATGTTGCAAGAAATAACTGTAATTTTTCTACATCAATATTATAGGCATACTTGCGACATAAAATATCAAATTCAAATAGAAAGGAGTTGGGGTCTCTAGTTACCCTACCATAAAATATTGGCAGAACAAATGGTGGAATTTTTTCATTAAGACTAAATCCCTTAAAATTTCCATAATAGGAAAGCCAAACATTGCTTCCATGTCATTGTCATCTTTTGGTGGTTGACCATTTCTTCGTCCTCCTCCACCGTCTCCTCCATTTCTATGTCCATTATCTTCAACTTCTCCCACATTTTATCTTCTTTACTCATATACCATATCTTCGTGCCAAAATATAGTGTATTGTGTAGTCCACATTTTAGGATCAAAGTCATGATGTTGTTTGAATTAGACCCCTAATGTATCACTTGATGTACTTGATCCTTTTTGTGCTTCCAATGAACTATTAGACTCCCTTTATTCTCCTAAAATCAAGTTATTATATGGGGGATGTATCCATATTTCTTTGAATTATACCTCTACCTAATGATGCTCTAATAAATCTTCCTCTATTATCTCTTAATCTACACATACAATATTTAACACAATTGGTTTTGTAGGACACACTATGGTGGTGGCGCAAGTTTTTACCTCTCGTCTTATTTTCCTACTCACCCATATTAAATTTTTTTATACTCTAAGGATGAGTAAAGAAAATTGTTAAATGTTTTTTTTTTTTTTTTTCCTTTAAAAAAAACAAGAAAAATTCCTGTGCACCGGTTCATTTACACATCCCTAGCAATGGGTCCCAAATGTTGGCATAAAGTTGTGTGAATGATTTAATATTTTTTTTTTCAAACCCATGTAGGTAATCTCTAAGGTGAAACATAGTATGTGCAAACTGGATATGTCTTAGGGTGTTTTCCCATACAGGAATAAAGCAGAAACCAAGTATAGGTAAATCTCATAGTTTACTCTCAGAAGCCAATATTCGCCTATAGAGGTTGTCTGGAATACCTTCTGCAATAATCTTCAAGAGTCTCTTACTATGATCACTTAGAAGGAAGAAGACCTACCCACTAAGCCTAAGGAAATTTCCATCTGGGAGAATTGGCAACTCAAAATCACTCCTACCTCATCCGCTCCGGCTAGAAATATCCAACTAATCCCTGACTGCTGGTCTCCCCCCCCCCTCAGGTGTGGTCAAATTAAATTTCCATGGGGCTTCTAAAGGCAATTCGGGGTGGACCGGATATGGAGGTATCTTTAGAGATTCTAAAGGAATTCCTCTTGCTATCTACTTTGGCCATATTGGATGGGACACCAATAACTCAGCGGAGCTAGAAGGTCTCTAGAAAGGTCTCTGCTTAGCTCAACATAACAACTTTCTGCCCCTTGTCGTTGAAGGAGATTCCCATGTGCTCATCAATATGGCTAATCATCTACTTACGGGTTCCACTATCGCTAAGGTTTCCACCAGCTGGAGGTTAAACGCCAGACTAGAACTTCTGGAAACTTGGCTTAAAAATAATAATGATGTCTCCTTCTCTCACATCAGGCGCGATGCCAACAAGGTTGCTGATTACCTTGCTAATCTGGAAGTGGAAAGTATTTTTACTCTCCAACATGGTCCACTCAACATTATCAATGAAGATGCCAAACTTCAAGAATGCAGCACTCTGGTGCATCAGGATTCCTCAGTTCCGGATGCATATTCCACCCACATGTGATGGGACGCTCGTCCCTTGCCGCCTCCTGAGGTCGTCATTTTGGGCTAGCCATCTGGCCTCCCACAAGTGCATTTAAGAGGACATTCAATATGCCACCCCGCGATGCATTAATGCCATCATCTGGAACCGTCGACGCGCTGATCATTTCACCTGGTTTACTTCGGTTTCTGGTATGGATTTTGGTCTCTCGTATGGCGATTTCTCTTTCTGCACCCCCATTGCGCTACGCCGAAGTTCTTGCCCACCTGCATGCCCTGAACCTAGCACTTGAACGCAGACAGGCAGACGATGTGAGCTTCTTTTTTGCTTGGAGACTATTCCTGAGTTCCACTATTCGCATAGTAAGCTCAGCTGTTTGAATTCTCTGTTCACTTCTTCCAGCCCTCCATTGTCACTTCTCCTATGTCCTTTCCATCAGCCTCTCCCTCTCGCCATGCCTAGACTGCACCATCGCATGCGATGTCATCGCGGCTCTACTCGTGGTCGTGTCATACACCCTCGTTCCTCCCCCAGTTTGGACTCCTCCTCTGAAGATTTCCTCTGCGACCACCTTCCTGAAACTAGAAGTCGCAGAGGCAAGCCTCGCCCCACTGAATATACTCATCCATCTGCGCATTCTTCACCTCCTAATGTGCTCTCCTCTATGCCTCAATTCGACCCTTCCGATGCTCCTCCCGTTCCCCCTCCTCCCTCCTCCACAACCCTGCGCCAAACCTCCCGGCGAGCAGAGTTCAGATTTGATTGTGTTTTTGAAAGGCCAGTTCTTATGGCATATGTCACAGTCACCATCTGTGAAGAGTCTTCTCGACCTGATCCCCCTTCGACCGCTATCCCTGGTCCCTCTGTCGCCTTCCATCACCCCAGTGCTCCTAACCCCGCTTTTGCTGAAAACGCCAAGGTCTCCTTGGCTCAATTAAACATTTCTCGTGACGTTTTAATGCAGGTTTAGACAATGGAAGGTGAGGAAAAAGGCAAAGATCTTCCCTCAACTGATGAAGACGGAAGCAACGATGAGTATAGATGCAGAATTGTGGAAGAACCGCCTTCTCCAACTAATGATCAGTAGTCCGAAAATCCCTCAGAGGTTTTTGTTTCTTATGCACAATGTTTCTAGGTTCATTGTGGATTTTCTGTTCATTCACCCTCTTCTTGCAGAGTGGTTAGTTTTACTATCTATATTTTTGTTAAACTACTTGGAAGAAAGGCTAGTTTTCCCTATGAGGGCAGAAACTCTTAATTTTCAAGGACTGGTTTCCCCTCGGTGGGCAGTCCAAACTCTTGTTTTTCGCAGCAGTCAAGCCCTACGCTCAGGCTCTCTCAGCTGAGGAAATGGAAGTTTTGTAATTTTATGTTATATATTAATATATTTAGCATTACTCAGAAAAAATAAGAAAAAATAAAAATAAAAATAAAAATAAAAACAAAAATAAAAAATAAAAAATAAAAAAATCTCATAGTTTATTCAAGCTTACAATTGTTTTCATAATTCTAAATTCAATTATTGACCTTGTTGGAAATAAGATTTCAAATTCATATATATACATTAAACTTTCACACACACTCTTTCTGAAATCATAGCTATTTGGTAAAAATTGGTTTAAGAATGTAATGAAAAAGAACTCTAAATGAAATCAAAGTTACCAACTTATAAACAAATTCACACTAATTTAATGACAATTTCTTTTAAATTCAAAACTCAAATCCTTCCATTCATGATTTTAATCATTAACTTAAGCATTATTGATTCTAACTAATTCTAATAAGTATGTTTAAAACAAAATAGTGAACAATTTATGGTGAATCGTTTCTTTTACCCACGTTATGGAACCAAAACTATATCATTATAGGAAGACAAAGTATTAATTAAAGGAAATTTTGTGTGATTATAGGATCACTATAGGAAAATTATAGGAAATTATGGAAAATTATAGGAAAACAAAGAATCTATTTTTTTAGATATATAGAAAAAAAAGTGATCAGAAAAACCAAATCAAGCATATTGAAAATGATAAAATACATGAAAAAAATGTTGCAACATATACTAGGGGGGGCCTCCTAGGATATGTTATCAAAGAAATCACTCATAAGCTAAAGGAAAATATGCACCATATCAGAGAAATTCCTCTTGTATTAATCATAGCTCACAAAGTAGTACATGATAATAACCTTGTTTAGAAATAAAAATTGAGAACGCATGTCTCTAACCTATTTCTTCCTTGGTTATCTAATTTTATAAAAAAAATGTCAAAATAAAACTAGCATTTCCAAGCATGGGGCTCGTTAAGCATTTCAAGAAAAAATGAAATATATACAAAGGAAAATTAGTGATCATATATGATTCTTCTTGATAATACATGACTCAAATACAACTCTCTAGGTATAGATTTAAAATTTCCAATCGACAAAGAAGATTCTAGTGATTTCCTTAATTGATTGCATAAATTTCTAAGCTCCCAGGATGCATTGACTAAATAGTTGTGATTAGCTATGAGGAAGAAAAATAGGTAATTATCTATTAAATGAAATCCTTTAACGTATCCCAGGTGTCAGAATCAATTTGGATGATGTGGATCCCCATAAATATTGGACGAATTACAAGAATTGTGTTTTTTTTATATACTGTAATTACAAGAATTCCTGTAGGCTACTATTTCACAAGTTAGTAATTAAATAAACACTTATAATTAATATTCATGTATTAAAAATACAATATTGTTTTATGAATGATTATTACCTTAAATAAAAACCATTTTATGCCATTATCCTCACAAATATTGGTAAAAAGGGATATTTTAGCTCGGAATTGAGGATAAAAGGGGTTAAAATAGAGTGGTCAAAAATGAAAAAATTCATGCTCAACACAACCATGAGCAAGGCACCCCAAGTTAAAGTAAAAAATATATACAAAATATTGAAAATGTGTATCTGACAAGACAAAATGAAAACACAACTCACTAGAGCATGAGCCAAAGAGTCATGAGGGCCATGAAGGTGACAATTTAGCATGCTAAGTTAAGCCTTCCAATAAGATGTGGTTAGTTTGTTGATACTACAGGTGCAATAAATGGTGAAAGCAGAGCTCGTGGGATCCTGTGAGGTATACTGGAAGTTCACATGTAAAAATGTGATGGACCCATGATGCCACCTCATTTGTGCTTTGGTGAGGTGTCAACTAGTGAGCCATCTAGTATTTCTAGTGTTTTTTGGAGCTCGCTGGAGACCCTAATCAACTTGCATTCAGAGATAGATGAGTCTTGAGTCTTACACTTTGTCATTTTGAGAACTAAATTAAGGTGGTCATATAATGCAAGGGTTGTACAACCTTTTTATGTTCTAGGACCATCGTAGTGACTACACAAGTGGGAAACATGCAGTCACAACCATGGTTATGATTTTCTATGGCTTAACCATGTGGATGGTCATGTCGCTTGGGTGGTCACAGTCACATAGACTAGTGCGACTATGAGTTTGTAGAACATGTGGTGCACCACACCTACGTGGTCAATAGTCACGGATATCATTATGATTGTTAGAGTTCTAGTCGCATGGTGACCTACGTTTGTAGGGTAGTTATAGCTGCAATTACATAGATGTGTAAGACACAACTATGTGGCACCTCACACAACTGTATCAGGTACACCAATGTAGGCTGACGTGATTGTTTCTAGGTACAGTAGTTTTTGATTTTTTTGTTTTTTTTATTAACTCATTTTCCATTGTGAAAGTATTGATGGAATTTCACTGGAGGGAGAGAACTATGCGAATATTCGAGTTGTAGTGTTGGATAACCCATAGGCATGATTGGATCTAGCTAGGTGGGGGATTTTGAAGTATTATTAGTTCCCTTGATGTGTTGATTGGATTAGTTCCTATGATTCTTAATGATTTTTTAGTACTCCCATTGAGGTTTATTTTAGGTATAAGGGGAGGACATTAGGATAATTGCAGAGGTGGATATCTATTTCCTAAATGGGATGTATCCATGAGGGTAGGTGATTCCTGCTAAGCCCCCATAGCTTGTGATATTTATAGAGGAGTGGGTTTCTTAGCATTACATGATTGGGGTAGTGGGGTAGGGATGAAATATGGATTTTGGAGATCCATGATGTGGGTATGTGAGGTATGGTGGAAACGATTGTGAGGAATTTTTGTGGGATAGATCGAAACCACATTACTAGATGACAACCCATCATACTAGACTGAGTGCATAGGGGAACCTTTTGCCACTAGGAAATCTTGCTACATGAGATCCTAGTGTCTTAGTTGACCTAGGTAGTTTGGATATGGCTCCACAAATTCACATTTGGTCCACTCCTGTACAAATTCATTTTTTATTAGGTTGTGTTATTGTAACCATAGATCATGGTGTTGATGACTAGTCCCCATTTGATGTAGATCATGTGATGGGGGTAGCTCATGATCCATGAATGGGGAGGGGATGTTGGTAGGTTCTATACCAATATGGTCTATTATTGGTGGCTCTTAATGCCATAGAGTATCCTGGAGTTTCCCTACATGGGGATGTATTTTCGTGGGTGATCCATATATTCCTCTACCCTCAAGTGAAAGGTTGGGACCCTCAGGTAAGTGTTGTATTTTTATCTACATGTTTTTTTTTCATTTAGATTTAATTTGTATCTTTATTTTGAATTTCGATTTATTTTTGTCTTTTATATATGATACTTCATGGCAAGGAGATTCTAGTCATGTGTGATCACCTTCGAGGTAGGGGGGGGGGGGGGGGGAGGGGGGAGGGGGGGCATGCATAAGGACCAAGGAAGATTGACCAAGTACACCCAATTGAGGGAGATCCATAAGGACCCCACAGGTTGTGGTAGCATGATAGGTTCTATGTAGGGGTCTATGTCCTTTAGTGTATGATGGGGCCTAGATGCATCCCTAGGCTGGGGAGATCCATAGGCTTGGCGATTGGGTGGAAACCCTTAAGGAGAGGGACACAAAAATTCTCCAATGTATGGAAACATTTCTAATGGGCATCACTAAGGCTAGATGGTTTGTGCTTGAGGAGCACATTATGGATGTTGTAGTGAAGTAATTGAGGGTGGTGAATAACACTATGGAAGGTAGCAATGGAAACAAGGACAACTATGCTGATTTTAGATCCTAATCGAGGGGAAAAATAGGACCCACTTGTAGAAATTAGAGGGAGATAGGGTGGTGATTTGGCAGAACCTCCTCCCTATGTATTCTATATGTATGAGGGGAAGCACACATTGTGAGGAGAGAGTCACACCAATTTCACAATGTGTGCTTCCCCTCATACATATAGAATTCCACCTGATGTGTGCTTCCATGGAAATTGTGAAATTGGAGTACATCAATGATATTGAATTAGTGACATGCCTTTCTCTCTTTGATGTATATGCTTATGATGTCTTGCTTATTTGGTGTGGATACATTATTATGTGTTATTTATTCCATGTGACATGTTTCTCAATGGTTTTTTAGTTATTGTGATTCTTTCTATTATAGGATATGATTTGTTATGTCTTCAATGAATTGGTTTTGACTTTGTGGTATATGTGAAAAGGTGACATGGTCAAAACTTTTTATTAACAACTTGGCATGAAAGTACTTCTAAAAAATTCAAGCATCACAACCTAGAAGGTACGGTTCAACTACACAATGACAATTTGGGAATCAAGGAACACTTACAAGTGGAAAATTCCTAATTAGATAGAATGAGAAAATAGGCCAATGATGGTGTCATATTCTTCTTGATTGTTCATGGATGGCCTTATACAAACTCTTCTTGTGTGGAGTAGGGTTTTATCAAGAGATTATATGGCCTCGGTTTCAAATACTAAGTTTTGTGGACACTGAAAAATGTGATAAAAAAACTCACTAAAGTATGTTGGTCATGATTGATCTATGAAGAAATGACAAGATAAATATTAGGAAAAGCTTACATGAGGATATAAACACATAATAAATTCAAAAACTACACAAAAAACTCAAAGGGAAAACAAATATTTCATTCATGGATAATTTTTTTGAGGTAGAGCCCATTGATGAGGTATTTGAGTCATGTTCCATTAGGCTTGAAAAGAATGTGAACTCATTTTAGGAGAAATTTTTTGACTATGTAGGGCCCTTTCCATAATGTTTTTTATTTTCTAGGACCCAATGCCTCGTTGGTGACACCAAATAATAGGAATAAGTCCCTTTTTCTAAAGGTCATAGGGATCACACTATATTTTCATGTTGTTTTGGTGGCTCTATTGTCTTGGAGAGATTCACACCAATTTCCATTGATGTACTCCAAGTTCACTAGGTGTTTCTCAAGGGGAGCAGCATCTGGGAGTAACTCTATGACAATGCATATACTAGGGATATTTCATTATATTAGTAGGATAACTTTATCCCCATGAAAAATATGGAAGGGTATAAATAATTTTGACATTTTGAATGATGTTTAGTATACCCACAAGGCGAAGAAAAGAATATGGTGCCAATTTTTTTTTTTTTTTAACAATTCGTTGTAAAATGGCCTTGAGGACTTTGCCAACAAATTCCACCTGGCCATTGGAATCTAGGTTGTATGGTGAAGAAAACTCCTAAGTGACCCAAGAAGTGGTGAGACTTCTTGGAATATCTCATTTTAAAATTACTTTCCATGGTTAGACATTAATTCCTTTGTAACCCCAAACTATGTGATGACATGATTAAATAAAAGTGGGACATTGTGTTGGTAATGTTACTAAATGTGGGCATAGCTTCAACCCATGTGGTGTCTACCATTAATCTTGCATGGGACCTATTGTGATGTGTTTTCCATACTAAATGGTGGAATAATCTCCTACATTTTTCTAATTGGTGGGTTAGTTTGAGCTTCCAATGGTTGCATCAATGTTATGGGAATCGTGCTAGGGGTGGTAACGTTTCTTCCATTGAAATGGTTAAGGGACTTGGTGCCTTAGGAGTAGTCTCATTCAAAGGTATATTGGTCTCTTAAGAGGGAAGGGGGGGAGGGATTTTCACTAGAATATTATAGGTTTCTTGGTATGTAATGTGTCAGGGACACATATAAACGAGATGGGTGTCCTTAGCACAAAGTGCATAGGGGTGACATTGGTTAACCGAGGTAGTGATGTAATAAGTGGTTGATAATGCATCATGTACATCTTGGGTTGGTGGAAATGGTGGTGTGATTGTTGAGGCATGATATAGGGCTACCAACACATCTTAATATCGTGGGAAATGGGTAAAATGGTACATAAAATATTCGTGCTACACACAAATGGCACATATATGGTTGGTTCATAGACCATTATTATGTAATGAGTTATGGGGGAAATGGTACATATAATTTCCATATTGCACACAAATGGAACATGGATGGTTGGTTCATATACCTGATTACACGATGAGAATTCTCTATCACCTGATGGGGTGGGATGTAATGGGGGTGACTAAGAGGCGTGAAGAATAACCTTCAACTTGTCTAATGTAGGGAATTTATTGGTGAGATGGATTGACGTTTAAAAAGGGGAACATGAAGGGATCACCTTAAGTATAATTTTGGTTGGGATATCATTCTTATTTTACTTTATCCATGTTGAATTTTTCGTGCGTTATGGTGTCCTCATGTTGGTTGGGTTTTTCAAAGGATTAGTTTCCTATGAAGGTGAGGTAGGTGTAATATGTCTAGTCGAAATGACCACTTACAAAGTGAGTGTGGTATGAGGTTCCAAATACTAGGAGTACAATTCAAGAGCCATGTTTGGCAAAGTAAGTTTCTCCATCACTTGACGTGAGAAAAAAACAAGAGGGGGGTATAGGAAGGGAGTTTGAGTGATAGAATATGGTGCAAAATTTGTATCAATCATCAAGGCTATCTTTGGATCAATGTTTTTCGATTGAGTTTCCTGATATGATTTTCCCAAAGAGTTGGTTACTATGAATATAAGATATGAAGTAGGAGAAGGCATAACATGGGGGGTTTAGTGGGAATGTACCAAGGAGGGTGAAATATTTCAATACTCTAGAACCATATTTTCTTAAAGAAGGGACAATTATTGTTGTGAAGCCATGAAAGGAATAAATTATCAGATGAGGTGGAGTTCATGAGCTCATACTATATTAACTGGTCAATGGTTATGATTTTTATATTATGAGGAAAGCTCATAGTTTGGAAGACTAAAGCTTCTATAGCTTTCATTGTGTACATGTAACTTAAAAAAAAAAAAATTGTAATATAAGGGGGAATCCAATATTTCTATATCAATGAGAACTATGTTATTCTTGAATTCCATTAGGAAATTTTGAAAGAGTTCTATTGGTTGTGAAGGGAAACCATTGTATGACATGAGGGTGATAGATGAAGTTACAATCTTGGGGGAACCTATTTTCGACCATACTGTCTTGGACATGATGCATGTGGATTCCCATCAGTGATGCATGTATGTATCATGATATTATGTATAGTGTATAGGATCTAGAAAGAAACTAGTGATGAGAGTCATGATTCTATGTTTTCTAAATAAAATATGATCAAGTCGTAATCAAGAGGGTCGATTGTGTCTAATGCTAAAATAAAATCCTTCCTTTAAGTTTGACATGTTTGAAGCACTTCCAATGATAACATGGCATGATGGGATTATGCAAGTTCATTGAAAAAAATGTAACTATGTGTCGCCATTGCATTGTGAAAGGTGCATATTAAGGGTCCTTTAGTCAACCTAGAAATTGAGTCTATGAGAGGCTAGGGGATTGTTAAGCGGGGGGGGGAGTTGAAGTAGATGGAATTTCCTTTATTTATGATGGTTTAGTATTATGAGGAGATACATAGTCTCGATGATGTGTTTGCAGTAGGATATCTTTAACATTCATGTAAATGTCTTAATTGGTGGGATATTGGGTATTTCCCATTATAGGGTTTTGTAATTGGGGAGGTTTTCCTTCCTGTTGGGTGGTGAATATCCCTTAATGGGAGACGGGTTTCAAAAGTACTATAAGTTATTAGTTATCTCTCTATTGTACACTATGGTTAGGCATAACATGGGGGGTTTAGTGGGAATGTACCAAGGAGGGTGAAATATTTCAATACTCTAGAACCATATTTTCTTAAAGAAGGGACAATTATTGTTGTGAACCCATGAAAGGAATAAATTATCAGATGAGGTGGAGTTCATGAGCTCATACTATATTAATTGGTCAATGGCTATAATTTTTATATTATGAGGAAAGCTCATAGTTTGGAAGACTAAAGCTTCTATAGCTTTCATTGTGTACATGTAACTTAAAAAAAAAGTTTTGTAATATAAGGGGGAATCCAATATTTCTATATCAATGAGAACTATGTTATTCTTGAATTCCATTAGGAAATTTTGAAAGAGTTCTATTGGTTGTGAAGGGAAACCATTGTATGACATGAGGGTGATAGATGAAGTTACAATCTTGGGGGAACCTATTTTCGACCATACTGTCTTGGACATGATGCATGTGGATTCCCATCAGTGATGCATGTATGTATCATGATATTATGTATAGTGTATAGGATCTAGAAAGAAACTAGTGATGAGAGTCATGATTCTATGTTTTCTAAATAAAATATGATCAAGTCGTAATCAAGAGGGTCGATTGTGTCTAATGCTAAAATAAAATCCTTCCTTTAAGTTTGACATGTTTGAAGCACTTCCAATGATAACATGGCATGATGGGATTATGCAAGTTCATTGAAAAAAATGTAACTATGTGTCGCCATTGCATTGTGAAAGGTGCATATTAAGGGTCCTTTAGTCAACCTAGAAATTGAGTCTATGAGAGGCTAGGGGATTGTTAAGCGGGGGGGGGAGTTGAAGTAGATGGAATTTCCTTTATTTATGATGGTTTAGTATTATGAGGAGATACATAGTCTCGATGATGTGTTTGCAGTAGGATATCTTTAACATTCATGTAAATGTCTTAATTGGTGGGATATTGGGTATTTCCCATTATAGGGTTTTGTAATTGGGGAGGTTTTCCTTCCTGTTGGGTGGTGAATATCCCTTAATGGGGGACGGGTTTCAAAAGTACTATAAGTTATTAGTTATCTCTCTATTTTACACTATGGTTACCAATAGCATCTTTCATGTATTTTAACTCAAAAAATTTTGGGAAATGATGTGTGTAATGTCCATACTCACCACAGAAAGTGAAAGAATAGTTAGTACATAGTCCACTATAATTTCTTTCTTTTTGTGAGTTATTTGGGCCTTGGTTTGTATTTTGGTTATAATTAGGGAAATTTCTCCCTCTATGCACTTTATATTGTTGTGGGTTCCCACCCTACCCATGTTTCCATTTTTTTTGTTCTTTCCTCTCTACTTCCCATTGTTGGAAGTGTTTGTTGTATTGAGTTGTTCAAACACATATTACTATTGGGGAAATATTTCTAAACAAATTTCACCCCAACATTCTATTGAGGATGTGGGGGTTTATTTTTTTATTGACCTTGGAGAGGGAAATATGGATTTTCCTTATGTTGGACTTCCATAGGAAGGTTGGGATGTTGACGAACCATCAAAATTATGTATAGGATAATTTCCCCCTACATGGGGTGGTTTTTGACCTAGGCAAGAGCATTGTGATAGTTCCTTATCATGGAGATTGAGGGGTTTTATGATGTACTACCTACATGGGGGAATGATGTAGGTGCTCCATATAAATTTCCATGGTATGGAATGTGGTTCCCTTTTTAGTGTTAGTATTGGGTAATAAACCTAATTAAGCCACCAACAACATTTGAAGCCATTGGCTTGTCTTTGTTGAAAGGTTGAGGTTGTGGAAAACTAGGGATTATCAATTAAAGGTACCCTGATTATACATAGATAAACTCAAATTGTTGAGATTTGGTTATGGATTCTTCCTCATTCTACATCATGGTAGTGGTAATTTCCTTTTCTATAATAGGAAATAGGGATTTGATAAAAATGTCTAAGACAAGTTATTGGGGAACTTCAATTTTTCATATTCTCTAGAAATTGCACTACTCATGGATATGGTCCACAATGTGAGTGTAATATGTCTTTCAAAAATTTTACAATACTTCTAACCTGATGTTGTGACCAATAGGCAGTTGGAAAAAAGTGTGAAACAATTTGGCTAGGGATTTGGAAGTGTTGTTTGATCTTGACTTCTCAACGACATACAATTTCGCTAAGAGGCCAATGAGGGTGCATTGGAAGAACCTCATTCAAATTGATTCATTAGTGGTTTTGTTAAAATAACACCATAGATGAAAGGTAATCACATGGTTTGTGGGATATTTCCCAGGGTTTCCTTCAAACTTTGGTATATTTGACAGAAATTTGGTAAGTATGGCTTGCATTGTAGTGTCATGGGCTATCCGGTCATTTTTTATATTTGAAATATTATGAGGTTTAGTGAACTGAAAAATGGAAGGTTACATGTAGCAGTGGCCATAATTATGTGACCTATGTGAGATGAATGACTACTTTGAAGTGAGAATGTTCCTAAAAAAGTGGCACCAAGGATGGAAGAGTATAACAAAACTCGATCAAGAGGTGATCTCTAAGAGCAAGGTCAAGTAGGTGAAGCTACAATTCCTTGCATTTCTCCTACCAAAGGTTGGAGACCTTGAAGGAATTTAGAGTGACATGGTGTTATATGGTCCCCTATGGTGCTCGAATGGGTGTATGAAATATGACGGGGATATCAAATATTCAAACCAATGTATAAATACATAAAATAAAGATAAAAACAAGGACTTGATTACATTTAATGATGTTTTAATGCTTGAATCAATCCAAGTCTTTGCAATGGGGGTTTTTCATATGAAATATTAAAAATACGTAATATTCTTCCACTAAAAATAATATTGGCTTTCCATATCTCAATCCATTGGAAGAAAGATAGAAAGGTATGAACTGAGTGTTATAACAAGGGTTACTGGGGCCATGTCTCGAATAAATTAGTGATGCCTATCAAAATTGTTCAAAATCACCTTCAGGTGCAAGTGGTCCTACACCCACCACCTCTAATAAGATTCCATATATTTTGGCCATTAAGCTATCGCCATCTAGTCTGGGTGAGAGGATCTTAGCTTTTATGTATCAATCATAGATTTGGAGCCCCTACAAATATTCGGGAGACTCAAGGAGGCTCGTTACAATGTTTGGCCTAAGCCTTGCCACTTCACAGGTTTCTTCTCTCCACCAAATTTGTGACACTGGATTATGTATGATTTTAAATTTCCCTAAAAGAAAAAAAAATTGTTTCAAATTAGAATTACCAAGGGGGGTTATTTGGATTCCCACCCCTAGGTTCCTAACTTAAACTATAATTTCTTTTATGTCCATACGATGGGGGGGATTAATGTGTTTAAGTCAAGTTGTCTTTTAATACGCTTTGAGTCTGGGATGATGGCCCAAAAATCGTGTGAATTAGGGTGTGAAAATTTGTGAAGTTCAAGTAGTGTATACTTGAAATTATGATTCCCCATATCACTTTATATGAAATGGGAAGATCACACTAATCAAGTAAAACCTAACTAAAATTCATGAATTGGATGTAGTGGGTGAAAATCATTAAGTGGTCACACATTTTTATTAGATTGTAGAGATATGGAGATCATGGGATGCATAACATTGCAATCTCAGTAATTTATGTGCATTTATCCTTGGAAGAAAAAATATGTGCATATAGTGTGATGCTTACTTTCCCACTATTACATTGTGATTTAACCTCTAATCTTAAAGGAAGATGAAAATGGTCTTTGAAAATGTTTATTATTGCCTTGGTTTATATGTTCATAAGGGGAAGATCATACTCCACCATTTACTAACTCCACTTCTAGTCCAAATACTACAATTGGTTAGAAAAACTAGAAGCCATCCATGTGGCAAAATAAATTAAATTCTTTTACACTAGTGGATAATTAAAATTAAAAACACCTAACTAAGTTGCTAAAACATGGATGAGTGGGGAAATTTTAATAAGGACCTCCACCCAAATATGGAAAGAGGAAAAAATTATGATGATTTATGGTTTTGTAAGTCCACATGGGTAATTTGTTGATATTCGTAGGGAAATCACATTGATTTTTTCTTCGATAACTGTGTGGATGTACTCGAAAATGAAATAAAGAAAAATTTTGGCACACATGGGCAAAGAGGAGGCCTAAAAGGGTTATACAAAAATGTTAAAAAATGATTAATGAAAAAGAGTTGAGAGTAGATTTTGCAAACTACAATAGAAAGAGGAAAGAAAAAGAAAGTGGAGTCGTTACTTTTATATTTTTCTTTTGGAGAAATGGTGCACCGAAATCTTATCTATTATAAGGATGTTGTTAACTACATAGAGCCAACAAGAAAATGATTCGCAATAAAAACACATAAGAAAATGAACAAAGAAACTAAGTCTAAACAAAGTCATTAGCTAAATTGTGATAACAAATAAAATGTGATATCACTTGGATTAATGTTTTATGTATTTTAATGTGAATTTATTTTTAATTAAGCAAGTTAAATTGAAATACATTGGAACACTTTGATTATTAACAAATTTAATGTCGATAATAAATTATATAAAGTTGTAATTAGACGTTTTTATTTTGTGAATAAATAAAAATATGTAAACTTAATTGTTAAGTACAAATGGCTGAAAGAGAAAAAGGTTGCAATTATTGTGGAAGTGTTATTACCCATCAAGAAGTCCTGGGCATATAATCTAAATTATTAGGTTTAATTGAGAAATTATGATATTGTCCAATTCATTGTTTCCTATAAGACATGAAGTTTTCCTTAAGAGTTGGAAACATAAGCTCATTGATGAGTGGATAACTACCTGTCACACGTTGGTGAAGTGGAGATAGTTATTAACCACGAAAAGAGTGGTAGATGAGATAATATTTAATTTTTTACTTTATTTTGTCTCATTATTCAGAGAGTGGAATAGAGAGACTAAAGAGAAGAAAGTAGCATAAAATAAAAACAGAATTGCATGCCACGTTGCTTAAGGGGACATTGGTTGTTATGATTTGTCAAGGTTGGGAGAATAAAAGTACTTGCTCTTAAGTTTCCAGAAAAATTTTTCAAGTAAGTATTCTTAAGATAAGTCCCATTATTACAACTTTAACCTTTTATTAGTGTCTTGTTTGTGGTTATGGTCATAAAAGGATCTTAATACAAAAAAACTTTCCTATTGTACCTTAGTGAAGAGTTGTATGAATAATATAGTTTTCTACAAACATTATAATTAGTATCGATAAGAATGGTTAGAAATATATCAATATAAATGAATCAATAAAGATGTAACTGTAATGACTAAAGAATGTGAGTAAATAAAATTATTTAATATATTATACTTTATTTTCATGAACATGGAATCAATTGTTCTAGGAATTTTAGCACATATGTTACTGTAAACTAAAGAAAAAAAACATGTGAATGTTTTTGTAGGAAAACTCTATATGTAACTATTGCAAGGAAGATGTGCACTATAACTACATAGATATTAAATAGTCATCCTATTGTGTAGTAAAATAAAAAAAGAACAAGAATAGAGTCTATTCACATAAATAGAGCCATATTGTTCTATGGCGTGAACAAACAATTGATATGAAAGAACAACATAAAAAACATTACATATTAAGCTAAATTTTGAGCTATTACGAAGCGTAGTAATATTCAATTTCTTATATTAGAAAACAAAAAAAAAGTAGAATTTAGGCTTTTTGGATATAGAGACAAATATCTATAAATATATCAAGACTTTCCCAAGAAAACTTAAAAGACAAAATTCACATCCAACATTCAATAATAGCAATTTTATAAAAAGGAGAAAACAAATTGAGTGTAGATAATGGAAACCAACAGTCACTAGAAAATATATGACACTTTAGAATATTAGCCAAGTATAAATTGTGTAAAATAAATAATTTTTGATTTAAAATAGTCACAAAATAATATTGTAGCATTGTATATTTATATACAAAAACTGGCAAACAATCATGAACTCTTCTTCCTCTTTAGGAAGACTAATATTCTAAGAAAAACAACAATGTATGAAACTGTTTGTTTACAGTGCAACCACTCCAAGAGAACCTGGGAACCAGAATTTTTTGCAAAATCACCAACCTGGAGAAAAGATAGCATATTTTTGTTGTTAACGTTAAATGATTCCAACATCAAAGAATACCATAGGAAAAAAGGATGTTCTATCAAAATTTAAAGTTTATTACCTAGTATAGACATAAAACATAATACAAAAAAAAATGTGTAACTTGAAGAAAAATAGAGAACTTGAAAAGGAGTGAAGTTCTAAGTTAATTAAAAGGAAAAATAATATTGTTAGTACTTAAAAATAGTGAAATAGAGATGGTGGTAATGCCTGCATGGAGATAAAAAGGGAAATTATATAGATGATATTTAAAAATAATAATAATAATAAAGTAAATTTAATAAACAAAATTTTAGTAATAGACAAATAAACACTCTTAAGGGAGGATGTTATTTTCTCTTCTTGTCGAAGAGAAAAATTATGAATACCCACTTTGTAAAACTAAATATCATTAGTTCAAAAAATGGAAAAAATATCTAGAGTTAAATCTAGAAAAATATAAGCAGAAATTAAAAGACCATGGTCAAAACCCTAACATAATTGTGTGAAAACAATGTAACAAAAGAATTATAATGAAAAAATAATAGTACCAAAATGGAAATTGGATATCATAAATAATAGTGAAGAAGGAACAAAACAATGTTAAAACCCTGATGCAAAGACTAGAGTGTCAAACTCAAACTAGACCTGATACTCAGTGATAAAAATAAATATTAATGCTAATAATACTCCATCAATTCTTTGATAACAAATTTAAATATCATTTAGAGGTTCGAAGAAATATAAAAATAATTGTACAGTACTAATAATAACCCTTAAAAATGGATGGAGAATTTCCTTAAATCCTAACCGTTCATTTGGGAAAAAAAATAATAACAAAAACCAATAAAAAGCTAATAGAGGGTTATCAAATCCCTTTTATTCATAATTATTAAGTTAAATAAATGCCCAATAAAATCAATAAAATCAAAACCCTCGTTACAAGAGTAAACAAAAAAAGGACATTTTACAACCCATATATTTGAATATGAAGTTACAGGCAGAACAAGGTAGCTAAAAATTACCTAGAGCTTTTCATGGGCATAATATATTGAAACCCATTTCAAATTAGAATGGAAAGAAGGAAAATTCTGAAGAGGATTTTGTGAGAAATCCTCACAATGATATTTAATACAAAGTGAATTTTTTTGCAATTTGTAACCACTGGAAAAATGTAAGAACTTAAACATAGAAACACAACATTCTATAAATTGAAAAAACCACAATGAAATCAATAGATGTCGGAAAAATATCCCATCAACTGACTCACTAGGTTAAAGTGCTCGACACATTGTAGAAAAACACCACAAGTGCTCGACACATTGTAGAAAAACACCACTCCATCGATAGACAAGAGGTCAACTATTCAATGGACAACTCTGTAAAATAATCGACGAAACTTATGAGTAAAAACCTTAGCCGTTGAGTGGCATGATCAATGAGAAGACACCGTGAAACGAATTAAAGTAAACACAAACGAGGTCATTAATGTCATTCGAAACCTAAATCATTCTAAACCATTAATGTGCTGAATAATGTCAACCATTGTATTGTTAGGTTACAAGTACCATGTGTGGAACTGTCGATGCATGCCACTTGTAAGCGTGGAACTATCTAGAAGGGTTATGTTTAAAACTCATAGAAAAACTACAAGGGTTCTATTTAAAACTCATAGAAAAACTACATTGAACAGTAAATGAATGGAAAAGTCATAATACCACATTTATAAACAAAATAGTAATTGAAACCATTTATAGAGAGAAGTTCCATTTGTCCATCACAACAAGTTATGACAGGGTTTGATAGATATGCATTGAACTACATTATGGAAACTTTATTGGACCACTAAAAATAATGTGAATTGGGAAATATGCTACCAATTCCAACTTACAACTGAAAATTTAATAATATGTACAAATATCAATTTCAAAATTTGGATTTGTGGTCAATATTTTTTTTAAAACTATCCAAAGTCTTAGATAAAAAAATGAGCGTAAAAATCTAACATCATGTAAATAATGTATAATAACACAAAATTTTCAAACATGAGACAAAATTTGAGAATACAGTGATTCATAATGATCTTAAGATATATATATATATGTATGATTATTAAATATGTAAAATCGTTCTTTGTTATCTCCAGTAGCCATTACTAATATACGATGTGAAAAAAAATGAGCGTAAAAATCTAACATCATGTAAATAATGTATAATAACACAAAATTTTCAAACATGAGACAAAATTTGAGAATACAGTGATTCATAATGATCATAAAGAATATATATATATATATATATAACTGTCTCATTTATTAGATATATATTGTTCTTTGTTATCTCCAGTAGCCATTACTAATATACGATGTGATATTAGACAAAGAAGTATTATTCTGACAAGGATGACATATCATTATCTTATATATATAGATATATATGTATGTATGAATAAATTATAGGTGTGAGGGTCTTTACAAGTATCAAAGTTGTAGTTTAGAACATTGGGCCTCTTAACTTAAAAACTAAAACAGATATATATGTCATGAACAAATTATTCAAAATATCTAGAAGAAATTCTACTACCAATTCCATAACTTCTATTGAAAGTCAAACAAATGATTCTAGTGACCAGGGAGAAAAAAATCAAGTAGCAGTACCTTTATGTATAGAAAAAGGTGTTGGAAAATTAGGATACTTGTGTATTTAGATTTTTTTCCTTATTATTGATATTTACTTGTGATGTGTTGTGGCGTTTTATTATTTTATTACATATTACTTCATAAAGGAATTACCAAAACAGAGAAGATCACAACAAGACAAAGTACACAAGATATGGGTTGAAAGCCAAGGGGAAATCCCTTCAAGGGGAAAACCCAGAAAAATGCTTCTCTTATTATTTAGAATTTTCTTACAAAAGATACTTCCAATACACAAATACCAAATCCAACAAACCCTCCAAGACCCAAAAACAAAATCCAACAAACCCTCCAAGCTGTAAGCTAGCCCCCAGCAAGGTCTTCTGTAAGACAACTTCCAGAACTTTGATACTTCTTCTTTGATGTTGTAACTTCGACCCCCTGCAATTGCTTCACAAAATTTTGGCCCCATACAATTGGAAGCTTCACAAACCCTAGAGAAAAACAACAGAATATGAACCTGAGACAAATTTTGTCTCTTTCCTCCTTCTTCGACCCTTTAGCTACTATCTTCATTCTTTGATATTTTATATCGAACTTGCTTGAGTGAGTGTGTCACATGATTCAAATTGTTATCCTTTATATAGCCTTTCTTGAGGATTGAATTCGCTCCGTTTAGGCTGACTTGATCTTCTCCTTAGGCTAACATGGTCTTGGGCTTATCCCTGGATTTTTAACGAGTGTCACTAAGTTCAAATGGTTTCTTTGTGTTATTTCCTAGAGCACATCCCTTATAGGTCCCTTCGTGTTATTACTTCAATTTGGGGATGTCATTGACCATTTGACTTAGAAATGGAAAAACCTTAAAATTAAGGTGTCCATACCTTCTATGTCATAGTTCAGAAGGCCCCACATCCAAGTGGACTAGGAACTAGGCTAGAAGTATATAAAGTTTATATAATTTCCCCCCACGAATCTCAATTACCCTACACTAGTAAATTTGGTGGAATTTCCAACGGCCAATTCGTTGCTATTCCGACACATAGTCGTCGCAAGAGCGACAGTTCGAGGACGGGCAAAATGTGGTTTGCCATCTAGTCGCAATTCCGACGCACTTAAAAAGTGTCGCACTACCGACACATTTTCTGTCGCTTCCAAACAGGCGTCGCTCTTTTGACGTTTCCCAAACCGTCGCACTTCCGACATTTGTAAACTGTCACACTTCTGACGAAATGCGGTCCGATGTTTTGAATGTCACTCTTCTGACATTTGTAAACTGTCGCAATTCCGACGAAATGTGGTCCGAAGTTTTGAGCATCGCTCTTTCGACGTTTGTAAACTGTCACAATTCCGACACATTGTGGTCCGACATTTTGGACGTTGCTCTTCCAACATTTGTAAAATGTCACAATTCCGACGAAATGTGGTCCAACGTTTTGAACGTCGCTCTTTCAACGTTTGTAAACTATCGCAATTCCGACGAAATGTGGTCCTATGTTTTGAACGTTGCTCATCCGACACTTTTATACTGTCGCTCTTCTGACTTTTTTAAGCTGTCGCCATTCCGACGCTTACAAGGCGTCGGTATACCGATAGTGGGTCAATTTTTAAAAAAAAATGAAACTTTAAAACAGGACAGTAAATCTCCAATATTTGTTATGAATTGTGGGCATTCCAATGACCGTGAAATATTAATATAATAAACCACCCCGCAGTGCTTCGACTTTAAACAATCATTTTTTTTTCACAAGAGAAAAAACGTTGTTTTGAATATATTATATGAAGTAAAACAGTCCATGAAGTCATTACATTTTCACATCTGAAGATTGGAACCCAAATATCCATCCATAAAAGTGGAAGTCCCACCCCAGACAATGATAGAAAAATACCCCATGTCACATACAGTGACTTGATATAAAACCCAGTAACGGTCCACATGGAGATTATCGACAATCTGAGAAAGCATCCAAATATGCCCGAGGCATCTATAAGAAAGTGAAATGGCGGTATGTAGAATAGTAAAGCAACAGATAGAGTACCGACGTCCATTGTTCCAAATACAAATTAAAGTACCCAAAATCCTTGAACAGAGAAAAACGCTAATCATGTGAGGAGTGTGATATGTCCAAAATATAAAAGGACCATCAGACCATATCAATAAACCAGCAACATAGACCAGCATCGCTAGTTTTGAAGGCAGAGTGATAAACATTAATCATTTTTTTTTCACATGAGAAAAAACGTTGTTTTGAATATATTATATGAAGTAAAACAGTCCATGAAGTCATTACATTTTCACATCTGAAGATTGGAACCCAAATATCCATCCAAAAAAGTGGAAGTCCCACCCCAGACAATGATAGAAAAATACCCCATGTCACATACAGCGACTTGATATAAAACCCGGTAACGGTCCACATGGAGATTATCGACAATCTGAGAAAGCATCCAAATATGCCCAAGGCATCTATAAGAAAGTGAAATAGCAGTATGTAGAATAGTAAAGCAACAGATAGAGTACGTACCGACGTCCATTGTTCCAAATACAAATAAAAGTACCCAAAATCCTTGAACAGAGAAAAACGCTAATCATGTGAGGAGTGTGATATGTCCAAAATATAAAAAGACCATCAGAACATATCAATAAACCGGCAACATAGACCAGCATCGCTAGTTTTGAAGGCAGAGTGATAAACATTAATCATTTTTTTTTCACAAGAGAAAAAACGTTGTTTTGAATATATTATATGAAGTAAAACAGTCCATGAAGTTATTACATTTTCACATCTGAAGATTGGAACCCAAATATCCATCGAGAAAAGTGGAAGTCCCACCCCAGACAGTGATAGAAAAATACCCCATGTCACATACAGGGACTTGATATAAAACCCAGTAACGGTCCACATGGAGATTATCGACAATCTGAGAAAGCATCCAAATATGCCCGAGGCATCTATAAGAATGTGAAATAGCAGTATGTAGAATAGTAAAGCAACAGATAGAGTACCGACGTCCATTGTTCCAAATACAAATTAAAGTACCCAAAATCCTTGAACAGAGAAAAACTCTAATCATGTGAGGAGTGTGATATGTCCAAAATATAAAAATACCATCAGACCATATCAATAAACCAACATCGCTAGTTTTGAAGGCAGAGTGATAACCTGTCAACACATAAAATAGTATCATAAAGCAGATATAGGAAATGTGCAGAGACATGTAATATTGATATACGCCTCACACAAAAGCATCCATGATAGAGAAAAAATATGTATAAACCCAGGGTCGATTGTATGTTCTGGCTCGCTTGTTCCCGGAAATAAAAACCATCTGCAGAAACCCAGGCTCGCTTGTAAGATCAGGCTCGCTTGATTCCAAAATTGGTAACCATCTGTTGCATCCGAGATGTAAGGTTCAGGCTCTCTTGTTTCCATTAGTAGCCTGCTACAGCATCCACCCTGTTCATAGCAAAAAGGTTCCTGTGGGCTATCGGAAGAAAAGTATAATAGTATTATATAACTTATTCCATATTTAACAGGTTTAAAATAGAAAGGAAAAAAAAATTCCAATTGTTATGAACATAATTAAATGATAAAATATTAATACATAATAAACCACCCTTATTGCCCGACTATAAAATCATATAAACATGGCTGCGTATTTCAAAAAAATAGGTTTAAAATTAGAAATGAAAACATTTTTCTAAATAAGTTAATGCAGTAATAGTGGAATAAAAATTCATGCCCAAAGTCAAAAACATTGCCCGGACTCATGGCAAATTTGTCATCAAAAAATCAAAAAATTAAGAGCGCCTCATATGGAAAAACTGAGTCTTGAACGTTTCTGAAATTCCGAAATATTACGGAGGTCGACGCAATATAATCTAAAAGCGACGGTCGTGGGCGCGAAAACGGAAAAACAAATTAACCAAACTACTCCTCGATGATTCGGCACCATTCTTCGGAAGGTCCAGGATCGCTAGGTGCTACCTCCACAATCATGCCACCGCTCCCCTCCTGAAGGCTCGAATGTTGGCTGGCTTTTTCTGAGCTCAGACCCACCCGATGGGTGCATTGTTCTTCCATTTGGGCCTCCTCACGGAAAACCACAATAATTGAAGCTGTGATTCATGGGCGGTTCAGAGAGAAATGAAAGGAAAAAATCGCAGTGCGCGTCGTGGGAGAAGGTGAAGCGGTGGGAAAATGAGGAGCATGGGAGCCCATACGGTGGCCAGATCCTAGAACCTAAGCTCGCCCACTTCTAGTATCTGGATAACGACCTGTGTGATAATCACTGGACTGGGAAGATGACTCGGTTGAGGGGCTGGAGGGAGCGCGCAGGGGTTGAACTCTAGTGCTCCCCTGGCGGCAACGCATCCTTTGATGCAAGTGAGGCATGGGTGCAGTCTTAGCAGTGGGCACAAGACGAGACGGAGAAGCAGAATTCCAAGAAACAGAAGAAGATAGACAAGGACCAGATCGAGAGAAATGAAGATATGCAGCAAAGTCTAAGCAGTAGTTCAGCTGGTCACTTCTCCTTCTCGTCACAGTGAGCAGGCAGTGTAACCCAGAAACCGGCTCGTCTGAAAAACCATAGCGAAATGCCATTTTATCGACCCAACTGTAATGCAATCGAAGGACGCCTGTCATAATTAATCTCTGATCATTAATGAGAGCCGAAGGCTGGATCATATTGGAGCATGCGGAATCGCTAACAGGAGTGGAGGTCCGATCTTGAACAGTGTTAAAACTTAATGCGATTAGATGTGAAAACCTTGGAACTTAATTGAACAGCATTAAAACTTAATGCGATTGATATTAAATCGCCACATCCATGTCCCATCGCCTTAAACGCCATCGAATGCACCCGCATCTGGGAACAGGGCAACATTTGATTGAGGACACATGGCAGAAATTCATTGGAGCAGATCTTTGTTTGGGCCGCTTGCGCAGTGGAAATCTAGACCCGAAAAATATTAGGGCGAATTTGATAAGAAATTCGCGTCACAACTCTCCCTTCGTACGCCAGCCCAACTTCAAACCCGAAAAATATTAGGGCGGAATTCAATTGGTTTTCGCGTCACAAAATTGGTCGACATCAGCAGGCTATTTTGGAACGCGAATTTGGTTTGAATTATGGTTTATCGCCGTTTGAAGTCCGGTGAGCTCGACTTAAGAACAATTTTGTTTGATCCCATCTTATAAAATTTGTGTTGGTTTTCTTTGATAATACACATATTTATAATAAAACATGGGAATACCACACTAAACATGTGGAAAATTTATATAAATTATTGAGAACAATCATTTTTATGTAAAAATATCCAAATGTGCTTTTGGGAAATAAGAATTCGAGTATTTGGTTCATATTGTTTTAAAGGAAGGAGTGAAGTTGGAGCCTCAAAGATGCAAGCTATTACAAAATGACCTATTCCTAAGAAAATCAAGGTTCTTAGAAGATTTTTTAGACTTACATGATATTATTGATCATTTGTTAAGAATTATGCATGCATTTCAAGTCCACTCACATATCTCTTGGAGAAAATATCATTTATATGGAATGATGAGGCTACTTTGGCATTCTCTCTTTCAATGGATGCCATGTCTTCTACACCAACATCGGTTGCACCTACTTTTGGTAAAACATTCATAGAGTGTGAGGCACTAGGACAAGGAATTTACGTAACATTAACACAATAAGGGATATCATTGGCTTTTAAAAGCAAGGAATTCAAAGAAAATATTTGGTGAAATCTACGTATGAAAATAAATGGAAGCAATATTACATGCAATAAAAAATGGGGATAGTATATCATTGGGAGGTAATTTAAAGTCAAGATATACCATGATAGCATAAAGTATTTTTTGAAGCCATGATTTTCATTAGAAGATTAACAAAAATGAGGAGAAAAAATGCAAAGTTTTAACTTTGAGATAATCCGCAAAAAGGGTAAGGAAAATTTAGTACATGATGCTCTTTCTAAAATAGAAAAGGCCTCAAATTTATATCCAATTACATTTTCTATTCCTAGGTGGCTAGAAGAAGCTTGCCATAATGGAAAAATGACAATAGTACTAAAAAAAAACTAAAATTTATAAAGGATGGGATGAACTCTATGGAGCATTGGGAGTGAAAGAGAGATATACTTTGGTGCAAATGTAGAATATTTTTATGCACGCAAGCATATTTGAATAAAAAAATATTAAGGGAGTCCCATGTCCCTCTGATGGTAGGACGCAGGGTTCCTTAAAACATCTCAAAGGATCAAAAAATATATTTTTGGAAGGAAATGAAGAAAGATATTCAAAATTTTGTAAGAGAAGGTCAGGTTTGCATAATAAATAAAAGAGAGATAGTAAAATCTCTAGGGTTACTTCAACCATTCCACATACATATTCAAAGACTAGAAGATATATCAATAGACTTTATTACAGGGTTACTGAAATATAAAGGTAAGTATTACATGTTTGTGGTCATTTATATAGACAAATTTTGTAGATTTTTTTTGTAGAGCTCAAAGTACATAAACAACAAGCCAAGTGGTAGAAGTGTCCGTGAAAGAAATTCATAGTCTTCATGGTTTTCCTAAAGTAATAGTAACAAGAAACTTTTGGAAATAATTATTTAATATGAGTGGAGAAACACTAGCCGCCATGAGTTCTACATATCAAACACAATCAAATGGTCAAACAAAAATAGTTAACAAATGTTTTTAAGGTTATCTACAATGTTACTCTTTAGAAAAGCAATCTTAATGGATGAATTGGGTTCGTCAAGGAAGAATGGTAATATGATACTACCTATCACACATCTACTAAAATTCCTCCATTTAAGGCCCTTTATGGATATCCAACTCCTAGTATCTCATACTTTTTGCAAGATAAGTCCAAAGTATTGGAAACAGAGTCACATCTGGAAAATACTAAAGAAACTTTGAAAATTATTATGGAAAACCTTCAAACGACATGAAACATGATAAAAAGACAAGGGGAACAACATTGAAGTGAAAGATAATTTGAGGAGGGTAATTGGGTATTTTTTAGATTATAGCATTATAAGCAATCTTCATTCAAGAAAAATAAGAATAAAGAATTAGCTCAAAAATGTTATGGACCTAAATAATTATTCATAGGATTTCACAAGTGGTATAGAAGTTATATTTTCCTTATTCTTGCATTCATAAGGTTTTTCATGTATCCTGCCTAAAAAAGGTTTTGGGAAAAAATATGCCAATGTAAATAGAACTTCCAAAATTAGATGAAGAATGAAAGTTGATTCTTGAACCACAAAAAGTTATAGATAAACATTCTGTATCTCTTTGACATATAACCATTATGAAGTACCTAATCAAGTGGAAGAGTATTCCTCTAGAAGAAGGTACATGGTAAAATGATCAATTCGTGATGAAATACCCACGGCTAAAGGGTTCGTTTGAAGTTTTGACAAAGTTTTTGTTATATGTTTTATATAACGCGCGGCGGAATAGTTTTATTGTTTGTTAAGGTCCCACACAGTGATCAAATTTGAAGGGCAGGTCTGAATTTCAATTAGAAGGGCATATATCTATGTCGCCCGTCCATAATGAAAAGCTTTAAAAAAAAAACTTTTCAATTGACCACAATAAATTATTTTTACATTTCATTTTCAGAAAGACAAAACCATCAATCTTTATATTAATAAAACATTGTTACATATACAACAATGAAGAAGGCTCCATATTTCATTGCTTAAATATCTCATTGGCAATGTCAACATAAGTCTTGAAGACACTATTATAAAAATTTGGATACATACCACAGGGATATAGGAGATTCTTATGTGTCAAATTGTGTAATGCAATTTTGACTTTGTCTCACAAGGAGTAGCAGGATGGAGGTCTGGATTTTTCTTACAGAAATTTTTTATTATTATTTGAAACGTTTTTTATAGTTATGAAGACAACAATGAAATTATGAGCATGGTGGACAATTAGTCAAGCTCATGATGCCAAACCATGATGATGTAAGTTTGGAATTTAACATTTTTACATGTTAAAGACAAATAGTCAAAATCACTGACAACTTAGTATTCCATAATTAATAATCATTCCCTGTTCACTTTTGTTAATAGGTTTATGTCACACGATGATCTCTCTTCTCTAGAATTTACTTGTATTGAAGATCATTGTTTTAGGAATAAGGAGTTATTTTCTCCAAAAATAACCCTAGCCAAACATTAACAATGCATCAAGGATATCTTTCTATGCTTCATAAGTACATATGTTCTACTTCTAAATCATGTCTTGGAAGTGGTTGTTTTGGTGGAAATTATTCACCAGTTGGTTTCATACCAAAGTCTTTTTCACATTTTCAGCATCCAATACATGAAAAAGATAATGGTTTAAAACAACATAAATATTTGAAATTTTGCAAGAATTGTCTGGCACACTTTGAATATGAATTTTGAAGTCAAGTGCATGATGTTGTATGGGATCAAGTGTCATTTTGAATACCAAATGTTTCACAAGAAACTTCTCAACATGCTACCCTGCAGTAAGGATTAAATGACAATATTGCATCAACTATTTCCATAATAAAAGTGCACCTCGGCCATAAGACTAAACAACTACAAATATTGTAGATCTAACAAGACCACACAATCAAATGTATTCCACAAGGCCAATACTGTATGAAAAATGAAAAGGAGTTTGCAACCAAAAATACCTTAGGAAACTAATTCAATTAGATACACCAAACCATCAGCAAAAAGGAAAACCATCCTACTCAAAAGGCAAGCGTTTACCTCCTTTGACAAAATTTTGAGTTCCAAAACAAGGGCCTTTATTGTCTTGTCAATGCCCCTAGTAATTTGAACGAGGTTTGCACCTGCTGCAACAACCTAAACAAAAAGGTTTCATTTCAAATTATTTTCCACAAATTTAAGATACAACCATTGTCAGTTTTGTATTTCCTAACGAGCTCATAAATTTTGACAAAAGAACCAAAAATTTTTAATACCTGATAGCAATTTTTTCACTCAAAAACTATCTTAGACTCAATAAGCCCAACCCAAAACTAAAAAACCAAACACCATAAGACCCTACAAAAATGAATAGATGATCTTAATCCAATACTATCGACAAAAAATTACCTTTACACCCTCACTTATTAAACCCTGTGCTGTTGAATTTTAACTTCAACTGCTGCAACAGAAGGACGAATGCAGCAACAACATTTTTTTTTGGAGGTTGCTTGCATGCCATCCATAAATTTAATTCAGCATTTAAAATTCCTGCAAGTTTTTTTTGTAGACGGCTGCAGCCATATTTCTGTACAGGATTGTATTTAAACACAACAACCAGCATTAACACAATTCACCAACCAGAAATTAAACAAACAGAAATTTACCCCCCAGTTTTGTAAATTCCAAAGGAGGACACGTGGAGCATTAATATTGGATCACATGAAATTGAAGGGAATCTAAAAACCTGAAAAACAGACCCGAATTTTTTATAAGGCACATTGGATTGAGAATTCGCGTTACAACTTAGGAAGACGTCAGCATCCCATTTTGGAACACGAATTTGGTTTGAAATTCAATCTATTTAGAATTTTGAAGTCCGATGGAAAGGGTTCTTTAATGTTTTGATAGTTTAATTTTATGTATGCTTTAATATATACATATGTTTTAAACATATGTTATATATATATCATATGCAAAATGAAAGGTGGGCCATAGAATTTAATTTTTTTTTTTTTTTTTTTTAAATAGGGTTTATTATAATATGTTTTATATGTTACGGCATATAAAAAATAAAAAGGACAAAAAAGCTTGGTAGTTTTTTTTATAGACAGTACGTAAATTTTTTATTACACAGCAGTGTGTAAAAAGTGAAAGACTGAGTGTAACTTTTTAAGTGTGTATGCACAGCAGTGCAAAAGTGAAAAACATAGCAGAGTGTTTTAGAGACAGAGTATGTTTGTTTTGAACAGACAGTGAGTTGGTTTTATGCACTGCGTTTTGTAGCAGTCATAATTTTGTAATCCCTCTCAGTGAGGAAGAAGTGTAATAGTTTTTTTTTTTAGTTATTGAAGGGAATAGAAGTTTGTTTTCAAAGTATTGAAACTCTGTCTCCTGTCAAAGAAATTTTTATTTTCTCTGTGTTAGAGGAAGGGAGAATTATTCTCCATTCATTGTTCTGGAATTTTTCAATATTCCAACATGTGCAAGAACAACAGATTTTGTGGTTCCATCCCTAGCTAAAGCATTTGTCTTTGCCGCAGCTTGCCTTACCAACTTGGCCCCAATTGGTAACAAATATGTTTCCTTTCACCTTTGAGTTTTCAAATTATGCCTACCAAATCTAAGACATTTAAGAGGGGGAACTAATACAACATTAAAAAGAAAACCAAAGCACACATCTACAAATTACCTCCTTAGCTACTGTCACACCATCATTAACTATTTTCGGAGAACCATGCTTGCTCTCCAAGACAACATTTTGCCCCTCGCCCCAAGGGTGACTCCAACAAGATCAGCAAGTTTGTTCACACCGCTTGCAAGACAAATTGACAATGCTTTCAGTAAGTGTGCAATTGAATGCCAGACCATATGCCAAAAAAACCCTCCATGAAAAATTAAAATAACACATTAAAATAAAATATAAGTGGACAAGGAAATATCCACCACCGTGAAGTTTCACGTGTAGGTGACCTTCCTTTAAACATAATTTTTTCTCTGACCTGCAATTTTTTTGTCACTTAGCCATCCTTGTTGAAGTACAACTCCTTTTCCATAGCTCTTGTATTAACTACCTTCTCTCTGTCACGTAATCTCAGAGTCCCTCTTCTTCTTGAGCGATTAAAGGAAATGGGTGAAAAAACTGAAAGAGAAGACAATTGTCTGCCATAATTATCAAACATTGCACCCAACTTCTTCCCCTTTCCATTGTTACCCAATGAGGTAGATGTGGCAATTTTTGTCATACTACCCAAAGCAGAGGCCATCTTCTCTTATCCTGAATATAGAATTACAAGATATTCATATTATTATGAAACTTAAAAAACATGACTCCCATTGCTAAAAACCACTTTTAAGTTGTAACAGGCAAACTAAAAAACTATCGCAACTTTTGGCAAATTCTGGAGCATTAAGAGAGAAACAACCAAAGAGAAATAAAACCACAATCCTCATTTTAATGAGACCGGACTATATATTTTCATTAAGATAATAGAAAGAAATCACGACTATATTAAGGCCAGCACAAAACAATTTTTAACCAATGTCTCTCGCGGCCTTCAGGTTGCCATGCTAGAGATTGCATATTTTTAATTTAAATTCTTGACCTCTCGTGCCCATCTATGAATGCATCCAATGGTATATCTACATCAAATTCTCCTTTATATCCCCAAAAAAAAATTCCCTACTACAATAGCACCAGTGTTGATGGATCACCCCACACCATCCCACCCACTAGAAACGGTGAAAAAGGAAACCCGAGAAAACTTCTGAAATATCTCAAGATGACTATATGGGTGGTTTTTATGAATCAAACAACCATTCAGAACATGCTCATAAATCCAAACCATGAGTATTATGTGACGATATTCAAGCAGGCACTGAATCGGATTTCTGAAGCTATGTTAGAGAAACCCTAAACTCTCACTGAAAATAGGTGAAATGTGGCACCACTCAAAGATTGACATGTGCCAATTGGTACAAGTAGTAGACAATTGGCATGCTCAAACAATGAGGTGATGCAAGAATGACATGAGGGAGAAAATATCAGAAAAGCCCCAAATCTGGAGAACTAAATCTCATCACCAACCTGAGATTGACAACTTTACATGATGTAACCTATGAAATCGTAAATGGAGAAATCATAGTAACAATAAAGTAACCTATGTAACAATAAATTTGGATTCATCCTGGGAGTGGTAATGGGAGAAATCATAGTGAACAACATGAAACATGCAAAGTTGCTTACAATCAAATAGATGAAAAAACACATACAAAAAACCTAGATAATAATCATGAACAAGCTTAATATTGAATTATGAACTGTAAAGGAACTTACAAAATGTGACATTACGAACCTGGTCAAGCGCACAAGAAAAAATATCCTGGACATGACCCTGTTTGACAAGTTGTATTGCTCATGATGCAAGAAGATTTGTACCTGCACTGCCAAGTCAATCAAAATCCATCATTATCTATACAATAAATACAAGTAATTGATATAGTATTTTTTACTCTAAGATGCATTCTTATGATAATGTTAGAACATATGTTTAAAATGTCAAAACATACCTGAATAAGCTCCTCTTCGTTTCAAGAACAATTTATTGGAGTCGCATGAACTTGGAACAAGCCTCCCACGATCTGAAAGAGTAGCAACTAAGTCAACAATGACTTTTTTTTTGCTACGCTGGATCGAGGGAGGTTTTCTCCAAGATTAAATCGCTCCAATAAATTATTCTCTACTAAACAGGGCCAACCACGTGAAGGTGGAAGCTCTTATGGCCCCTCCCCCCCCCTCACATCACTCTCAATTCCCCAATACCCAATCTATATTTCATTTTTTACTTTTATGAGCATAAAAAAAAATTCAATAACTAATAGAAAAACAATTCAACAAAAAGTACGCAAGGAAACATTGCAATTAATGCTTGACATAAAAATAGTATGATAAATGAGTTTTTTATATAACGCAAAAAACGTTCCAAGTATGGTAACGTTTGTCTTATAATAATACAATATTTTACATTATCAAATTTTCTTTTTCTTCTTTCTATTTCTAAAGCTCCTAATTACATCATCAATATCATCGTGCTCTGCTCCTGTTTCGTGCCTTTCGACCCGCACTACTGACCTAGTTGCGTAGTCACGATGTCTGGTCTCATCCAGTGACGGGGCATCGCCTACAAAAACAAATAATATTAAATTTTAACTGTCGGTTTTTGAATATCATTGAACTAGTTCGGTAATATTAATAAAAAAAATTGCAATGAGATTATTTACCTGGTGCACCAGTTGTCGCCGCTGACCTAGTTGCGTTGTCACGATGTCTGGTCTCATCCAGTGACGGGGCATCGCCTACAAAAACAGATAATATTAAATTTTAATTATCGGTTTTTAAATATCATTGAACTAGTTCGGTAATATTAATAAAAAAAATTGCAATGAGATTATTTACCTGGTGCACCAGTTGTCGTCGTTGGGACTGTTGCCCTGTCTTCCTCTCTGGTGGTAAGATCCTCAAGGGAAACATTCTCTGTCATTTAAAAAAAAATGTTATAAGGACAACCATCAAGGTATAATTAGAAAAAATTATAAGTGGAAATTAATTACCGTCACAGCCCTCACTGATAGTAGCATTGTCGCCCTGGTCCCCACTACAATGATCAGGTTGCACGTGAGGATCATCTACATCTGGCTCTAAAACTGGGTTATTTGCCTCGTCGGTAGTGCTGCTCCCCTGATTTAAAAAAAGTTGTTAGACATTAAATTTATGGATGAAAACAAACATATTGAAAGGTTAATGTTTTACCTTATCAGGCATTCTGGATCTTGGGACCTGCCCCAAGCTTATGCGACGTTCAACTACGGCTTGATAGCCGAAATGGAAAGAGATATTTTTATCTTCCTCTGTAGTTTCTGTTCCAAAGTCATCACTCTACATTACATATGATTGTGTATTTTTAATCATATTTGATAGGATTACAAAAACGTTGGAAGGCGATACAATTAATTATAAGATGTTTAGCTACTTAATTACAATTCTTGCAGCTAATTTCAAGTAGCCGCCCTGGCCTAGCTTGTGATGGCCCTTTTTTTCAATCCTAGCTTTGGTTGCCTTTGAAGTGTCAGGCAACCTAGCATCAAAAGATTAAAGTCAGATATGACGTAGCACACTTTTATTTTAGACATAGAGAAAATTAAAGCTATTGAATTAAAGTTATAATTTACCTTGCGGGTCCAGTTGGCATTTTTCCTTCTTTATTTTCCCTTTTCTCTTTTCCGTCATGGATGAGTGTTCTCCACTCACTCTCTGGAAATATGAGAGGACGCTCGTATCAAAGGTTAAATTGCAATTTCATCCTATAGGTGTCCCTGGTATATTTCAAATATTTTCCGACTACCCGAGCCACCGCTGTTCTGTCAAATGTGCCGACCCCAAAAAGGGCTTCTAGATAATATAGAAGTTCTTTTTTCAGGTTGGAATTATGGGAATTCCACCCTGTGCATATGGTTGGGCCAAAAATTACCAATGCATGGCTCTCCAAAAACCTGTAGAACTCATTGTTTCCTACACAAAAAAAATATATATTATCATTAATTTAAAAATAAAAATCATGATAAATATGTTTTAGATAAAGTACATGAAATAGTTAAAATATTAAAATTTACCTAGGAGTTTACGTTCTTTATAGGGACACCTTCATCGTTTACCAACAACGTGCCATTAATGGTCCCTGTGGAGCTGACACGTGTAGCTCCAGGAAACGCAATAATGTAGTTGGCCATATCAGCCTCATCATTGCCAACACGTTCAGTGGTTGGCTGGATGTCTTCTTGGGCAGGGTGTGTTTCTTGGCTGACACCTAAAGGATTAGAAGGTGTACGAGAGGGTTGCTGGGCAATCTCTTGCCCTTGTGTCCCACTACCACCAACACCGGGTTCAACAAGTGCTAGAAAACGCTACATACAAAAGAAATTTTTGTTAGTTTAGTCAATGTAAAAATTAAAAATCAAACTATCACAATTCATCTCATGCAGAATAAAAAAAATATCCTTTTGACTTTTTATTATTACCTGATATCTTTCTAGCTGGCTCATAAGATGTTTTATCCTCTCTTCTGTTTCAGGTGTTTGAGGCACGTCTATCAAAGTATTAAATTTTGACCTTGCATCTCGTGCCTTTTTTCGCAACAAGAACACTGGAGATAGGGATGAAGAAAGCTCTTCCTCAAAGAGGGAATCATCAGGTGTACCATGGCTAGGTGTCTGCATATTTGAACAAAATTAATATTATTTCAATTATGTAAATAACTAAAATACCTGAAGATAGAGCAATGCTGGCACTTTACATGTTCTTCGGCTGGCCTCTTTCCGCGATCATCCCGTCTCTGGGTTGTTCCTGCACTGCTCTCATCAGTCTGCCACATTGCAATAAAATTATAAATGTAAAAACTTGAAAACAATATCTAACTTAAAAACACAAAATGAAAACTGAAATAATTTCTAATAAGACACCGGACGACAAAGTTAGAGTTTCAAATATGCCTTGCATTGAATTGAGTCCTGGAAACATGTCATTGCACATTAAGGCACCCAAACAAGAGACGAGTTGACAATGAAGACCTTATTGAATATATTGTTGGAGCAACTTCTAGTAAACTTGTTGTGAAGACCTTGAGGATAATTTTGGAGCAACATTGTTGAAGCTGATGGTATAGCATTGTTGGAGACGATCTTGAAGGGTCTTGAAGTGAAGCTTTTGGAGCAACTATTGAAAAATCCTTAGAGCATTTAAGTAAGGCACTTTCTATCTTCCATCACCTTTTTCCTTTCAATATCCTTTAAGCGATTTTTTTGATATTTAATGTTTGAAATCACGTTATAATTCCTTGATTATATGTGTTTGGGGACTTTCCCTTTGAAATTACCCAAAAATACCCTGGAAATTTTATCTTCGGGATGCATGTCTGACCCTATTGTTCAATATTTTGATTGATAGTAGTAAACATAGAGAGTTAGGGGGCTCTTGACTTGGTTTGGTTGGGCCATTAGATCCCTAACATATACTAGGGAGAACCCCCCTTGAGTTGGAGGAGAGCTAGCCCGAAGTGAAAAGAGGTTAGTGAGGTGACAATGGGGCTATTGAATTACACATGGTATCACACTTTAGCTTTAGGACTTTATCTTGAGAAGTGCGAGATTTTGCTATATCAATTCTCAAATTGTTTACAACACTATTGTTAAGAACTAATAAGTGATGTTGAGGGGTTTTTGGGTATAAGAAACAATACCATTTAAAAACTAGGGTTCTCAGTCCTTGGCATTCCTTCACCTGGGCCTAGGGGCACACTAGAATAATTTCACACTAAACCATGCAAACTTAAAAGTAACTTAACGGATCCATAAAGTAATAATAATCATAATTCCTAATTTCCTATTGTACGATATGATGCAAATTATTCAAACATGAAGCAATGAAGACATGCAATGTCTGAATTTCAAGATTGATGAACCAATACAAGAAGTTAGAAACTAAAACTTTGATTCAATACTCTATGTCCTAACTCCAGGAAGGAATCTAGTTTGTAGTACAGAACATGCATCGTGTATTATCAATTCTTAATTGACAACAACTAAAGGTCATCTACCTCATCAATTCCTTCCTATTTTGTGTTTTTATGTTATATTCCTTATAAAAGTGTCGAATTTCTCTCAAAGTAAGAAACCACTGAATAAAATAAAAAATAGTTGAGATATGATTGAGAAATGGTCATTTATTTCTTGAAAGGATCTTCACAATTTCTTTGGTTGTTTTTCATCTCAAGAAACAAGAAATGACCTAAGAAACTATCATGATGTAATATAAGAAACAACACGGTGCAATGGACATTTTCAAAGCCAAATGATGTCCATTGAGGGCATGGCCTTTATTTGGTTCCTGTTTCATAGGAGTTTCGGGTAGAAATGGAACTTTGTTGTACTATTTCCAGTAGTAAAAAGGGAAAACCTTCTTTTTCCATGGGGAATAAGTTACCTTTCCTTTTTCAAGATAATCTAAATCACAAAAAATATGAACTATACTGCACACATTCTTGGATAATGTGAAAGTGTAAAAGGAATACCCTACACAAGTGATGCACACATGTACATTTGAACACTAATAGATTTTTGTAGTTGAAATGCAATGCTTGTTTTCATTTAAAAGTAGGGTTTTTAAAGCAGGGAGAAATAATGGCTGCCAAATTAATAAGCGTTTCTTTGGGAAAAATTTAAATCTTGTATTGGGTGATGAAGATAATAGAGGGTATTTAATCTTGATTCTTGACATCTAGAAAGAACCCTACAGCCTAACACAATCCAATGGAATTGACCAAAAAAACCCAAATAGAGTCAACCCTACTATAGGAGGAAGGGCCTGCAGTAAGAACTTACCATTTTTCAAGAGCTGAAGGCGAATGTTGTTCTGCAAGAGCTAAGGGAAAATGTTGTTCTACAAGAGCTGAGGGCGAATGCTGAGGGTGAATGCTGAGGTCGAATTTAGGGCGAATGTTGTTCTGTAAGAGCTCAGGGCGAATGCTGAGGGCGAATGTTGTTCTGAAAGAGCTCAGGGCCAATGCTGAGGGTGAATGCTGTTTTGCAAGAGATCAGGGCGAATGCTGTTCTGCAAGAGCTGAGGACGAATGCTGAGGATGAATGCGGTTCTACAAGAGCTGAGGGTGAATGTTGAGGGAAAATTCTGTTCTGCAAGAGATGAGGGCGAATTCTGTTCTGCAAGAGCTAAGGGCAAATGCTGAGGGAAAATGCAGGGCGAATGTTGTTCTGCAAGAGCTCAAGGTGAATGCTGAGGGTGAATGTTGTTCTGCAAGAGCTCAGGGCGAATGCTGAGTGTGAATGTTGTCCTGCAAAGGCTGAGGGCGAATGTTGAGGGAGAATTTTGTTTTGCAAGAGCTGAGGGCGAATGCTGAGGGAAAATTATGTTTTGCAAGACCTGAGGGCGAATGTTGTTCTGCAAGAGCGAAGGGCGAATGCGCACGTGATATCAGACATTAATGTAGCTATTGCGATGGATATAAGTTTCGTATTTTTAATAAAATAATTTTTATGTAGCGCGCATATAAGTTTCATATTTTTATGTAGCGCGCATATAAGTGTCATTATATCGACGACAGACAAAGCGTCGCTATTACAACAGATACCTCCAAACGTCACAATTGCGACACTTAGACATTGTGTCGCACTTGCGACGTTTGGAGGCAGCCGTCACAATAGTGACGCTTTGGGGCATAGTGTCACAATTGCGACGTCTTCCTCCAAACGTAGCAATTGTGACACTTTGTCTAAGTGTCAGTATTGTGACACTTTTCTATAAACATCGGTATAGCAACGTTTTCGGGCGGGATTGAAAACATTTGGGGAAATTTCCGACATTTGGTCAAAAGCGTCGGAACCAAGTGTCAGAATTTCCCCCAAATGTACTAGTGCTAGCATCATCAATACTTGAGCCCTTACCCCAAACCAAAACCTTTCCATCAACAAAAGCAACTCTATCACTGTTATCCTCTAGCCAAGAAATGGAAAGTAAGTTTTTCTTCAAACATGGAACATATAATTTTTTGTTGAGATGAATTCTCCCACCAGACTCAAGCTCCAACGATGTAGATCCAATTCCTTTCTTTGGATAGAACTTGTTGTCTCCAAGTTCGATTAAATGTGATGAGTTACCCTTATATAGGGTTTGGAGTCGACTGAATTCTCCCACAATATGTCTGGAGGACCCACTGTCAATAACCCATATATTCTCATCCTTGAACATGTTAGATAAAGACGAGAACAAATTTCCATCTCCTACTTCCTTTGTGAGCTTGGAGATTATCTTCAGTAGAAAATTCCTGATAGATGTAGCGAGATTTCTAATAAGCTTGAAGCCATTCTTCATAAACCTTTCCATAGTGCCAACTGCAATCTGATCTTCAGTCTCCTTACACCTTAGCTCTAAAACCATGTTGGAAAATCAAAAGACTTATGTATTTAGATGATTTTCCTTATTCTTGATAATTACTTGTGATGTGTGTTGGATTTTTATTAATTTATTAGATATTAGTTCATCAAGTAATTACCAAAACAAATAAGATAACAACAAGACAAATTACACAAGATATAGACTTCAAGCCAAGGCAAAACCCCTCTAAGGGGAAAACCCAGAAAAATGGTTCTCTTCTTCTTTATAATCTGCTTAGAAAAGAGACTTCTACGACCCAAAGAGAAAATCCACATTAGAGGAAATTTCAGCCTAAAAGTGCCCTTGAAATTTTCATATAATTTCCATGTCATAATATGTAAACCAAAAAAAATAATTTAAATTTAAAAAGAGGTACATGTAAATATTTTTGAGGGAAAAGAATAAAAATTACCTTTTTTAATTGTATGTTTGGTTTATCTCCTTATAGGTTCACTCAAATTTCAAGTGTAGACACTCGTTGGATGCAGAATTAAATTATGCATCCAACGAGTACCCATTATGCATAATTTTTAGAAGACCCACATTGCTAAAAAATGGAGACACACTAAAAAAATGTGTTCAACAAGTTTTTTTAATGTATCTCCAATTTTTAGCAATGTGGGTCTTCTCAAAAGTATGCATAATGGGTACTTGTTGGATGCATAATTTAATTTCGCATCCAACGAGTGTCTACACTTGAAATTTGAGTGACCCTGTAAGGAGATAAGCCAAAAATATAATTAAAAAAAATTAGTTTTTTGTTTTCCCTCCAAAATTCATAACTCTTATTTTATTATTTTTCCTTGGAGACCACTTTTAGGCTGAAATTTCCTCTAATGAAAAACCCTCCAAGCACCAATACAACCCCCAACAAGATATTCCTTAAGACACATTCTAGAACTTTTATACTACTTCTTTGGTATTGCAACTTCGCCCCCTACAACTGCTTCACAGAATTTTAGCCCCCCCTGCAACAGAATTTCGACACCCTACATCTAGCAACTTCACAAACCCTAGAGAAAACCAAGAGAAGATGATCCTTAGAAAAATTCCAGCGTTTTTTTATCCTTATTTTTCCCTCCAACTACTCTCTTCCTTCTTCACTGTTACAAATCGAACTTGCTTATGTGAGTGTGTCAAATGAGTCAAAATGTTCTCCTTTATATAGACTTCCTTGAGGGTTGAATTTCCTCCCTTTAGGTTGACTCGCTCTTGGGCTTATCCATGGATTTTTCTCAACAAAATAATATAATTCTTCATTACAATACATCCAAATGGGACTATGACACATGACCAATATTATTATTTATCCTAGAAAGACCTAAAATACCTAAAATCACAAAGAACATGATTTTGACTCAAACTTGAGTATGAAACCCATACTCCAAACTAAAATTAATTTATTTTTCTTTCTTTTTCTTTATTTATAAATAATATAAAATGTCACGATTACAATTACATCATAATGAAGACCAAACCTAGTTATAATTTTCAACAAAAGGAAGTCGACCTCTCAACAATAGGGAGAGTTTAAAAATATTAGGCCTCCTAATTTTGATGGTGAATCTAAAGAAGGAGCAGAGGTATGGCTCCCCAGTATGTCTAAATATTTTGGAGTATGCAATTATCCAAGTATTTGAAGGCAATATTGGAAACTTACCAATTGACTGGTAAGACAGTCGTATGGTGGGAAGAGAATAAAGTTATTAATATAATTAAAAGTAAGAATTTAACTTGGAAATTGTTCAAGAAATAATTTAAGAAGAAATATTTTATTGAGAGATACTTTGATGAAAAGGCTAGGAGTTTCATGATCTAAAATTGGGAAAGTTAACCATGGATTAGTTTGTTAATATATTCATGAGTCTCTTAAGAAATTTTCCCTATTCGAAAGAGGAGAAGGGTCAAATACGAAGATTTATCAACCACCTAACTTTTTCATATAGAAAAAGAATTGACCTTGACCAACCAAATATCACGGATGCGACCATTAGAAAGGCTAAACTATGATTCAATTAGAGCAAATGGAAAGGAGAAAATTCTAAGGGATGTGTGAAAAAAGAAACCATACAAATACAATAATAATAATAAGAAAAGGTTTAAGAAAACTAATTTTTCTAAAAGAGTATAAGCAGAGAATTAGAACAAAAATTTTAACCAGCAAAAGAATTTGGGTCAGAACGGGGGATTGGGAACAGGAAACCGAAACTTCAAATAATCATTAAAACTGCCAATTGAATGTTGGGGTTGTGGTGAAAACCACCTATGAAGAGATTGTCCATAAAATCCCTTAAAAAAAACAAGGAAAAATTAACTAATATTTAGGAAGCATCTACTGTGAACGATTTTGCTTGTAATACCAAGAATTGGTGTTGCACTATATGGGAGTCAAGAGAACCATCAATCCACTATGGTGGAAGTTCAAGGTAAGATTCTTGATAAATATCTATCTGTACTTATAGATCCAAGAACCACATTAAGTTACAATTCTCTTGTAGTTAAAATGTGTAAACTTATAAAATAAAAAAAACATAAGCCTTGGCTATTGTAGTTGGCCATAAGAACAAAAATTAAGGTGACAAAAATTTGCAAAAAATTCATAGTGAATATCAATGGAATGAATACCACACTAAATTCTAACATATTACCCTTGGGATCTTATGATGTTCTTATAGGTATGGATTGGTTTGAGTCATATAGAGTAATATTAAATTGTTTAGAAAGGTCCTTTACATGTGTTGATGATTAAGTAGAAGTGTGCATAGTCCAAGGAATTTCAAGAAATATTTTTGTAAAACAAATCTCTGCAATACAAATGAAAAAGTATGCTAGGAAAGGGTGTCAATTATTGAATATCCAAGTACATGATCTTTCTAATGATAAAAAACAACCATCATTATAAGAGTATCCTATCTTAGAATACTATAAGGATGTTTTTCCAAAGGAAATACCAAGACTTCCTCCAAGTAGGGTTGTGGATTTTACCAATGATCTTGTACCTAGAGTTGTTCCGGTGTCAAAGGTCCCATACAAGATGAGTATTCTTGAATTAATGGATCTTAAAAATTCAATTGCAATAACTCTTGGAAAAAAGTATATAAGGCCAAGTGTGTTTGCTTGGGGAGCACTAGTTCTGTTTGTCAAAAAGAAGGATCGTAATCTTAGATTATGCATAGATTATAACAACTTAATAAGATGACAATAAAAAATAAATATCCCTTACCTAGGATAGATGACTTGTTTGATCAAGTTAGAGGAGCTTCTATCTTCTCTAAAATCGATCTGAGGCCAGGATATCATCATATAATAATTAAGGATGAGGAAATTCATTAAACATCATTTAGCACACATTATGGACATTATGAAATTGTAGTACTCCCATTTGGTCTTACTAATCCACCAGCTACATTCATGTGTCTTATGAACAATGCGTTACGACCATTTCTAGATAAATTTGTAATTGTATTCATAGATGATATTTTAGTATACTCGAAGAGTAAAGAAGAGCATGACAAACATTTGCAAATGGTATTTCAAACTCTAAGATATATTGAATTATATGTTAAAATCAGCAAGTGTTCTTTTTATCATAAACAAATTCATTGTCTAGGAAATGTAATATAAGAAGAATGAATTTTTTTTTATCCGAAAAAGATAAAGGCAATAATAGAGTGGCCAGCACCTAAAAATGTAGAATAAATAGATCTTTCATGGGAATTACAAGCTACTATAGGAGATTTATAGAAGGATTTTCCAAGCTTGCATTTCCAATTACTCCTCTATAGAATAAAGGAACTAAGTTTGAGTAGACTCAAAAGTGTCAAGAAAACTTTGATAAGCTAAAACAAATTTTGAAAACGAATCCAATTTTAAAATTGGTTGATCCCAATAAGGACTTTGTAGTGCATACAAATGCTTGTAAGGAAGGCTTGGGGGGATTTATAATGAAGGATGGCCATGCTATCTATTATGAATCAAGAAAACTAAAACAGCATGAGGAAAAATATGCAACTCATGATCTAGAACTCGTAGCCATCATTCATGCATTCAAAATGTGGAGACATTACTTGATAGGGAGAAAATTTTAGTTAAGGACATATAATGTTAGTCTCAAATATTTGTTTGAACAACCTAATCTAAATTCTAGACAAGCAAGATGGTTAGCATTTATTAGTGAATATGATTTTGAGATTACACATATTAAAGGGAAAGAAAATAGAATAGTTGATGCTTTGTGTAGAAAGATTAATTAAATCTATGATACATCAAAACCAATATGGTCAAAAAATTGGATAGATAAAATCAAAATAGATGCAAATTCTGATTCAAGGTATCTGAAAATCAAAGAAAAAGTGTAGAAAACTGAAAAATTTGGATGAAGAGGGGAGTGATTTTTCAATATAAAACCAAGATTTATTGTTGTTTAAAGGTAGAATTTATATACCTGATGATTTAAGTATGAAAATTTTTGTCTTATATGAGCTGCATAAAAAGTGAACAGATGGTCATCCTCGCTATAAAAAGTTGATTATTGTGTTAATAAAGGATTTTTACTAGCCAAACATGGAAAATGAGATAACAAAATATGTAGTTAGATGTCTTGAGTGACAAAAATTTAAAGCATCTCATAAACATCCTGCTGGGTTGTTACAACCCCTACCCATACCAGAATGGAAATAGAAGACAGTTTCAATGGATTTCATCATTGGACTACCAAAGACTAGGAAACAACATGAATCCATTGTGGTCATGGTTAAATTACTTATTAAATCATCATAATTCATCCTAGTCAATTCTGCCTTTAATTCCATAAACATTGTGATGAGCCTCAGTATTGCAATAAGAATTTTACAACTCCCAAGGCTATCAACTTAAATTATCAACTGGGGGTTCATACAAACTTAAGAGGGGTTGGAATTGTATGTGTAATAGACACCGTCCTCCTCCTTGTCTGAATCCCTTTGATGAAAGTTAAAGAAGGAAATGGAACAAATTCAAATGAGAAAAAATATATGTAAGCCGCCAAACCTAAGTTTCAAAAGGAAAATAACCATAAACAAACCTATTTTACCATTATTGGAAAATAAACGGTAGAAAGGAAATCTATTATATTTGAAAAAATGTAAAGCATAATGACAATAGCGTAAATATTATATATCTTTCTGGAAAGGAAATGACATTGAAGGAAATATATTCTATTTTGTAGGAAAGGAAAGTATTGGATTACTCTTGCAAGAAGGAAATCACACTTTGCATTGCAAAAAGGAAATCTAAACTAATTACAAAAATCAACATTCAAGAAGTAAGAAATGTAAGAGATAAAGGGAGACCTAACCAAGCCTCAACTCAACCAAAGTGATTTCAAATAATTCATAGGATATAAATCTACTTCAACCAGTGAATTTTGGCAAGGAAGATCTCGAAAACAAGTTGCTACAGGATGCTACAAGATTGCTAAGGGATTGCTACAAGATTGTTATTTCCCCAATTAAATTGTTGAAATCCCAAGAAAATAAAATAAAAATTATATGGGAATTTTTTTTTATTAATTAGGATGTCCTAGAAAACCAATCCAAGTGGAATCCCTGAAAAATACCCTTGTTAACATGTGCTAAAAAATAGCAGAAAATTACTGCTCTGTAAACCGGAAATTCAAGAATTAGTGAGCTATTTAACCTATCAAATGCCTAACCTCATCAAGTGAAAATGAAATCGGGAATTGTTTTTATTAATTATAATGTTTTTGGGACTCATTCCAAATGGAATAAATGTGAAATAACCTCCTTAACATGTGCTAAAAATGGCAGAAAATTAGTACTATTTTTCTATAGGATACTTCCATAAATTCAAAACTTGTGAACTAGAAAACCAATCCAAGCATATCAATCATAAATATTAATTTGAAAGGTAGTTCTAAATATGCATCGTTCTTTTGACTTCATAAATAAAATTAAAAAGAACTCACTTAAATCATTTAACCAATATAACCTACAATAAATAAATAATGAATACTCAATGCAGAAATAAGATATGCAAGTGAAAAATACACGCAAACAAAACAAATAAATTGTACAATAGGGATGGCCAAGGCAAAGGATATTCATATTCCTATGAAGGAAACCAAGCTTTAGAAGCTAAAAATGGCACCAAACTTCAATATTTGAATCAATCCAAGTACATCCCCACTAGAAACAAAAGTGGAGCTGCTAAATAGCATATTTTCTCCACAAGAAGACTAAGAAATACATGCCCCTAGAGGAAAATTAGAATTGGTACTTGTAAAAATACGTGGGGAAGCAACCTCCTTGAAGGGAAGAAACTTTTCCCTCCAAAATCACACAAAAAGTGGATCTAGTTCCCAACACTAGGAATATTCATTAAATGGCAGGGAGTACATTCCAAGATTTTCTCAATCATTGGAGCTACATAATATATTCAATAATTTCATCATATCCTATTCATTTATGATCCAATATTGGTCCATACTATAGCAGGGAGCAAGTTCCAATATTATCTCATCTTAGAAGTCTTCATAATCTGCCCAATATTATCACAATATTCTAAAAAAGTAAATAATATTAGGAACATAACATGCTATTATCTCTAAACCTTCCTAATGAACATATTAAATCTAAAAATATGTCATCTCATGAAAAAAGAGAGGTTTAATGTGTTTAAGGATGGTTAGATGGGCCTTAAATTGTAGCTAACTTGGAGGCCCATCAACCCTCCTACTGAAATTTTTTCTCATCCTCTTAGCAACTTAGTGACCTAACTATGCATCGTGAAGGACCTTGGTGGACTCCCTGGTCTATCCTATAGATTTATAACACTTTCTTGAAGAAATTTTTTATCTTCCTATATCAGCTTTCTTCCTTCCTATAGTAGGTAAGTTTCTTATTTTTTTTTGTTTGGTCATGGCCCCCCTGGTGCTTTCCTTCTTCTAAGAGGCTTGGGGTTGCTTGCTTTTGGCCTATAGGGAGGTTATTTCTTGAATTTTTTTCTTATTATCCTCTTATCTTCTGTTCTTATTCTTTCAGTCACTTTTTCTTATGTTTCAACCTCTTATTTTTCTTTGCCACCCTCTTCTTCTTCCTCTTCTTATTTTTCAGATTCATCCATGATTTTATCTTCAATTACATAAAATATTCCCTATCCATGTCTGCAAAATATTTTCCTCCTTCGTCCATCTCACTCCCAAGGGTAATGTGTTCATTTTTCTAACAACTTCTTCATTTATATGAATAAATAGTCCCCTCACAATAGTGGTAGCATTGTCCTCCCCTTTAGGTTGGAGGCCTACTACAAACTCATGAATAATTTCATCATCAAACTCCTTGAATTTCTCAAATATCTCCAACCCCTAGTGGTTTGAAAATATTTCTTTGACAAGAGGGTGTTGGTGGATCCTTGAAGAGTATGTGGGCTCTCTTATATTAAAACCACTCCCCATGATCCCTATTGTAGTTTTTCAAAGTTGTTACAAGGGAATTCTGCTATCAATTATCAGTTTTCAAAGAAACTTAGAGTTTCAAAGCAGAGATAAGAGGAATATCTCTATTTCATTGATTATGGGAAGAAAATTTTCATGCCCAAGTCAAACAATCTCATTCTCCTACTATCATGCTTATCTTACAAGAAAAATATAGACCTTCAATTTCTTTTCATTTTTAGGAGTTTTCTACAGGATGTTTTATGGACAAAATCTAAAAAATTCCACATGTGTTTTGTGCATAAAAGGTGAATAAAATTGGTTACTTACCCTTCTCTTGGAGGCTCCTTCATGGCTGTAGAGTTTTGGTGACAAATTTTCTCAAAATCAATCTTTTTGCAGCTCTCTAGAATTTTTTGTAGCACCTTTAAATGATCCTGTAGCACATTGTCTTATCCTATGGCAATCTATTTTGATCCTGTAACAGACCATTGTAATCATGTAGCAGTTCTTTCCAGGTCCTGTAGCCCCTCTACAATGGTCTATGAAAGAAAATACTTGGACATTTTGTCCTCCAACACTACTGGCAAGCCTATTTAGCTTAAAATACAATTTTTTTATGTGCCACATGAGTCTCTAACCTGCTTAATTTATTGGTGGTTTGGTGGGAGAGAAAAAAATTGCATGTGAATCTCAAGACAAGTTCATCCTCCTATTATAATTATCATCTTCAATAGAAATACTTCACACTTCAATTTCATTTGTTTTTAGGGTTTTGTTGTAGGATATGCAGTGAAGGATTTTTGTAATAATTCATAGACCTTTAATTTTACAAGAGGTGAGGAGGATCAAGTACTTACCCCTTCCTTGCAGACTCCTTCAAAATTATAGGGTTTTGTGGCCAATGATGCTCAAATTGGGCTCATTTTCACCTCTCGAGACAATCCTATAGCGTTGTCTGCAATCATTTACCATCAATTTTAAATCCTGTAGCAGTTTCCTCTGATCCTATAGCACCTACTATTTGACCTTGTAACTTCTCTGTAGCACCCTACGGAACCCTTGATCATAGCTAGTTCCACTATTGATGCCTTATTGGGCCTCTCTTACCTTTTTATGAATTACATCTTGGTATAAATGAGATTTAGGCTTGTCCTTTTATTCCTCTTATGTTAGTGGGCTCAACACGTTGTGTGAGCTGGCCCCCACCTACCACCTACTTATTTCCTCTTATAGACTATTTTCCCCAATCATTGTAATTATCGCCCTCTTATTTTTGTTTTTTTCCTACATTTCATGGATGAGTGAGTTAACTACACTTTAACTATTCAAGGGTGGCCAACCCTATTAGCCACCTTCATCCTATAAAACCTTCTCTCTTGTGCATTGAAAAAAAAAATAACCATCATACACTCAAGAGGAAAGGTGAAGAAGAATGCATACTTGTGCCTACCTGATGGTATTTGGTTGCCTTGATGTCTACATGTCGCTTCAGAAATGGTGGGTGATGTTTTAGTATCTAGAGGTGATATTTTTCATGTTGGTTGTTTCATGCATTGGTCCTTCCTTTAGACAAAATATTTTTGTATATATTCTCTGATAGATGTTTGACTGGTGAAGTATTTTTTATACAGGTTCTTGCGGTGTTTTATCTGTTGTTGTTGGAGTGGGTAAGTGACCTTGTAGCTTCCTCTCAAGGGTGGTGTGGCTTCATTATATCTCAAGGATGGAATCTTGATGCTTAAGAATGGCTAAATATTCATTCTGGAGCTACAAAACTTCTTTGATTCTAGTTTTGTAACGTTTGTGCAGGTTGTTATGGGATTGGTTACATTCCTGTAGTAGTCACACACCCCCTTCCAAAACCACAACTACCTTCATGAAATTGACTCAGTAACTTGGATAATTCATTGTGATACGATTGACGGGGATTGGAAATTCTAATGGTGGTGAAAACTTGTGAAAAAGGGGTGAAAATAAGGACTTTTTATGAACAGAGGTGCATTTTTTTGTGGAGAAGAGTCTAAATGGTGTGGAGGATGGATGATGGGGGTGTGGTGGACTTATTTTTTTCATTCCCCCAAGGAGAAAATAAGATTTTAATTTATTGAGAATGTTTCCATAATCCTTACGCATCTCCCCATAAGACAACTCTAACATAATATGGATAGATTTAAAGATATGGTCAAAACAATTTATGCCATGTGTAATTTGTCAATCTTGTAGCAAAAAAAAAAAATCATGTATCACTTTAGGACAATGAGGAAAATGAATGGGAAAGGCTTGGGAATGATGGGTGGATGTTGGAAATGGATGAGGGTGATGGACTGACATGGCCTTGGTCTTGATGGGGCATCTAGGAAAAGGAGGTGAAAGCTTAAGTTTGACTCCCCTTGAATAGATTTGTTTATCAACTTTATCTTATGGTTCCAACTTGTTCTTATTTTTTGCAGAGTTTGGAGACCACCTACATTCATCAGAGAGAGATACCTGGGGAAAAAATCTTTTTTCTTTTCATCTTTTCAGTTTTTTCTTTTTTCGTTTTTCTAGGCCTACTAGCTACCTCAATGAGGTTTTGAACTAGTAGGTCTGCCTAGGCGCCTCAAATGATGTTTTCACCTAGGATATTATTTATTTTATATTTTTTCCAACCCATTGACTTCCTCATGGAGGTTTTCAATCAGTGAGCCAATCTTAGGCACCTCAAATGAGGTTTCCACTTCATATTTTATTTTTTCATGTTTTTCCTTTTTTAATATTTTATTCCTTTATCCTACTCTACTTGAAAAATATATATATATATCTTTTAGGTATATTAATACTTCCAATGGATACATTTGCATAAAAATATGAAAAATAAAATCATGTGTAGCCTCGAAACATATGCTTTGACATGTACTTGAATATGAGAGACAAATCTCTCTAACTTGGATGATGCCAAACATTGTTGAAGAGAGTAGTGCTTCTGCTTAATGATTGTCAAAAACCAAAGTTCAATATAGTTGTGATTCCCTTGGTTCACTTGCTAATTTGGATCATTCTTCATGCCTTATTTTTCCATTCCATTAAAATATTCTAATATTTTTATATTAACCCCTTGAACACATAAAGGATCTTATGATAAGCATTGTAGAAATTATTCAATCTCAGACTCTAATGGCTTATTCCCATAAAATGTGGTCCATGATTCTTTAGTATCCTCTATATCCTCTTCTTTTGGATGTTTTTCTTCAATAGGAGCAAGAAAATTTCTTCTTTGCAATACTCTTCCCGACCCAAGACAAATATCATTTGGATTAAGAGGATTTATTTTGAGATTCTGTATCTCAGGCTGAGTTACTTTATTGTTTGGTTTTGGAAATGGTTGTGTAATTATTTGAGTGGGAGTGGGTCTTTGAAATGGTTTTGGTTGAGTATTCAGTTGTGGTGGAGTTGTATGGGATGGATATCATTGATTTTGGTATGGAGGATATTGAGGGAAAGATGGATTTCCCCATTGAGGAGGTTGGCATGAACATGGGAATTGAGGATATTGAGGGAAATATGGATCACCCTAGTGAGGAGGTTGATATTGATATAGATTAAAAGGAGGAATGGCATATTGGGGAGGATAATACCATGAATATGGATCACCCCATTGGGAAGGATAATTCCATGGAGACCAAGGTGTGGTGCTAGGTGGATACCAAGGCTGAAATTGTGCATTATAGCTTGTATTGAAAGAGGAGAAGTAATTCATATCTTTTTGATATGAGTTGAAAAAGTAGGGATTATCCATGGCTCCTTATAACTTCTCTACCACATCTTCTTCTTCTACCTGCACATGAACAAGTCGAGGGGTTTGTGGTGTTGAAGATATTTTTGTTTTTGTTTTTATATATATTTTTTAATGAGAATGCTAATGCAATGCAATGAAAGATGGCTAAAGATTTCATTTTGTATTTATATAAAATAAATATAAAATAATTCCAAGAACAAGAGAGTGCTTGGTTTTACACCCTCCCTGGCAATGGTGCCAAAAATTGATGAGCCTCAATATTGCAACAATAATGTTTCAACTCCAAAGGCTATCAACTTAAATTATCAACTCGGGGTTCGTACAAACTTAAGAGGGGTCAACTTTGTATGTGCAGCAGACACCTTCCTCTTCCTAGTTAGACTCCCTTTGATGTAAGTTAAAGAATGAAATGAAACAAATTCAAATGAGAAAATATATATGTAATTTGTCAATCCTAAGTTGAAAAAGGTAAATAACCATAAACAAAAATGTTCTGCTTTTGCTGGAAAATAAATGGTAGAAAGGAAATATATTCTATTTTCAAAAATGTAAAGCATAGTGACAACTAAGTAAATATAATCTATCTTGCTAGAAAGGAAATGACATTAAATGAAATATATTCTATTTTTTAGGAAAGGAAAGTCTCAGATTACTCTTGCAGGAAGGAAATCACACTTTGTATTGCAGAAAGGAAATCTAGACTAATTGCAGAAATAACCATTCAAGAAACAAGTAATGTAAGAGTGAAATGGAGACCTTAACAAGCCTTATCTCAAAACAAAGTTGTTTCAAAGCATTCATAGACTATAAATCTACTTCAACCATGAATTTAGAGTGAATTTGGGCAAGGTATATCTTGAAACAAAAATGCTACGAGATGTTATAGGATTGTTATTTCTCGAGTTAACTTGCCTAAATCCAAGAAAAAAATGAGATGGGACAATTTTTTTTATTAATTATCATGTCATATGAAACCAATACAAGTGGAATAACTCAAAAATACCCTTGTTAACATGTTCTAAAAAATAGTATAAAATTACTACTCTAAAAACCAAAAATTCAAGAATTAGTGAGGTAGTTAACCTATCAAATGCCTAACCTTATCAAGTGAAAAATAAATAGGGAATTTTTTTTATTAAGTAGAATTTTTTTAGGACTCATTGAAATTGGAATCAACTCAAAATAACCTCATTAACATGTGATAAAAAAATTAGAAAATTACCATTATTTTTTCTACAAGATACTTCCAAAAATTCCAAAATTGTGAACTAGTAAACCAATTCAAGTAAATGAATCATAGATATGAGTTTGCAAGGTTGTTATAAATATGCATGATGCTTGTGACTTCATAAATAATGTTATGCAACCAGCTCACAAAATAAAATAAAATATAGATCAACAACTTAAAAATTATCCTCTTCGAGGGGGGAACCTCCTTTACATTACATAAATGAAAAATTATTGGATGATTCAAATGAAAAAACCTCCTTTATATATATAGGAATCTAAGGGGTCACAATATAATCATAGTCGACATAAAGATAATAATGTAAGGGAACAAAAATAACAATTGTGGGCTTCTATGGTGCACAATAATAACAATATGGGGATTACATGGGAAAAACAATAACAATAAGGGGGCTACATTAACAATAACAATAAGGGGATATGCTAGTATTATAGGGACCTAACATGCCCCTCTCCTTCAAAAAATTGTTTACCTCAATGCTTGAGTAGTTATGGATGCTTCTGTATAAAATTCTCATCCTCCAATGTGGAATCTTTAGTGGGTAAGTTCTTCCACTTGATGAGATACTCTTAAATTGATCGATTTCATAGTTGTAGAGCTTGTTTTTGTGACTACTTCAGGTTCCAATATGATTTTTCCATCCTCGTCCAGTTCTGGAAATATTGTTTGAACTGGGAGCTTGTCACCTATAACCTTCTTTAAAAATGAAACATGGAAAACTGGGTGCACTCGAGAATATGCATGAAGCTCCAATTTATACACCATAGTACCAATATTTTGCAACACCTTGTAAGGACCATAATACTTTGGTGCTAATTTATTATCCTTCTTAGCTTGCTTGAGGGACATTTGTTTTTATGGTTGTAGCCTTAAAAATACCCAGTTGGCTACATCAAAACTTCTTTTGTTTTGATGTTGATCAACTTCTTGTTTCATTCAATTATGCGCCAAAGTGAGGTTATCCTTTAAGAGTTGGAGAAGATGCACGATGTGATCTTCCATTGCTTGAACGTTAGAAATTTCTCTTAAATATGATGTGATGGACGGTGGATTATATCCATAAATTTTCATAAATGGGGTTATTTTTTTTGTAGTATGGAAGGAAGTGTTATACCACCATTCAACCAGAGGTAACCAATTGGCCGATTGTGCCCATTTATCACATACAAAGCAACGAAGATATCCTTCCAAACATTTTTTCACTATCTTAGTTTTCTCATCTGATTGAGGATGATAAGATGAGCTAATTGAGTACCCAGACAAGAAAATAATTTCATCCAAAAATTTCAATTGAAAATGGGATCTTTGTCGCTTACAATAATCTTTGGGTTTCCATGTAGCTTTTGAATTGTTTCCACATAAATGTAGTAGAAATTTTACTGAATTTAAATGGATGAGATAATGCACAAAAGTGTGGATACTTGGTATGTCTATCAACTAATGCCATTATGACACTCTTTCCTTCATAATTTGGTAAAAACATATTATAAAATCCATTGAAACCTCCTCCCAACATTGACTTGGAATGGATAAGGGTTGTAACAAACCCGGGATCTTAATTTTCTCAACATTATTTTGTTGGAAAACCAAAAATTCTGCCACAAACTTTTGAATATCATATTTAAGGCCATCCCAAAAAAAATCCTTCTTAACCCTATGGTAAGTTTTTAAAAATCCTGAGTGCCCTCCTAAGGGAGAGGTGTGTAATGCCAAAAGAATATTTTGTTTGAGTTGGGAATTCCTACAAAGGTATAAGTGATCTTTTTACCATAATGAATCATTTTTCTAGCTAAATGTATCAGATGTACTGGGATCTTGTTGAAACTTTTGAATGAGTGTCCAAATTTATTTTTCATCTTTCCATTCATCCCTTGCTTTGGTTATCCAATATGGCTAGATAATAGAAATGACACAAAGAAATGCTTCCACATCCTCATCCTTTATTGAGAGTGCATCTGCAAGAAAATTTTTCTTCCCTTTTTTGTAGATGATTTCAAAGTCATAACCCAACATCTTTGTGACCCATTTTTTATTCTCTTCTGAAGACAATATTTGTTCTAAGAATTATTTAAGATTATCATCATCCGTTTTTACCTTGAAGTGTCCTCACATTAGGTACAGTCATTATTGCTTAAGTGCATGTAGTATTGCCAACATTTTCTTCTCATAAATAGGTTTGTGTAAATAATTTCCTTTGATTGGATGACTTTCAAAATAAATGGCTCTTCTTTCTTGCATTAAAACAACATCAATTCCATTTCCTAAGGCATCACATTCCACAATAAAGGTTTTTGTGAATTTTAGCGTAGCTAAGACCGATGCTTGGCACATTGCCTCTTTAAGATTTCCAAAGGCCTTAGTTTCTTTTGGAGTCCAATAAAATTCATCTTTCTTTAGTAATTTTGTTAGAGGTGCTTCCATTCTCCCATAATTCTTAAAAAACTTTTGATAATACCTTGTCAACCGGAGAAATCCTCGCAGATGCTTTATGGTTGTGGGGATTTTCCATTCCTTAATGGCCTTAATTTTGTTAGGATCTACCTTAACACCCTCATGAGATACAATATGACCCATATATTCCACATCCTGTACTCCAAAGAAACATTTGGAGTTTTTTTCATATAATGGTTTCTCCTTCAATAGTTTGATCACCATGTTGAAAATGATCCTTCCAAGATTTGTTGTATATTAGTATATCATAAAAAAAATACTAACACAATTTTTCTAAGGAAGGATTTGAAAATGGAATTCATCAAACCTTGAAATGTAGAAGGTGCATTGGTAAGGCCAAAAGGCATGACCAAAATTCATAATGACCCTCATGAGTTCTAAATATTGTTTTCGGAATGCCTTCAGTCTTTATTCTTATTTGATAATATCCCGAACGAAGATCCAACTTGGTGAAGTAAATTTCTCGATGTAATTCATCCAATAATTCATCAATGAAGAGAATGGAAAATTTATCTTTAATAGTGAGCTTTTTGAGCTCCCTATAATCTCGACACATGCACCATGACCCATCCATCTTGTGAACTAATACTACTGGAGCCGAAAAATAACTTTGACTAGGTTGAATTATACCAACCTCTAGCATTTCTACAACCATACATTCAATTTCAATCTTTTGGGCATAGGGATATCTGTCAGGCCTGATGTTTGGAGAAACACTTCCTGGAATGAAATTAATAATATGATCATGATCACGAATAGGTGGAAGGGCTTTGGGAGTCTCAAATACCTTGGAATGATTGTCCAATATTTTTTGGAGATCTCGATAAATAGATGATTTCAATGCTTGAACCTCCAGTGATCAAAATTGTGAAATTTCACTCCATTATTATTTCTTTATAATATTTTTCATTCCATTAGAGTTTATTACCTTTCCTGGTTTCCTTGCCATACCCCTTAATTCAAATTCCTTTCCTTCCCAAAAAAAATCAAGAAAAGTTCTTTAAAATTAAAAGGTATCGTACCCAAAGATTGTAACCATTGGACTCTTAGTAGAAAATCAACACCACCCATTGGAATGGAGAGAATTGGACTATTCAATACATATTCCCCCATGGTTAGCTTGATATTATGGAACTTTCCAGAGAAATTTATAGTTCCTCCATTTACAATCATCACTTGACACTCTTATGCTAGGTATACGAAGCAATTCAATTCCTTGGCTATCTTAAAATGAATCAAATTATAGGTAATACCTGAATCAATCAACATTATTACCTTTTTATTCATTATATTTCCTTCTACCTTGCGAGTTTGAGGAGTGGTAATTCCTGCCAATGCATTACAAGATATGGTCAGATTCATTTCTGCTTTCTTTAGGGTTGGTTCCTCGTGTAAATCCTCTTATTTTTAAGTTTCTTATTCCCTTTCTTCCTCCTCTTCACAATATATGTAAAAAAAATTCTTCTTGGTGCACTTATGACCTTTATTATATTTTCTATCACAATTGTAGTAAATCCCTTTTGCTAGTTTTTCTTCCAATTGTTGTGGTGTCAACCTTGTAGGTTTTGGAAGGCTAGGAGTAGCAACACTTCCATTTTTATAGTTGTGAGTGGTTAACAAAGTTATATATCAAACGAGAACTATTACCTCAAAACGAGAACTCTAGCCCAAAAAAACTCAAAAAACATGAACACCCCAAAAACAGAAAGTGTGTATTCCAAAACGCACATTTTTTTAGGGTCAAATTTCAATATTTTTTTAAATTATGCTAAAATCCAATTTTTTTCTTGAAAAAAGGATTGAAAAAACACCCTCGAAACAAAAAGTGTTGATGCTGGAATAACAAAAAAAAACGGGTCACAATTTTGACACTTTTTAACAATGGAATTAAAGATAAAATATTATGACTTTGGAAAATCGTAAAATTCCAATAGTTTTGGTACATGATGTTAAAAATAAAAATATCATGTCTAAAAGCCTTATAATTTCCAACAATTTTCATCCATATTGTTAAAGATCAAATATCTTGCCTCTAAAAAACCCTAAAATTGTAATTGTTTTCAACCATATCATTAAACATAAAATATCGTAGTGAAAAAAACCTTAATATTTTGACAATTTTTCAACCACGGTTTTAAAAATCTTAAGTTTTTAGCATATTTGAACCATGAAATTATGGACAAATTCTATGACTAAAACAATTTTTAAAATGAACAAGTAAATGAAAGATTTATTATTCCAAGAGTAATTTTTATTTTAAAGGCTAAAAATATATCTCTTTTCAAAACTTAGCCTAAGAGAACTTATCTAATTGCAACCAAAACCTAAAAATCAACCACCAAAACGAAGTGTCCCCTTTCAATGAGGCATAAAATTTTCAAAAAATTTAAAAGTATCTTATACTAAATTTTAACAATAAATAATATCATGGCAATATCACTGCATAATTTGAAAATTCAACATTAATTTCTAATATTTTTTAAATTTTAATCAAAATATCAACTTTGGTATATTGAATATAATATAAATTACTTTGTAATTCATTGTTGCACTGTGGATATTCTAAAGAGATGAATTCTTCATAATTAACATATAATCCAACAAACATAGAAATTACTCATAACTTCATATAAGATCACATGGAAGTCAAAATATGTATTTCAAATTACCGTGCGAAAATCAATTACATAAAAACGTCTTAGACATTTATTCAAAATCGGTCATAAGTTCTGGCACACCATCAGAACGTACATCTTCATATGAATGACTAGATGCAGATGAAGATGATCCATATTCTTCTCTTTCATCAGCTAGTGCTCCATATGAGTCAACATGCATGCCCACCATTTCAATTTTCAAAAGTCTTCTAGATCTACGACTAGATTCAATAAACTCCCATCTCAACATTATTTCTTTTGGTAGAAATTTATTCAAAATATCTATGGTCTTCAAGCAAAGAGTTCCTCTCTTTTTCAAATTGAATTCATACACAAGTATGTCAACATCATCCAATTTTAAGAGGTATGTGCGGTGAATATTTATATTTGTGCCCTTTATTTTTCTCTTTCTGCCAATTTTTTTATCAACTACCATCTCTGGCTTGTACACACCATTGAATGGGTGGGTGTTTTTGGCATACCAATGTACTTCAACAACTGTAATATCTTCATTTTATTTAATTACATTTATAACCTTAGAAACCTAGAATGGATAGCCAAGTGGATCTCCATCTATTAACACTGCTATCGTACAACCCTCCTCAACATCCTGCACATAACCCCTGTAAAGGTCTTCCATGGCTTCACATTGTGCATGTGATCTTCTAGAACCAATATAGATTTATCTTTCCTCTACCTATGGAGAATTAATAATACCTTGAGACTATTGTTGTTCAACAATGTGTCTTTCCTCATGTTCATTTGGCATATTTTGTGGCCAACTAAATGGAGTCTTCAAAAGCATATCCTCATTTATTGATCTTGAAATCATATCACTTTGATTATTGAAAAAATACTCCCACCAAATTGAATTAACAACATCAAAGTACTCATATGTATATCTAATACATCTTTTAATTTCTTCGAGACATTCAGAATAAATTATATCTCTCTTATGCCTTCATGCATTATGGAGTTCTAAAACTTATTGTAATAACAGTATATTTGATTCAAATATTGGACGCTCTAGAATGAAATTCAAAAATGCTAAACCTAATGATGCCCCCCATTTTGCAGTAGTTGAATACTTCTTGCCCCATATAAGTTTTATCCCATCAATTTTTTTGATACAAAATTGATGCTGGAAGCTAATGTCATTAAGTTGTTCAATTCATTTCTCTTCACCTTGTGATCCTAGAATAAATCTTTGCATGTCAGTAGTTTCTTCCAACACATGAAAAATAGGATCTATAATGTATGATTTCTTAATACATTCAAATAATAATGGTAGGCTACCAACATATTTCCTCCTCAATGTTATTGAAAAACGGCTGAACATTTGATCAATATGGTCATGAGTATACCCAACAAGAAGGAAACCAACCTTTATATTTTTAAAAATTCCCAATTCAACGAGCATCTTTAGATACCCAAAAAGAACTTGATTTTTGTTTTCATGGCCTGTGTTGTCTAATTGTACATATAGAACTTCAGGAAGAATACCATACCAATGAGTAACCACATCATTTATTATATTTATGGTCAGATTTACAACATTATGAATATTTGGAGCTACAAAGTAAACCCTTGGAAACATATTCCCATTAAAGACCATACAACCAACCAAGTGAGACTGAATAAATTTTTCCTCCTGTAAATTTTTGGTGTGTGGATAAAATGTGATAGAAGTGTTGTCTTTTGGTCCATGCCATCAATTATCAAACCCAAATATTTATTCGGATTATCATAACACTTATTTCGATGTTTATACAATTTTTGTCTTTCACTTGTTTGTTGATTGCAATGCTCTTGAAGTGCTTGACAACAGAGTATACACATAAAATAAAATAACTTATTAATAAATATATTTTCTTAGTAGATAACTATCCAATTTTTAAAAATAATGTTATGAACGCATACCTCTTTCTACCCCTTGACATTTATCCATTTTTTCTTTAATAGAATCACATGTACTGAAAACCCCCATCCTTGTCTTTTTATAAATATGAGCATTGTTGAATTCGTTCTTCCATACCCTTGTAAAATATGAATTTGTAATAAAATTACCAACTCCTTCAACACCTTCTGTGTATTCTTTGTATAAGTTGTAGATTTCTTGTCTCGAGAAATTATCTAGAATATGTATTGTGTCTTTATTTGGAATACACTCTCCATGCTTTGAAAAGAAGTATTTCATTCATGACATAGCAGTTTTTGCTAACGACCCAACCTCTCGTTTATAACGTACTTCTGAATAATATGTGGGATCCTTTTCCAGTATTTTTTGAATTCTTGACAAACTAAAATTAGCCATTGAATGCAGCATTTTGAAAGCATTTCTGTAGAGAAAGACATTCCCAATATGATAATCATAACCTGTCAGTGTAGATTGCATGCAACCCACTAAATATGAAATTTTCATTACTTTATTCCTTAACAAATATATTTTCCTTTTCTCCATTGCAAATTTGAAATCCATGTGTTTCAGGAAATCCTTTCGACAACATTCACTTGAAATAAGATCACCGATAGAACTTCTACTTGTGAGATATGTTGTCCTAACCCTTTTATAACTGGAACATTTTGGATTGATATGAAAAGGTCTACTCCTACTCCTAGTTACAATATTTTCTTGCAACAGATTCATCATTCCACTAACCTTTGTAGAAGCATTTTCATCACCATCAGGAGGAATATTATCCTCACTATCATCATTCTGAAAATATTTAAGAAATTCATCATCATCGTTCCTTGGAAAATATTCATTACCATCCTCACTTGAAGAAATTTTTTTACAAAAGTCACTTTCGCTTTTGAAACCCTGACTCAAATGTAATTCTTCACCATCTTCATCCATTCTTTCGAAATATTCCCTTGGAGGATTCAATTCTTCATCACAATGAGTTCCTTTGAAACACTCACTTAAAGAAAATGAATTATTCAGATATGTGCCTCTAAAATTATCATTTGCAAGAAAATCTTCATCCTCCCCTTCATAACTGGTGCTCTTGTAATCCTTAGGATTAGGAATCCCTGGAAAATTTAACTCTCTATTTATAGTCATATTATCATTTGTAGGAAATTCTTCATCCTCAACTTCATAAGTGGTGGTCTCGTAATCCTTAGGATTAGGAATATGTGAAAACATTGAATCTCTATTTAATGAAAATTCTTCATCCTCCACTTCCTCATTGGTGCTCTCATAATCCCTAGGATTAGGCCTAAGTGGAAGCTTTGAATCTCTATTCACTAGAAATTCTTCATCATCCCCCTCCCCTTCCTCACTAGTGCTCTCATAATCCTTAGGATTAAGATGAAGTAGAAAATTTGACTCTGGAAATTATTCATCCCCCCTTCATCAGTGGTGCTCTCATAATCCTTAAGATTAGGATGAAGTGGAAATTTTGACTCTGGAAATTCTTCATTCCCCCCTTCATCAATGGTGCCCACATAATCCTCAAGATTAGGACGAAGTGGAAATTTTGACTCCGGAAATTCTTCATCCCCCCCTTCATCAATGGTACCCTCATAATCCCCCCCCCCCCTTCATAAGTGGTGCTTTCATAATCCTTAGGATTAAGATGAAGTGTAAAATTTGACTCTGGAAATTCTTCATCCCCCCCCCTTCATCAGTGGTGTTCTCATAATCCTTAGGATTTGGACGAATTGGAAATTCTTCATCCCCCCCTTCATTAATGGTGCTCACATAATTCTTAAGATTAGAACGAAGTGGAAATTTTGACTATGGAAATTCTTCATCCCCCCCTTCATTAGTGGTGCCCTCATAATCCTTAGGATTAGGACGAAGTGGAAATTTTGACTCGGAAATTCTTCATCATGCCCTTCATCACTGGTGCTCCCATAATCCTTAGGATTAAGACTAAGTGGAATAACTGACTCTCAGTTTACAAGAATTTATTTTTGTTGCCCTTCATCAATTATGTTCGCATGATCCTTAGGATTACGACCAAGTCAAAAATTTGACGCTATATTCATGGTGAACGAACTATTGTTATATTCATCAATCTGAATAGAGTTGTTGTGTGACGAAGATGTTGATGTTGTAGAAATAAAAACTTCACTATTAAAAGAATCTATGACTTTCAACAAGAAGACGTTGAAAGATACAAATTCACTCTCTCCCAATGAAAATATATAGCTTAAAGACTGAAAATTCCCCTCTAAAATTCCCCCCCAAAAATTAACGTTAAAATTTTTCCCTCCAAAGTTTCCCCCCAAACTTTTTCACTATAAAATTTCCCTCCAAAAATTTCATTTGAAATATTTCCCTCCAAAATTTATGTCTAAAATGTATTTCAAAAAATTTTACTACAGTGTTGGTCTTGAAATATTTCACCCTACTTTCTATTCAAAATATCCACAAAAGTTTTTCTTTCATGCATTCCTTCGAAACTAAAATAATTTTTTTATTTAAGTCATTTAACATTAACTACGTATCATCTCTCGCGGATCGGATCTGAAGAGTTTGCTGGAAATGGCATCTGCAAGGGTTTCACTCTTCGCTGCTACTGGCGCAGCCACCGAAATAGAAGACTCGGCGATTTCCTCCTATGGCACGGCAGTCTCCTTCACGACAGATCAAGCGTCCCTGGAAGCCATCGACGCTTCAGCCGATCAAGTAGCCCCCAAGCTTGCTGCGGTTGCCCCTCCCCTTGGCTACCCGCGCATGCTCGGAGCCCTTTCTGGCTTAGCCGTCTCTGAGTATGCTACAAGCGAAGGCAATGAGGCATACACAGCCACCGCTATAGATCTCCAATCTGCAACTGTGGGGGCACATGCTGCAGCCCCGATCTGCTCCAAGAACGTGAATCCGATCCAGAAAATCAACGCAGCTCATGGGAATAATGAACACTTCTCAGAAGAACGAGGGTTAAGTTTAGGGTCTGCGGCGATGGAGTCACCCAGCCGCAACGTCCATGAGCAGGATCTGTGTAGCTCTGATCAAGGGTTGGTTTTGCAGCCCTGTCGATCCTCTGGAATAGATCCAGTCTTCACCAACAGCAGCTTGGATCCTCTTCAAATCCATTCCAACTTTTTTCAAATACAGGTTTCCCTTCCAACAGGCAGAACCCTGCTCCTTTGGGTACAGTCTTCTTACACGGGGCTTCTCCTCTCCAAAGCCCTCGAACAGAAATTGAGGATCCCGTCTTCTTGTTTCAGGGTCCTCTATGCAGGTAAGCAGCTTGCAGATCATCTACCTCTAACTTTTTACAATCTAGATCGGAATGCCACAGTGGTTCTGTCTTATCGACTAAGGGGAGGCGCAGCAGTGCAGTCCTCTGCTCCCAAGGGTTCTTCCTACAGGGAGGCTGTCAAGGCACCCACTTCTCCTCCATCAGCCCCTACCACAGAGGCTCCCAAGCCTTTCGTGGTAGATAAATTGGAAGAAGTTCCTTCAGCAGAAATAACCCACCCAGATCTGGGTAGGGTGCGCCAACTCTATGAGGAAAAGGCTCTCATCTGCAGATTCAATGGTCTATGGCCACGATCTGAAGATCTTTATAGTTGGGTTCACTCCACCTGGACCAAGCATTGCAAGATCATTCTGTGCTCCAAGGGTTTTTTCATTGTCATTCTAGCAGAAAGCGAGGACTATCAAACTGCCCTCACTGGTGGACCTTGGTTCTGGGGTAAGGCAGGGCTTTTCTTAACCCCCTGGTTTCAAGACTTTGATCCCTCCACGGCAGTCATCACTAAACTCCCGATCTGGGTCCGACTTCCCAACCTGCCTGCTCACCTATGGCATGCGGCAGTTTTCGAAGCTATTGGGAACACTCTAGGGCGTTTCCTTGCCACAGATCCATCAAGAGGCCTGAAGGGTATCTACACCTACGACAGAATTTGTGCAGAAATTGATATCAGCGAAGGACTTCCAGACCATATCATTCTCAAAGTTGGAGACTTCTCCTGGCCTCAGCCTCTTGACTATGAGAACACAGCTTTCCGTTGTCGGCATTGTCATCAGACCGGGCATCTTCAAAACTCATGTGCTCAATTTCTGGCTAGTCAGAAATCTGGCAATCGCAAACCAAGGAATAAAAGCTGGAAACCTTTTGAACCCCCACCCTTGGAGGACTCTGATCCCAGCAGCTCTGAAGAAGAAGAAAGTGACTCAGATGAAGAGATTGCAACTCAGCAGCAACCTTCTCCATCTGATGTCCCCGAAAAGCCCCTTGTCTCCTCGGTTGTTCAGAAACGCCCGCACAACTCCAGCTCCTCCGGTTCGGACAAAGACGCTCCTCCTGGAGGCCGCAGTGATCTTCAAATGGTCTCCGTACCCCAAGGCCCTGATGATTGGGTCAAAGTGGTCTACAAGAAAGGGAAGAAATTTTGCACCATGCACTCAACCCCTTCTGGCTAAGCTTTCAGTCTTTTCTCCTGATCATTCTTGTTTCTCTTTTCTGCTTCGTGTAGCCTGTTCTGCTATCGCTGCGAGTCTGCGGGCAGATAGCTTGTTTCCGTTTGTCTAGGTTGGCTAGCTGTCTTCAGCTATCAGCAGCTCTTCTTGCTGTATAGCTTGGCTCTTAGTCAATCTGTCTGTCTAAGTTGGTAGCTCTTGTCATGACTGGGATCACAATTCTCTGGTAGTCTTCTATCAGCGTAACTCTTTGTAATTCATGCACAATTGATGCTTTTAATACAATTTCTTACTTACAAAAAAAAAACATTAACTACGTATCAAAATTAGTTTTTAAAATTTATGTTTTATTTTTTGGCCGACATTCAATAAAAGTTAATATAAACCTATAATATTAACAATATATTAATTTTCTTAATTTTAATTTTCATCTCACATTCGCGAAACGCTAAAGCAATCACACAATCTTTGCTATATAATAACAATCATTGTTTATATTCCTCACATCATATCAAGTCTTCTCAATTTTGTTAAATCGTTTGGAACAATTTTGTGGAGGTGTTGCATTGGCATCAATAACACATTGAACGAGAGTTTTTTGCATTTGAAAAGTTAGTTTTCCTTCTATTTTGACCATTTAAATATGAATTTGGAGAGAATCTGTTTTTTTTTTATGGTTTTTATGTTCCATTTTTTTTTCCTTTTTTCTTTGAATTTTTCTTTGCAGTATCATAATCTACGGGAAAACCACCAAAACCCCTATTTTTATATTTTTATAACAAAGAAGATGGAAAAAAAACACAAATTTGTAAGGTTTTTAGGACAAAAAATAAGTTTTTTTTTTTTTTTAGGGTTGTTGGGTTCCTCCACGAATCAAAAAACCAGAAAACAACCATTCACATTAAAAAAAATAGTTATATTTATTTCTTTTATTTTTCTTAAACACGCAAACAAAAAAATTAAAAATAAATTAAAAATTAATTTTTTTCAAAAAAGAAAAATATTAAAATCGTATGGTATGTTTTAACTTTTATTTAGTTATTTATTTTTAAACAACATATATATATATATATATATATATATATATATATAATTTATTTTAATTAAAAGTTCTTGTTTTTTTAATTATTTTTAATTATTTTTTTTATTTAAAAATTTGATTTTTTGTCACGTCGGGGGTGAAGGCTAGCTAGGTGGTGTTGAGCAGCGCCACCCAGCTGACCCTTGGCAAGCAATTTTTTTATTTTTTAAATTTAAAAAAAAAAAATATTTAAAGTAATTAAAAAAAAAATTATACATTTTTTTTTAATTAAAATAATTAAAAAAAATGTATAATTTTTTTTTTAATTAAAATAAGTTAAAAAAAAAACATATTAAAATTAAAATGTTTTAAAATTAAAATTATATATATATATATATATATATATATATATATATATATATATATATATATATATATATATATATATATATATATATGTATGTATGTATATGTATGTATATGTATGTATTTTTTTAATTTAAATTTATATTGGTAAACTTTAAAAAAAAATCGTTTAATTAAGATGTGTTTTTTCATTAAAGAATATATATCTATATATATATATATATATATATATCAGGAAGACGACATCAAAGAAGATCTCTGTGAATGTTTCTAAACCAAGGGTAGTAATTTCCAAATCTAAAGTTACAGCTAGACACACTAAGGATATTGTTGGATGCATTATGGATATTGTTGGATGCACTAAGGATATTGTTGGACACACTAAGGATACTATTGGACGCACTATGAATATTTTTGAACATACAAAAACCAAGAAATGTAATAAAAGTCAAGCAAGTGGCCCATCAAGTACATTCAAGATTATTTTTGAATGGAAAAATGCACAGGAAATAAATACAACAATTTTTTCATGGTATCTTCAAGACAATGAAACCGATGATCGCGTACATATCTATATGTATTGTGATATGATTAACTTTGGTGAATCATATGAGGTGATGGGCAGAGTACAAGACATATGTTTGGTGTCGAATACAAATATTGTTTATGTTCTTGCAAGAATGGGTAATACAAATGAAAAGAATAGATATTGTCTATCAAAGGTCAAGTATGACACAGATGAAGAATCTACACATTTGTGTGTAGAAATCACAAACAACATTGCAAATAACATTGTAAGTATACATATTTATATTTTTGTTATGCATTATTGTAAGGATCATTCAAATTTTATAAATTTTTTATCATTGACATTGCATTTTTATTCATAGGATTTTGTTGAGAGTATTTCAAACATGTTGGAGGGTATTTATTAACTGGAGCCAAATGTTATGACTATGATCAACACTTTCACACAAAGGTAGAAGAAGAAAGGAGAAGGAAGCACAAATCAATAGCTTGTGACACCGCAACAGTATAAAGAGGGGATCAACAAAGACTCACTAAGGTGCATTAATCTAGTAAAGCTAAACATGTTATTTTTGAATATGTGGAAGATTAAGCTGAAAAATAAGTTAGCATTAGTGAGGAGGAGATTAAAATTGTTGTTGAAAAGGAGAAAAAAAATAAAACACCAAAAATACAAATGGCCGAAGATGCCTCTCTTCTAGCTGATTATGAAGAGCTTGTTTATCAAAAAGAGGATATGTTAACCAGTATGAAGAAGAAATCAAATGGTGGTCAACCTATAAAAGTCATGAGCAAAAGTGAAGAACAAACTGAATGCTCTGAAGGTAGCATAGAAATCATAATGCCAGGGGCTGAGTTAGAGGATGGCATTATTAAAACAAAACAAAATTCCATTCGAAATCAGTTGAGGAAGGACACACATTTGAGCTTAATGTCAACCAATTCTGTAGGCCAGATGAAGGAAAATATCAATATCAAATTAGAAAGGCACATCACCTACATGTACATAATTTGAAAACATTGTTCATGTTCAATCCATATGTGCATGTCGTGTATTTTTAGAAATTTATTAATACTAATGTATTACCAGATCCTCCTGATCTCACAATATTTATCTTCTTGAAAAATACATAATCGTTCCACTAATTAAACTTGCGGAAATTTAAAACTCAATTGCAAACACATGTGAATAAATTCAATTGCACATAACATAGTTGTTTAACGGGAAATCTTAAAGCTAAAAACCCCAACTATCATATATTATGTATATCAATGGAATCATGTAATAATATCATACAAATCTTAGTACATCAAGCTCTCAGTACAATGTAGATTCATTACACACTGTCATGCAGAAATTTGCATTTCTATGTACCAATTTCTTGCCTCCTGATAGCCTGCCTCCACTGCAAAATTCCTGCTGAAGAAGACCACTGAATGAATTTGAATTGGCCTTGCCTTGACTGCGCAATCCTCATTTGCATCTCCAATGTGTGTCAAATGCATTTAATGCATCACTATAGCCACAACGGATAGTCCATCTCACCCTTTCACCTATCTCTCCACTGGGTCTCCACTGGAACTGACATGCACTATAGTTAACTATTTTTTCTGTTCAGTTATTAGTGATTTTTTAGTTGTGAATTAATTAAATAATTAATTCACTTAACTCTCACTAGTGTATCTTTCAATTAGACTAGATACAACTAGCTCAACTGAGTTTAACTCACTTAACTGAGTTAAACTAAATAATAACTCCATAAACTACTCTTCCAACTCTTTCATAGCTTTTCCACTTCAGTTCTAACTGAGTCCTCCATGCATGGGCCACCAATAAACCCTAGGAATTGTGTAATTCCTTTATCCCACTGATTTTCCAAATCTTTTCACTAAAATAAAGTGCTCCAAGAGAATAAGTTGATGTTTATTGTCAGATTATTATTAAGAGCTAATAATAATTGACATGCATCTATTTTTAGATCGACGATCTATAAATAGACTTTGCCCAATATTCCTAAAATATAATTTCATCTATTTTCCACATTTGACGAACCATCTAAAAATAGCATCCTGCAACTTATAGAATATGCTCACCATGTCTAAAAATAGACATACACCTAAAAATAGCCTGCAGGCCCCACTTAGTGAAGGTGCTTAATTTTCACTAAGCTCGTCATCTTGTTGAATCTCAACACTCCCTCTCAAAAAGATAGGGATTATCCTTCACCTCGATCCTGCCTCTATGGTATTCAAATTTTCTCCTACCGAGTGCCTTCATCAGAATGACTGCATCTTGATCTTTCGTAGGAATGTACTGAAGCAACATGATCTTCTACTGCACACAATCTTCGATATGATGATACCGGATATCAATATGTTTAGATCTATCATGAAACAAAGGATTAATTGAGATTTTAATGCAACTCTGATTATCACAATGTATCACTGTAGGATCTAAATGTGAACCGAATAAACCGACCAGGATCTTCCTCATCCAGATAGCCTCACATGCGGCTTGACTTTCTGCCATGTATTCTACTTCCACTGAACTGAGTGCCACAGATCTATATTTCATGTTGTACCAAGAAACTATTGTAGATTTGATACTGAAAACCCCTCCTATTGTGCTTTTTCCGTCTGTTGGGCTACCTACCCAATCTGCATCCATGAAGCCATGCAACTTCACCTCATCCATCTATCTGTACCATAATCCATACTCAGATGTGCCCCTGAGATACTTCAGGACATGCTTGCCTGCCTTCCAAAAGAGCTTGGTAGGCTTAACCATTGCTTTTGAAAGTGGGTTCACTGCATAGCATATGTCTGCTCTTGTATTAACAAAATACATGAGTGAACCCACCAACTGTCGTTAAACAGTGGCATCCACTACCTCTGTCGATGTAGCATCCTCTTTCCTCCAATTTCCTGGAAGAGGAGTATCAATAGGCTTGTAGCCTTGCATGTGACACTTCTCAAGTATCTCCCGAGCATACTTTCCTTGAGACACAAACAATTCACCTTCTCACTGCCATATTTCCAATCCAAGGAAATAATGAAGGAGGCCCAAATCCTTCATCTCAAACTCCTTTGCAAGATCTGCCTTGCAAGAGTGTATCAATTGCTCATCACCTGTTAGTATTAAATCATCAACATAAAGAACAATGATTAAAATCTTAGCCTCTGCCACAATTTGGTATAGGTTTGCATCTGCCTCACTCTTGGTGAAGCCAAGTCCAGTGAAATAGCTATCGATCCGTGTGTACCAAGCACGTGGTGCTTGCTTCAGCCCATACAATGCTCTTTTGAGTCTGCACACATGCAACTCACTGCTGAAGATCTCAAATCCTTCAGGCTGCTCAATGTACACCTCTTCCTCAATGATCTTGTTAAGGAACGCAGTCTTCACATCCATCTGATGAATGTGCCAACTGATCTGTGCTAACAGAGCAAGGATGGTCCTTATGGAAGAATACCATGCGATAGGTGCAAAGGTTTCTTCATAATCAATCCCCTCGATCTATGAGAATCCTCTGGCAACAAATATTTCCTTATACTTCTCAACGCTCCCATCAGCAACTTGCTTTACCTTGTAGATCCATTTCGAATCTACCACTGATTTACCCACCGGCCTTGGAACAATCTCCCAAGCACTATTTCAGAAAATGGAGTCATACTCCTCCACCATGGCATCTACCCATGTGGGCTCCTGAACTACTTCTTCAAAAGAAGATGGCTCTGTCACGATACACTTGCTCATAAGACCCATGTATCTAGTAAATCAGTCAGGTGACTGTCTCTGTCTGTGCTGTGATGTAGGGACTCCTACATTCTGTGCCGCATCAAGTTTCAGTCTCTCAGCTTCTGTGGTATGCTTTATGCCTGTTCTAATGTTTGGTTCTGCATGAGTTGACTCCTCCACTCCATGATTCTCCTCCTGTGGCTGATCCACATCTAGAGGCTCATCTTTGGGAACAAGAAGTTCTTCCTCTGCATGCAAGTGTATCTCCCTCTCAAGCGATAACTTCATGGCTTTCACCTCATTGAATTTTATATCCCATCGCACCACAATCATTCGACTGTTTGGAAAATATTCACGATAATTATGGGGTGTTTCTGTGTACCCCAAAAATATCCCAACTTCTATAGTCGGCTCCAGCTTCTTCCTGACGTCCTTTGTCACATGAATGTAAACAGATGAGCCAAAAATCTTCAAATGAGAAATATCAGGCTTCGTACCAGTAAAAGCTTCTTCAGGTGTACTCATGCCAAGTACTCTATGAGTACAAAGGTTTTGCACATAAACCGCAATGTTGCATGTTTCCGCCCACAAGTGCATCGGTAGGCCCTGGTCATGCAACATAGCTCGTGCAGCACCCACGATCATTTTGTTCTTCCTCTCTACAACCCCATTCTGCTATGGGTTATGAGGCGCTATGAGTTCTCTTTGAATTCCTTCTTTGCTACAGAAGTCTTTGAATTCATTTGAGATATATTCACCACCATTATCACTCTGTAGAGCCTTCACTTGCTTCCCCTACTCCTTCTCCACCAATGCTTTAAACTCACAGAACTTTGAGAATGTTTCACTCTTCTTATTCATGAAGAAGATCCAGAATCTACGAGAATATTCATCAACAAATATAACATAATACCTGTGTTTTTCTATTGAATCAACCGAGAAAGGTCCACACACATCTGTGTAATTATATCCAGGATCACCGAAGCACGGTTCTCCTTCTCATGAAAGGTGGTCTTCACAAACTTACACATAGTACATCCCTTGCACTATTCTGACTGTGCAAGAGTGCCCTTGGGAAGTCCAGTAGAAATCTGCTGCAAATTCTTCAAGGCGCCATGGTGAAGATGGCCCAAACTCATATGCCATAATTTTCCCTCATCCCTGCTCACCACTTCTTCTGCTTTTCCCATCATTGCATCATAGCCATCTACCTCTAGCTTATAGAGATTCTTAACTCGAATCCCTATCCTCTTGGTTTGACTCATTGTTTTATGTCGCAGGAAAGCTTTTCCCTTGCTGAAAACAATGTCATAACCTATGTCTTCCAACATTGCGACCGATACCAAGTTCCTCTTCAGACTTGGAACATGCATAACATATTTCAACAGAAAATTTTTACCTGAATCCCTCTCAAAGGTAATGGTTACAATGCCGATCGCATTGTATCTTCGATCTTCGTCCATCTCTATATGCATTTGGAGATCCTTCTCCTCCAAGTCACTAAACAACTCCTTGTCTCCCGTCATATGGAAATATGCACCACTATCAAGATACCACACCGATCCCATTGAGCTTGAAACCAAGCATGCGATCAAGGAGAAATAAAGTTCAAATTGTGAGGCTAATGCCTCTCCAGCTGCATCTCCAGCAGCCTTCTTGTTCTTCTTTTTCTGTGGGCAGTTAGTGGCGAGATTTCCATGTTCGTGACAATGAAAACACTTCACTTTGGACAAATCTAGTTAGCTTCAGATTTTGGATGGGATTTCTTCCCCTTTCCTTTCCTTTCTTTGGTAGCCAAAGTGAAATTCTCTTCATCGACATTCTTCGATGAAGCGCCATCCCTGGTACTTTGGCTTATCTCCTCCTGCACAATATCCGACCAAAGTCACTCCCAATCCGGTAGTTTCTCCCGTCCATTGACAGAGTCTTTGTAGTTATGCCAACTCTTCAGAAGTCCAAGGAGAGCCAAGCTCACCAAATCATCATCATCAATAGTAATCCCCAAACTTCCCAGTTCATCCCTATAGTGGAAAAACTTCGTGAGATATTTTGGAATACTATCACCCTTCTCCATTTTTACTTTTCTGAGTTTCTCTTTCAGCGCCAACTTCCTCTGGTTGCTTCTGCTTTGGAAAATATCTTTCAAATCCTTCCACATTGAAAAAGAAGTGGCTTTCCCAAGAAGGCTTCACACAATATGGTCCTTCACACCTTCCAACAGAATTATTCTTGTCTTTGCTACCTTCTTTTGCCATGCATCAAGTCCTGCAACATCGCTAGAAGCTGGCTTAGGAACATCGCTTTCGATGAACTCCTTCAGCCCATTATCTTCAAGCACCACCTCCATCCTATCCTTCCAGGCTATGTAATTCGAGCTACCATCAAGGGAATACTCCAATTGCAACCCATTGAAAGGAATTTCAATGAATACTAAACTATCGCACCAAGAAATTTCTGCAGCAAATTTGAATTTTCCACTAGCACAAAACTCAGCAAATTTTTACAATTTCAATCTCCAATAATCATTACTACTCCGATACCATGTAGAAATCTATTAATACTGATGTATTATCGAATCCTCCTGATCTCAGAATATTTATCTTCTTGCAAAATACAGAATCCTTCCACTAATTAAACTTGCGGAAATTTAAAACTCAATTGCAAAGACATGTGAATAAATTCAATTGCACATAACACAGTTGTTTAACGAGAAAGCTTAACGCTAAAAGCCCCAACTATCATATATTATGTATATCAATGGAATCATGTAATAATCTCATACAAATCTTAGTACATCAAGCTCTCAGTACAATGTAGGTTCATTACACACTGTCATGCAGAAATTTTCATATCTATGCACCAATTTTTTGCCTCCTGATAGCCTGCCTCGACTGCGCAATCCCTGCTGAAGAAGACCCCTGAATGAATTTGAATTGGTCTTACCTTGACTGAGCAATCCTCATTGGCATCTCTAATGTGTGTCAAATTCATTGAATGCATCACTATAGTCACAACGGATAGTCCATCTCACCCTTTCACCTATCTTTCCACTGGGTCTCCACTGGAACTGACATGCACTGTAGTTAACTACTATTTTTTGCAGTTGTTAGTGATTTATTTGTTGTGAATTAATTAACTAATTAATTCACTTAACTCTCACTAGTGTATCTTTCAGTTAGACTAGATACAACTAACTCAACTGAGTTTAACTCACTTAATTGAGTTAAACTAAATAACAAATCCATAAACTACTCTTCCAACTCTATCATAACTTTTCCACTTCAGTTCTAACTAATTCCTTCATGCATGAGCCACCAATAAACCCTAGGAATTGCGTAATTCCTTCATCCCACTGATTTTCCAAATCTGTTCACTGATATAAAGTGCTCCAAGAGAATAAGTTGATGTTTATTGTCAGATTATTATTAAGAGCTAATAATAATCGACATGCATCTTTTTTTAGATCGACAATATATAAATAGACTTCACCCAATATTCTAAAAATATAATTTCATATATTTTCCACATTTGACCAACCATCTACAAATAGCATCCTACAACTTATAGAATATTCTCACCATGTCTAAAAATAGACATACACCTAAAAATAGCCTGCGGGCCCCACTTAGTGAAGGTGCTTAATTTTCACTAAGCTCATCATCTTGTTGAATCTCAACATTATTATGTGGTTCTTGTTGATCCATGTCCGTTCCCAACAAACAGGAATTTGAAAAGACACATTTCGTTGAATATAAATATAATGTAATTGGAGGGAACCATTCGACAGAGGCTAAAAGACAATTGATTAAGGAATATACCAATAACTCTCTTTTTGAAATAGTGAAATGCATCATTTATGCTAGTTTAGTAGGAACAAAAGAAAATTTATTGGCATGGGAACATAATGCAGATAATGAGTACAAAATGTATCTAAATTTCATCCAAAGGGTCATATTTATTCATAATGAATTATAGAAAAAAGTAGTGGGGATAAGGAAAAATTCAGTCTAAGCTTTCGGAAGGAATGCTTAATGGAAAAAGGTTATCAATTGAGGATAAAATCAATTCAAAAGGTGGAAAAGTTTATTCCAATATATTTAGAGGCATGGATAAAAATTTTCAGTTGGAATTTATAACTAGAGAGATATGGGAATTGTTTGATGAGACTTGTGAGTGGTGGGAGAATATTCCCATAAAAAATCAAAAGGTTAAAAGGTGTAAACCCATAATATGTACCAAAAATAAGATAGGTCCTAAAATGAAGCAACTTCCAGAGGATATGACTATCACACCTTCAAGAAAAATGCAAGGAGTAAAGGATCATAAACTAGTCAAATCAATACTATGTCGTGTGAAGTCAGGTGAATTATCAATGGATGAAATGTGTGCATAATTTCAAAAGTAATTTTGTTGAATAATTTTTACTTTTTCATTGAATATAATTTTCTTTTAAATATAACATAATTTTGTTAGAATTTGATATTTATATCACTATATTAACAGTTTTATTAACAGGTTTTACTTTACTTATTCAGCCAGAATATTTATATGAAAATACAAGAAGATATGGTTAAAATGTTGAATGAAGATGATTGGGATGATGTTGTGCCCAACTACCCAAAATCAAGTGCTACAACAACACTTAAATATTTTTATCTTACATTCAATAAGGTATGTTAATTTATACATTGATTTTATTCATATGTAGGCTATTTTTATTTCATTATATATATATATATATATATATATATATATATATATATATATATATATATAATGAAATAAAAATAGTAAGGTATATATATATATATATATATATATATATATATATATATATATATATATTATGTCATTAAATATGTCGAAGAAGGATGAAAATGGAGTGCCAAATACTTTAAAAATATTTATTAAAAAAGTTAAGTTGGAAAATATGAGAAAGGAGCGTCTTATGAATGTTGAACTTTATCCTAGTCTTAATCATTTCATTTATAATGGGCTCGACACTATCTGATATCAAATAATACTAGGTGATTGTGAAGACATTGCAAAACTCATACCTAAAAGGGAATATGCCCTAGTTATTTTAGATATTCCTCATGGTTTCAATTTCCCAGACATTGAATATGATACTGAACCATATACTTATCAAGATTTTAGTGAAGTGGTTACGGGATTTCAAGAAGTCACAACATCACCACTTTGGATATTTGTGACATTTCATTCAGACACGCAATTTGGAATGTTATTAAGAAGCTTCAAGGAAAAAGAAAACTCAAGGATGCAACTTTGCATGGTAAGATATTGAAATTGTATGTTCGATTGATGTTAATTTTTTTTGTTTATGTACAATTTAATTGAAATTTTACTATGCCATGTTATAGGCAGAATTCAAGTATTTTTTCTTTTGAAGATCAGCCTATTATAAATGATTGTGAGTTCATCCATGTTGAATGTTGGACAAAAAAGGATACGTATAAGACTATTCTTCCGAATCGAGTAGATGAGAAGAGTCATGGTCAAGTATTGCTTCATGATGTTGTTGTAAGATAACTAACATATGAGGATAAAGATGCAAAAGGAGATATAGTTGACATTTATAAAAAAATGCAAACATTTATTAATTATCATATAGATCTATTTTCAAATGAAGGAGATTGGGTTTTTTATTTATTCTCAGGTTAAGGTAAGTTTTATTATATAAAATTGAATTTAAATATTTTAGTTTTCAGTTTTTATGTGTTTATACTAATTTACTTAATTATTTCTTCTATGCTTCGTGATTAGGTACATCACTGGCATGTTGCCTACAAAAATAGAATAAATTTAATTGTCATTGAGAAAGACTCAGTGCAATGCAAATTTATTCAACAAAGAATTAATGTTCTTCAGTTTCTTCCAGATGCAATGCAAGAAGTTGGTTTGAGGAAAGGGGATTTTAATGAATCACCTATACTAGAAAAAAAGGCAATGGAAGATGACACTTTGGAAGATTTGCAGACATTAAAGATCCATTAGAAGAGGATAATGACCAAAATGAAGCATAAAATGTTGTGGAAGAAGACATTGATGATGGTCTAGAAGATGTTGAACATGGATTACTTGATATTATTGATTAGCTTTAAGTTATGTTTGCAAATAAAGCACAATTTTGAGATTTATTCATCAGTTTTTTTTATGTACAATTTAATTGAACTTTTACTATGTCATGTTATAGGCAGAAGTCAAATATTGTTTCTTTTGAAGATCAACCTATTATAAATTATTGTGAGTTCATCCATGTTGAATGTTGGACAAAAGAGGATACATATAAGCCTATTCTTCTGAATCGAGTAGATGAGAAGAGTCATAGTCAAGTATTGGTCCATGATGTTGTTGTAAGAAAACTAACATATGAGGATAAATATGCAAAAGGATATATAGTTAACGTTTATCAAAAATCGCAAACGTTGATTAACTATCTTATAGATCTATTTTCAAATGAAGGAGATTGGGTTTTGGATTTATTCTTAGGTTAAAGTAAGTTTTATTATATAAAATTGAATTTAAATATTTTAGTTTTTAGTTTTTATGTGTTTATACTCATTTGCTTAATTATTTCTTCTATGCTTGATGATTAGGTACATCACTAGCATGTTTCCTACAAAAAGAAAGAAATTTCATTTCCATTAAGAAATACTCAGTGCAATGCAAATTTCTTTAGCAAAGAATTAATTCTCTTCAATTTCTTCCAGATGCAATGCAAGAAGTTGGTTTGATGAAAGGTGATTTTAATGAATCACGTGTGGGAAAAAAGGCAAAGGAACCTCAACCACCATTTATGGAATGATTGGAAAAGGACACTTTAGAAGATTTTCAAACATCAAGGATCCATTAGAAGAGGACAATGACCAAAATGATGCATAAAATGTTGTGGAAGAAGACATTAATGATGGTCTAGAAGATGTTGAACATGGATTAGTTGATATTAATGATTAGCTTTAAGTTATGTTTGAAAATAAGGCACAATTTTGAGATTTATTCATCAGCTTTACTTGTAATGCCTATAATTTGAGATTTTATGAGAAGAATCATTATTTTTTGCAAAAACATTATGATTACTATTAATTTTTGACATAAAATTCATAAAAAATTCTATTTTCTAAAGTTTTTTTGTTAAGCTTTTTCCAAAAAAATAGTTTATTTAACATGTTATTTTTAACAAAGAGTCTCAAAATGTGTATATTTTTCATTGTATTTAAATTAGAAATGTGCATTTTTTTGTCATATGGTTAAAAATATTGGTTTTTTAGCGACAATTATTTGATGTGCATTGAAATATTAATTAAAAATACACAAACATATATAAACTCCCTTTAAAATATTGACCCTTTTTAAAAAAAAAATAACTATGCGAAAAAATGAATATTTCATTACAATTTTTTTTTTAACAAGTACATAAATACACTTAAAAATAAACATTGTAGGAAAGAAGAAGACACTAGAAAATGTAATGTGTCAAAATCAACCATCTAAAAAAAGGGGGTGATTCTACATCACCACTTTTCAAAATCAAAATGAAAATCATGACATTAAAAAAAAGAAGGGAAAAAAAAAATTAAGTGCCAAAAATATGCTCCAAAAAAACAGGGTGATTCCCCATCGCCACTTTTCAAAATCGGGTGTTTTTTTTGCTACCTCAAAAAAACTGTTGTCAAGTAATTTTCTCGTTTGATCGATAACTTTGTTGGTAGGCTTCCTTGTTGCCATAATTTTTCTTTCAATTTTTCTTTCCAACCTTAAATGAATCAGGTTCCCAAAGTAGAACCTCATATTGGATTTTATCCTTTAAATTACCTGTGAAGACATCAATCGTATGCTCCTATGGAATATCATTTACCCTTATATTCAATTTTCGGAAGTCCTCAATGTGCTCTGCCATTGAACCCTTTTGTTTGAGATTTATCAATTGGATAAAGAAGGTGTTCCTCTTCGTATCCTCATAATATGCTGTCATTTCCCCCATAAAAATTGACCAAGTGACAAGTAATTTACAAGAAAAAAGCCATCGATACCATAAAATTGATTGGTTTCTAAATATAAAGTTGCAATTTGTACCTTTTGTGTGTGTTGCACATTATGGAGATCAAAATATTGCTCCATCTGCAGTATCCATGCTACTGGATCCTTTCCATCAAACTTCCTCATATCGATCTTTGGAATATGGTGGGTCTTCAATCTACCGTTAGAGTCTATGAAATCATGATTAACATTTTTTTTGTTCTCATCATGAGTTTCATCTAATACTTTTTCGCCATTAGGAAGACTTTCTTGTAGCAACTTTGTCAAACATTCCATGTTTTCTTTTAAACCATTAATGTAACTTTTAAAACCATCCATGTCACCTTTTAGTTCATCTTTGGTTGCTCTTTGTGAGAGCGAATTTTTTTTCACTTGGTCTCATAATTTTGATATATCATGCTGCAAGTCTTCCTCTTCATGCATCATATTATAGCTTTATGAGGGCTTAATGGGTGCGGAATTATTTTTTTTGGGAGGAACTTTAGAACTCAATACTGATATATATGTTTTAATATGCCCTTGGAATCACTTCAAATTGATTTTTCAAACAAAAGTTATGCAATTTTAAAAACAATACACACCTTTTTCTTGCCTTTTAGGAGCTTGATCTTGAAAATGTTATATCTATGGGATTTCCAAGATTTGAACATTGATCCTGTGGTATCCATCTAATTCTTCTTTCATATTCCACAAGTTAGACAAAATTTGGATTCTTCAAGATAAAGTTATGCCAAATCTCCCACGATGACCTGATTATGGATTGGTTCAGTAGAGTGAAGTTGTAAGGGATACCATGTGTCATTGATTACACATTTGGCTTTAAAATTGAAACAAGAAAAACTAAAGTCCGTGCATTTTTTGCCACTTTTTATAGAATTCAAATCCGATGTTTGAAGTGAAAGTTATGACAATTTTCCCTCGGTCACCTTTTTGAGATGAAATTCTAGAGCCTACAAAAACCCTAATTTCCTTAGATCATATCTCTGAAAATGTAACAAACCAAGATCTAAAATTCGTATAGGAGGTTCACTGGTATTTCGACTCCACATGGTTTCAATTTTAGCTTTTGAAGCTTTGTATAAAAAAAAACTATAGAAAAAATCTCAAGATGTCATGTTTGAAGAAGCGAAACCCTAGGATCCAAAGCTTGGATACCAAATGTTATGCAACCAACTCACAAAATAGAAGAAAAGATAAATAAATGACTTAAAAATTATCCTCTTCGAGGGGGAAACCTTATTTACATTACATAAATGAATAATTATTGGATGATTCAAATTAAAAAACCTCCTTTCTATATATAGGAGTCTAAGGGGTCACAATATAATCAAAGTCGACATAACAATAATAATGTAAGGGCACAAAAATAACAATAGTGGGCTTCTATGGGGCACAATAATAATAATATGTGGACTACATGGGCGCAACAATAATAATAAGGGGGATACATTAACATTGAAAATAAAGGGATACACTATTATTATAAGGACCTAAAAAATAACCTTCAAAACAACGCACTTCAATCATTTAGCCAATATAAGATACAAAAAATGAAGAATGAATACTAAATGCAGAAATAATGGATGCAAGTGAAAAACACACTCAAAGAAAACAACGAAATGTACAACAGGGCTCTAAGGCTCCTGGGATGGCCAAGCCCAAGGATACTTAGAGTATTATGAAGGAAACCAAGCTTTAGAAGCTAAAAATAGCACCAAACTTCATTATTTGAATCAATCCAAGTACATATCTGCTAGAAATGAAAGTGGAGTTGCTAAATAACAATTTTTTTCCACGAGAGGACTAATAAATACATTCCCCTAGAGTAAAATTTGAATTGGTACTTATAAAAATATATGGGGAAGTATCCTCCTTGAAAGGAGACAACTTTCCCCTCCAAAATCCCTCAAAAAGTGGATCTAGTTCCCAACATAAGGAATCTTCATTAAATGATAGGGAGCACATTCCCATATTTTCTCAATCACTAGAGCTCCAGAATATGTTGAATAATTTCATCATATCATGTTCATTTATGATCCAATATTGGTCCATATTATAGAAGGGATTAAGTCCCTATATTATCTTAGCCTCCAAACCTTCATAATCTACCCATTATTCTCACAATATTCTACAAAAATAAATAATATTAGGCACATAATATGCAATTATCTCTAAACCTTCATAATTAACATATTAATGCTAAAAATATGTCATCTAATGATAAAATAGAGGTTTAATGTATTGAAGGATGGTAAAATGGGCCTTAAATTGTAGCTAATTTGGAGGTCTGACACATTGCATAAATATTCATAAGGGAAATTTCATACTCCATGGGATACCCAAAGTTCTAATTTCAGATAGTGATGCAAAGCTCACATCAAAATTTTGGAAAGGGTTGTTTCAAAACATGGGAAACAAATTAGACTTTAGTACATCCTATCATCCTTAGATTGATGGTCAAACAAAGAGGACCAATCATATATTGGAGGATATGTTAAGGATGTATGTTAAAGACAAACAAAATAAATAGGAGGATTATCTCCATTTAGCAGATCTTGCATATAACAATGGATATAAAACATATTTAAATTGAGCCCTTTAGAAGTCGTGTATGGAATAATATGAAAGGTAACCCTAAGATAAGATCATCCTAAAGACATATTGGTATTAGGACCAAATATGTTAAAATAAATGGAAGAAGTGTTCAAGCAGATTAAATAGAATTTAAAAGCAACCTAAGATCACCATGAAAGTTATGTAGACTTGGGGAGAATTCAAAAAGAGTTTAATGTGGGAGATCATGTGTATTTAAATGCCAAGCCCAAGAAGAGCACACTCAGACAAATTTTAGAATTCTAAAATTTTAGTCTTCACACAATTTTCCACAAAATACTTGGCATAAACATAAAACACAATAGCAACAGAAAGAATTAGTAACTTCAAGAAAAATACAGAACTCGAAAATAAGTGAAGGTATAAATTAATTAGAAGGAAAAATAATAGTTTTATTATCTCGAAATGATGAACCAAAGATGGTGGTAATGCCTGCATGGAGAGAAAAAAAGAAATTATATATAGGTGATATTTAGACATTTAAAAAAAGTAGATTTAATAAATGAAATGTTAGTAATGAACGCATAAACACTCTTAAGAGAGGAGGTTATTTTTTCTTCTTGTGGAAAAGAAAAATTATGAATGCCCACTTTGTAAAACTAAATATCATTAGTTCAGAAATAAAATAAAAAATTGCTAGAGTTAAAGCGAGAAAAAATGTAAGAAAATTTTACAAGACCAAGGTCGAAACCCTAACATAATTATCTGAAGAAAAAAAAAACACAGGAATTATAATGAAAAATAATAATATTACCTAGCAACTATTGATAACAAGATGGACATTGGGAATCATAAATAATAGTAAAGAAGGAGAAAAACAATATTAAAACCCTGGCGTGGATACTAGAGTGTCAAACTCGCAGTAAACATGATACTTAGTGGTGAAAAGGAATATTTCCACCAATAATATTGAATCAATTCTTTTATAACAAAATTAAATATCATTCAAAAGGTCGAAGAAATAGAGAAATAACTCGTAGTAAACCTGATACTCAGTGGTAAAAAGAAATATTTCAGCCAATAATCTTGAATCAATTCATTTATAGCAAATTTAAATATCATTCAAAAGGTTGAAGAAATAAAGAAATACTTGTAAGGGACTAATAATAACCCTAAAAAATGGATCGAAGAATTTCCTTAAACCTTAAGTGTTCATTTGGAAAAAAAATAATAACAAAAACCAATAAAATGGCAATTGATGGTTATCAAATCCATTTTATTCATAATGATTAAGTTAAAGGAATTTCCAGTAAAATCAAAACCCTTGTTACAAACGGTAAACAAAAAAATGGCATTATACAACCCATATCTTCAATTTTGAAGTTATTGATAGTACGAGAAAGCATTAAATTACCTGGAGCTTTTAATGGTCGCACTATATTGAAAACCTATTTAAAATTAGAAGGGAAAGAAATAAATTATGAAGAGGTTTTTATGAGAAATCCTCATAATAATATTCAATACATAGTCAACCATTTGAAACATCTAACCACTAGGAAAATGTAAGAAGTTAAACACATAAATACAACATTATATAGATTGTAAAACCACAATGAAATCAATATATGTCATAATAATAGACCATCGGTGGACTCAACAGGTCAAATTTCTCAACGTGTTTTAGGAAAACACCACTCCATCAATAGACAATAGGTTAAATATTCAGTCGAAAATTGTGTGCAATCCTTGACGAAAGTTATAGGGAAAAAGCTTATCCGTTGAGTTGGATGATCGACAAGATGACATAGTGAAATGAATGAAGGATAGTAAACATAAAGAAGGTCATCAATTTCATTCAGAAGCCTGAATCTGTCTGCATTGTTGATCAAGTGTCAAATAATCTCAAATGTTGTATTGTTAGGTTACAAGTACCAATCGTGGAACTGTGCATGGAAATCATGCGTAAGTGTGGAACTATCCATAATTTTTCCACTTAAAAATCATATAAAAACAACATTAAATGTTAAATGAATGTAAATCATAATACCACATTCATAAACCAAATAGTAATTGAAACTGTTTATAGAGAGGAGTTCCATTTGTCCATCAAAGCAAGTCGTGATAGGGTTTGATAATTATGCATTGAACTGTAGTATGAAACATTATTGGACCATAAAAAATAATATATATGTATTGAAAAGGAAACTATGAGCAAGATGAGATTAAATAGATATATAAGAATTCTTCCAATTTATTGCTAGTAGTCATTACTAATATACCATGTGACATTAGAAAAAGGAATATTTTTTTTGTCAAGGGTATATAACTGTCTTATAAATATACACACACATATTAAGAAAAAATGTATAGGTGTGAGGTTCATTACAAAAATACAAAGAAGATAACCAAAGAGGTTGTGAATGAAGAATTCTCTTTATGGCTCAGTGAAAAGAGTTACAAAATTATCCTGGAGACATAAAAGGGAGTTAATAGGGAGTTAATAGGGAGACATAAAAGGGAGTTAATAGGGCAGTGGACCCTATGAATCTCCTAAATAAAGGACCCTTTTCCCTCGCCTTGCAAGAATGTCCTTTATGAAGTCCTATGGGAGCTCCCAATGGTGAGTTAATATGTGAACAAAAGGGATTGCTAGTTTTCTATACAATTTGGTAGCATAACTTTGTTTGGGATTCTCTCTCATTTTGGTCAGAAAACCACTAATATTTAAAGGACAATTTTTGAGGAGGTAAATCCCCTCTGCGGATAGAGGCGATCCCTACTAGCCCAGATCAGGTCTAGCAATAATCAAACATGCTACAGTGCAGGTTCCTAATTGTAAATAGACCGACTTGTGAGGAAGGCTTACCTGGAATCCAACGATGTCGTTTGTAGAAGAGGTGGTGCTCCCGTTCCTTTGCCCTGGCAGATCACAATCCTCGCGATCTGTGTGATCGGACACCTGCACATGCAAGAAACAACACAAACGCAAGCATAAAACCCAGAATATACAACTATATGTCAGTCGAAGAGGACATAACTCATGAACATGATCAAGAACAAGAGTGGAACCATAACCAATAGTCGCTTAATATTAATGAGTCAAAAAGAAGAATACAACCAAAGCTTCGACGCCGAATTCTCCTTTGGCGGGTCGTCAGCAGAACATGTCTCGATAAAGCCTATCAAGGATGGGACAAGCCTCTCCTTTCGGATACTTGGCAATAGTCTCCTTGCTTGGATTTGGCCTTAGGGAATCAAGAAGGCTTTTGCAGCATGAAAGCTCTTGGGAACTTGGAGATTCTGGAACTAGCTTGCAAGGGAAATGGGCAAGCTTTTATAGAAGGAGGAAGGGAAGTTGGGATCCCTATAATTATGGGATTGGCCCTATCATCAAGGAAGCTTTCATGAGAGGTGGCAAACCACTTCCTCTCTATGGAAATCCATCGCCAAACCACCCAACTCAAGATAGATATCAGTCCAGGAATTTGTTAGGATGAAACTTCCGCCTTTTATTTTTAAAAAACACCTCTTAATATGGTTGGCGCGGGTGCGGCTCTATGACAGAGCGCCAATTGGCACGCCCTCTTTGGAGGATTTTCCCCCTTGGTGCGAGGGCTGAACTATGGAACCATGCCAATGGAAAAAGAGTTATTTTTAGGATTTTTTGCAGGGAGATGTCTTCAGGGAAATTAAAGCTCATCTTTAGAGGGATGCAATGAAAGTATTTTCAAGTCTTGTCTCTGTTCACAGGTCACGAAATGAGCCCTCCAATGTGCGGGATGGGGATTGCAGGGACGATGACAAATTGCTATGTAACAGATGCCCCCTAAATCATCAGGCCCAAAAGAGAGAGAGAGGGGTGAAATGCTTTACGAGAACATGCTGACTGAAAACACTGCCATTGGAAAACCCCCGGAGCGAAGTACAGCTGATGTCTCAGATACATGATATATATACGTGGTATGGGCGCATCCATCCATAACAGAGTTTACAATAATCTAGATCCAAGGCATGGACGTAGCCATCCAGTAGGGATTGATAAATAGACTCAGGTATGGTCGCAGCCATCCAATCAGTGAGTCATGTAAATAATCATAATAATCCACTATATCGCAGCGTGGATTACAACATACACAATCCAAGGTCTTGCGCTCCATCTCGACCCAAACAAACTACAAGTTCAAGCATGCGAATTTGTGAGCTGAAGTCGAACATGCAAGAACATCACCTGATTACCAGCCAATGATGAAAGCTGTTAACAGACGCGAGAGGAACCACCAATAATGACAATGGCTCTCAAGGTACTACAGGTACAATCTATGGCATGTGAATCAATGAGCTGGTGTCGAACACCCGTAGAATCACTCGATCGGAGGCCAATGATGAAAACCTCATGTCGAATGCGATGAACCTGCCATTGAGGCATGCAAGCTCCAAGGTACCATAAGGGAGTCTCTAGATCAGCTTCCTGGATAATGAGCTAAAGTCGACGGGAAGTGACCTTGATCGAAGGTGGGCCATAATTTTTCCCACATCATCGACACGAGACAGAGGAACATGATGTTTTTGTGAATCAGGATCATATGAGAATCAGAGGAAGGTTGATACTTGTAGAGGTCAACTTCTCTTGAACATGTAAACGGCACGACAGTGGACTTGGCAGTATTTGACATCAACGGATCAGAGGTCATGGTGACGAGGCAATGAGCAGATGAGAGGTCAAAAGGGATTATCCAAACCCACGGAGGCAAGTGAAGAACGAGATGAGATGTCCCCAACCCGACACGAATGCAGACAAGTGCCATGTTCAAGAGCGACATACTGCCGACACAACAATGATGCTGGTTCCATTTTTCCCCCACCATTTCTGGCAAGTACCCCAATTATTTTTGATAACAAGCTTGAAGGGGATAGCATATACTTGTAATATAAGTCCGCCCTTCGGGCGAATCCATCCTAGTACATTTAACGAGCCCTAGGAAGGAGAAACTCGGAGAACGTCATTTCGACTGAATCCAATGTCATCAAGGTTTAACGAGTCTGACAAAGGAAGAACTCGGCGTCTTTTCATATTTAGAGAGTTTGAAAAGACAGCAAAAAAGTAAACTCCAGCGGTCCCTTTTCGTAGATAGTTCCTCGGACCCGAAAAGGTAGAAAACAATATCCGAGAAAACCTCCTAGTTGCGATAGGCTAGGGTATTCCTTTTTCGTAAATAATCCATCCCAACCCGAAAAAGGGGTAAACGTATATTGGGTAGATGTCGATTCGTGTCCATTTTAACGAGATCGAAATGACAAGGGCCTCGGCAATATTTTCATGTTTCGAGAGTCAGAAAAGAGCTGAAAGATGACTCCAGAGTGACTTTTTCGTGTATTTACTGAGTCCAAAAAAGTATAAAATACAACTCGTTTCACCGTCTAAGTTGCGTGAAAGACCTGTTGCTGCACAAAAAGGCAAGTGTAAAACCCATTTTCGACAAAATATATTAAAATATTCAGAAAAATAACTTTCAAGACCTATTTTGAATTCAAAAAGTTATAAATATGTCAAATGGTAAAAATAAAATTACTTTTTACTTTTTACCTCACCGAAGAGCAGCAGTGGTCCATTTTGTGTGCGAACTTCTGACAGCGATTGCGACCGATCCGGGCTACCATTCAGAGTTCCGTCAGTTCCAGGTAAGAGGCGCTTCTTTGTACTCCAATTCAATCCATTTTTTAATAGTTTTTCATCATGCATTAGATTTCTGTGGCAACTTTTTAAATTTTTTGGGATCTACTCATTGGCGCGGGTATCGGGCACGGACCCGTGCCAATGGGCTTTTACATGCAAAGGGCTCGCACCGACTGGCGCGACTGTTCAGGAAACAGCCGCGCCAGTGGCGGAACCCAAATTTCCGCCTAAAAATTCGAGATTTTAATCAATTTGGATGAAATTTGAAGCTCATCAGAGATCTAATTAAGGTTTTGTGATCATGTTGATGCAGGAAACCGAGAAAAATGGTGATTGAGTGGAAAGAGAGAGAGCACGGTGAAGAGGATGAACAAGCCATGGAAAATGAAACTTGCATGAATGCCCTCAGGAAATGTGGGCTAAAAAAGTTCTTCCTGACGCCTTGTTTACGAGCTCAGCCTGAGCTTCTACAGTACTTGATCAATATGTGGGACGCAGATGAACAAGTATTAAAGTTGCGGGATCAAGTGTTAGAATTGGAGGTTGCTGACGTGTACTTCATAACCAGATTATCGTGCAGAGGTCCGGTACCCATATTGACAGGGAGTAGACCGTCTGGTGAGAAAATGGAGCAAGTGATGGCACGAGTGTGCCGAGGGGCACAATTGGGATCAGGAAGTGGAAAGGTGGACATCCACAACATTCCTGATCTGGCACTGAGAGTGGTGCTACATACCATCACGCGGGTTGCGGGGTCACAGGCACTGCACGAGGCTACAAAGGCCCAAATTTTGCTAGCCTCAGAGTGTATGACTCCCCTATTGTTTGACTGGGTCACAGCAGTGATGATAAACATGAAGAGACAGCTCACGAAGTGCAAGCAGGCCAAACTGAAACAGTTCGGCTACGGTTCCATCCTGGTATCGTTCATTCTGGAACGATTACCAATCTTCCAGGGCCAAGGGGCCATAGTAGCTAAGCAGATTCCACGAGAGCCAAGAATGGCTCGCTGGGCAGCACTGATGCCCAGAGCTAGAGGAGGCCAATAGATGTCCTGGACACCGGAGTTTTTTGGGTGGTTGCGGCGTCAGTTGATCGTAGTGGAAGACTGGCCATATGCAGGAACCGATTTCACTGGAGACCCAGATCTCCCATTGCCAGAAGGAGATGATTGGGACAAGGAGTTGGGTATGACCTCTTCTCTTTTTGATTTTTATGTTTTATGTTTTTTTTTTGTTAATACATGTTCATCCTGACACATTTTATATGTATGCAGACGTGGGCCCAGAGAGACCAGCCGGTATGTCTCCTATCGCATGGAGGACTCTTCCCGCACCTGATCCTCAGGCAGAGGGTGCAGAGGGGGGGGAGTTAATCCAGAATCTCGAGGGCATCGCCCGAGGGATCCCAGACTACGCCCGGCTGGCGGATGTACCGATGGCGTACCAGAGGCATACGGTGGGAATGCCTAGTCGCCTCCACCGACTTCTGAGATGCTTAGTGCGTGCAGTCACTTGTTATCATGAGCACCATGCAGATTAGACTCCTAGGACTTTTATCATGCATATTTTTTGAGAGACATGTCGTCTCCGGATGTATTAAGACGAACATATATATTTTTTGATTCTATGCGATGCACACTATGTAAACATTTCGATATCTATATATATACATATCTATTTCTGGATGGATTTTCCTTTTACATGTGATGATGATTTACAAATTGTGCAAATGTCTATATAACACCAAATTAGCTACTGCATCTGTTAATGTATTCATATGCCTGGGTATATCCTGATATGTAATATAGTCAAAATTTCTTTCCAGTAAACGAATACGCAGATACAGACGTAAAATGGATGGGTTTCTGACCGAATAATGACCGTTCAGTTGTAATACTACAAGTTGTGAGTCTAGATACACAAGCAATTCACGGATACCAAGGTTTACAACCTCGGTTAATAATTCTAATACAGCACTATATTCCGCGATGTTATTTGTAGTATGTCCCAGACACACACCTTGTAGGTTAACCAAATCACCAGCAGGATCATAGATTACCCAGGCCGCCGAAGATAGGTTCCCGGTACTGCGGGAGGCACCATCCGCGAAACCAACAAACGGACGAATGGACATCTGCACAATCAGGAAGACCCGATCAGCAAAAAGATGTTTACATCGCACACCACACCACACATGCAAACAAATGAAAAACACACACTTATGTACACACACCACACCAAAAATGACTTTAAGCGTAGTATTTTTTCAGGTACAACCCATTCCTGGGCTGCACCAGCGGAACTCCTTCATAATCTATAAGCTCATAAGCCCCATTCTTCAAAACGCGTTTTACTATGTAGGGCCCATGCCACATAGGTTGGAACTTGCCAGCCCCAAGCTTGTCATGTGCTTGATCGTACAGGAGGATGAGGTCCCCTTCAACAAAGGAACGAGGAGAAACCGATTGATCGAAGTGAGCTTTGACCCGCTTATTTTGTGCTTCAATCACTAAAGCAGCTAAACGGTGGTTTTCATATAACCATTCCAGGTACAAAAGATGCTCTTCCTCAGCAAAAGTGTCGGGTAGAAGTTCCACAGCTAATTTCAATGAAGGAATCTCGCATTCAACTGGAAGAGTTGCTTCCAGACCATACACCAATTGAAATGGTGTGAATCTAGTTGCAGTCTTTGCAGACATCCGGTATGCCCATAGAGCTGAGAACAGTTGGAGGTGCCAATTGGATTTGTGGATACCAACTGTTCATTGAAGCATAGTGACTAGAACCTTCTTCACTGCTTCAACCTGGCCATTTTCCTGAGGGTAATATGGCGTTGAGCTATCATGGCGTAAGCCCAACTTTGAAGTCAGCTCGACCATCATATAAGCTCATAAATGAGTACCGTGGTCAGTAACGATGGCTTGCGGGACCCCGAAACGTGCAATGATATGGTTGAATATGAATTGGGCAGCTGTCTTACCGTCGGCAGCTAGTGTAGGCATCGCTTCGGCCCACTTGGTGAAGTAGTTGACAGCGAAAATGATATACGCATGCCCCCCAGCCGAGTGAGGGTTACACGTCATAAAATCCACGCCCCATTTCACAAAAGGGCCGACGGTAATAACAGGATGCAAAGGGAGAGTCGGCACGTGCATCTTGCGCTGAAACACTTGGCACGTGTGACATTTACGGACTACAACGATACAATCTTTGAATATTGACGGCCATAAATAACCTACTCGCAAAATTTTCTGGGAAGTAGCATATCCGGACATATGTCCACCACAGGCGCCACTGTTGCATTCATTTAGAACCCTTTCAGCCTCTTCCAAGGTTAGGCACCGACGGAGCACCGAATCTACTCCAACACGGTATAAAGTATCTCCTACGATGCGGTAGGGTTGAGACTGATGCCGAATTCGACGTCGAGCTTCTTTAGTCGACTCAGACTAAAATTTGGAGGTCTGAAGATACACAATTATGTCGCCATACCAAGGGTCGCGAGTACTGATGAGGAAGAGAGTGTCTTCCGGGATATGATCCTCGGAGTATGAAGGAGTGGAGTCTGTCGGGAGTGAGCATATAAGATCCGCGAAAACAAGTGATTTGGTTGACTTAGCAGTAGTGAACTCTAAGTCAAACTCCTGTAGGATAATGATCCATTTGGATTATTTGCCCCCCAGTAACTGTCTAGAGAGAATATATGTCATGGGGTTGCAATTCGAAACCACTGTTATCGTACGCAACAGGATGTAATGGCGAAAACAATGCACAGTGTGTACTGCTGCTAATGCCAACTTCTCGACATGAGCATAACGCGTTTTTGTATCGAGAAGGTTTCGTGATAGATAATAAACAACATGTTCATTACCATCATCATCATCTTGCACCAAAACCATAGCTATGGTGCTAAACGCGGCGGCGAGATACAAAGTGAAATCACGATGATAGTCCAGAGGACGAAGCAAAGGAGCATTAACGAGTAACATCTTCAGCTTCTCAAAGGATTGTTGAGCAATTTCGTCCCAATGGAAGGGAACATTCTACTTTAATAGGCGCGTGAATCCTTTGGCCACCTCAGCGTAGTTCGGGATAAAGCATCGAAGGAAGCTTGCTTTTCCCTACAGACTCTGCAACTGATATAATGAGGAGGGTGATGGGAGGTTGATGATAGCCTCGACCTTTAAAGGGTCAAGGCAAATTCCATCTTTGGAGACTATGAATCCCAAAAGACGTCCAGAATCCACGCAGAAGACGCATTTATGAGGATTAAGCCTAATATTGTAGCGCCTACAACGAAGGAAGATCTGGCGGAGGTGTTCAGGGTGATCCTCTCGCCTAGCTGAGTGAGCTGGAAAGTCGTCCATATAAGGCTGAATGATGTGGCGAATGTCATGGAAAGCGTAAGACATCGCACGCTGAAAAGTGGCTCCAGCGTTCTTCAAGCCGAACGGGAGCTTTTTATACGCGAAAGTACCCCACGGACAGATGAAAGTAGTCTTGTGTTGATCCTCAGGTGCAATATTGATCTGATTATACCATGAGGAATAAATCTCACTTCCGGCACATTCGTCGATAATCTGGTCTATGAACGGAGTGGGATAGTTATCTTTTGGACAGGCGCGATTAATATCGCGGTAATCAACACAGACCCTAATAGTACCCTGCTTTTTATCGACAGGGACAATGTTGGAAACCCATTATGTGAGTTGGATTGGATAAATAAAGCCCGCGTTCAGAAGTTTTTCAACTTCTTCCTTGATTGCAGTGGCTTTCCGAGGATGCATGGGGCGTAAGCGTTGGCGCACGGGCTTGGCACCAGGGTAGGTTGGAATCTCATGCACTACAATACTGGGATCAATCCCCGGCATTTCCTCGTAGGACCAGGCGAACACATCTCTGAATTCTTTAAAAATATCAGTATAGACTTGAATCTCATCAGGAGAACAAGTCACTGCCACGTGTATATTCTCAAAGATCCCCGGTTTAATGGAGATGTTGATCGAGATGGTTTGAGTGATGTTACTCAGGTTTCCCTCCGAAAAAACCTCGTGCGTAAAGATGGGCGTTTGGAGAGGAGGAGTAGGAACCTGAGATGCATAACGCTCTAGACAATCTGTCATTTCCCCCAAGCTAGGCATGAAAGAGGAGCGATGATGTGCATCGCCCCAAGGCAGCTCCTTGAGAGACATAGTTTCAATGATGGCTTCATCGGAAGGAAAATTCTCTTTGAGAGGATCAGGTGAATCAGCCGGACCAAGCCAGGGGGATTGAGAGTAGACGTCTAGAGCCATGCTCAAAGGAGCATGCTGAGGAGGTGGAGGATCAGATGCGGCAACAATTTCATAGTAGCTAATCTCTATTGGATCCAAGGGCATTGATTCTCCAAACTCAAACACCTGCTCAGGCATAGGGATGAGCCAGGGGTCATCAGACCTGGAAATCATGTTAACTTGAGCGGTGTGCGGTGGTGGTGCGGGAAAAATACCCATGAGGACGGGGTCTTTGAAGAGACCGGGTCCTACACTGTCAGGGGGATTCGGAATCTGATCCACGTATGGAACGTTGTTCTCAGAGGTGGAGGTGAAGAAGGACAACTGATCCACTGTGACGATTTTTCCCTCGTGAGGGAACTTAAGAAGTCGAAAGACAGTGGACGGCACGCAGAGCAGGGCATGAGTCCAGCTGCGGCCAAGAAGTATATTGTAGTTGAGCCTGGCATCAACCACCTCTACTTCTACGTTGACAGTCTTCCCTTGTAAAGTGATCACTAAACTCTCGAGAACACCCAGGGGTTTAGATTCCCGACCATCAAATGCCTCTAGGGAATTGGGAGATGACGAAAGGGCTGGAGAGCCAATGGCCTTCCAGCAAGCGGACGACATAACACAGGTGGAGGCACCTTCATCCACGACGGCCCTATGGATGTTAAGACCGTTAATCCCGACTTGAATAACAAGAGAGATCTGATGTGGAATTCGGGGAGTGAAATTCTCTAAATTGAAGGTGAGAAGACTCAAATCGGTGGGATCAATACCACCAATTGCAGACAGTAAAGCCTTCCGTTGTGAAGGAAAAATTTGAAGAACTTCTAGTGCAGACATAGTAGAAGGCGCGTCTGCCAAATCCTCAACAATATTGTAGTGTTGAGCGGCACGAGCATTCGGATTATAAGAAGATCTTCGAAGAACACCTTTAGAAGGTGGCTTCACAACAGGTTCAGGAGTAGGCTTCTCGATTTCCAACGAACCGGAGACAGGTGGGGGAGGTGGTCCATCTGCAACTGCCTTTCCGGGTGCCTGTCGTGATTCGTTGTGATCCTTCAAACGCGTAGCGACAGAGATAGGTGCATCACCATTCATCATGAAAACTTGGGACCCAAATGGTGCAGATGGTGACGGTTGTTCAACCATCTGGGTCTGCTGAGACGGGAATGGCTCTTTTAAAACTGTCGAAGTCCCTTTGGAGCCTTTGAGAAGTTGACTAACTTCGGATCGTCGCAGACAATCCTTAGTATAATGGTCTCCTTCACAAATGAGGTAGGGGTACTTCGGTTTACGTTGAGAACCATCCTCAGTATGAGATTTGGATTCTGGCCTCGGGGCGTCGGATTTGGATTTACCTTTGACCTTCTCTTTCCTTTTGGAGGTTTTCTCTGTAGGATTGGCCTGAACGGCATTCACCTCCGCGGTTTTGCCAGAATCGGGCGGGGCGGGATTAGCAGGAGTATTGTTGGAAGAATTAGACTTCTGCTTCCCATTCGAAGATTTCTTCGAATTCTGAGACACAGAACCAATGACACCATCCACTGCAGGGGTAGGTGGGGCCTTAGAGGTTCCGGACCGTGGAGCATCAGGCAAGATATCATAAAGCGTGCTAGACTGAGAATATACAAGATCCATATATTGGGCACGCGCAATGGCTTGTTCCTCCGTCACACACGCTCCCATCGCAATATCTTGAGCGATTTTATTCACGAAGGAGGTGGTGAACCAGTGAGTTAGTATCTGATCAGGTATATGAAACTTGATCAGTCTACGACGGCGCCGCCACTCATGAATGTGATCAGAAATGTGAGTGGCTTTATCCTGCTTCAGAGAAGTCAGGAGGTGCGTCCCAGCTTCATAGCGAACCGGTAACTGGATGTGCGTCAGAAAATCCATGGCTAAAGAATTGAAATCTTGGAAGATGCCACGGGATAACTCTATGTACCACTTAGCAGCAGCTCCAGTCAAAGTGCGCTGGAAGAGGCGCAGACAAATTGAATCATCAACCCAAGAGTTAGACGAACACCAAAGATGATACATCATCACATGTGCTGGGGGTCCTCTCCAGCTTTACCTTCAAACTTGGGGCAATCACCTAGTATCTTGGTAGGAATCGGAGGCCAATATGGATTATGCAAAATCGGATCATTGGTCAATTTTGAAACATCCGGCAACTCCAAGGTGGCCAGGAACGACAATGGCAGATTGACCGGCATGTCAGGCCCAGGATGAGGACCGGTACCTGTACTCCATAATGGTTGTGAATATCCTTGCCCCCATGGGTTCTATCCCATAAGATTCTGACCGTAGGGGGTATAGGTCGTATAACCAAACTGATTTGGCTGCTGGTAACCAGTGTGTGGGGCTTGATAACCAAAGTACGGACCCTGATTATGTGTCAGCCCATTGTAAGCAACATTTGGATTTGGCTGCTGAGTATAGGTAGAACCAGGTGGAGGAGGATAATACTGAGAGCCTCGAGGCTGATTATAATTTGGTTGAGATTGACCATGAGGATAATAACCGCCCTGAGGATGAGTCGGCTGCTTATAGGTGGAACCCTGCGAAGCCTGATAACTAGGGCGCAACTGTTGATTTGGCTGTGGCATCGAATGAATCGGCTGCTAGGCAGGGTTAATGGAATGAGCGGGCTGCCCTGAATGAACAGGTTGACCTGGATAGACAGGCTGCGCCGGTTGCGCAGGTTGACCTGGCTGTAAAGGAGCCCCAGGTTGTACCGGATGGGTCGGTTGGCCTGAAGGCGGAACACTGGGTTGTACCGGATGGGCCGGTTGGCCTGGTGGAGGAATAGGGCCAGGCGGTTGCTGGTAACCGGTTTGACCTGGAGCAGAACCATAGGATGGTCCCGGCTGATATGCAACATTAGAAACAACAGGATACTGCGGTTGCATAGGTTGAGAAGGCTGGATTTTCCCCCCAGGACCATAGACCGGTCCCGGTTGGTACCCCGCCTGAGGCTGCACAGGTTGACTAGAAGGGCTATAATACTGTCCTTGCGGACCGTAAGATGGCCCTTGCTGGCCTGCAGGATAGCCTTGCATGGGCTGCCCCTGTGGGTCGTAAGGATAGCCAGGTTGGCCCGAAGGTTGGCCTTGGAAAGGTTGCCCTTGCGAGTTATAAGCCTGGTTATAAGGTAAACCTTGAGCATGGAGGTAAGCCTCAGGAGTGGGTAGACGCAAAATGTCCCCGTGCTCATCATACTGACCTGGAAAAGCATACACGGGCGTACCATCCTGTGCATAGTGCAAAAAGTAAGAGCGGTTGGGATCTTGGGAGGATGGTCCAACCTCGGGGTTCGTCTATTGAAGGGACAACCGATACTACTCTGGAGAGATGTTCTCCGGTATAGCAGTCGCTAAATAGACATCTTTAGGAGATAGCATAGCCCCGACGGAGGGTGCCGTGACAACGGGTGCAGATGCAGCCACACAGACAGTGGGCCGGACGGGTACAAAAGTAACGGGTGTCTGAGGAGACACCCCCGGTGAAGGCGAAGTTGGCCTTGAAGAAGGAGCTGACACTCCCATAGAGGCTGCGGCGGAAATGATCTGACCCAAAGACCTGTACCCCAGTGGTAATGAGGGACTGGATGTTGACATGACAGCTGTTTCAGAGTTGTCTCTCGAAAATAATCTTTGTGGGAAGAGCTGATAGTCTTCACCATACGTTGGGATTTCCTCACCAGAATCACTCATGTTCGAGCCTGCCGCTAGATCTCGCAATAGACGGCGAGGACTAGGAGGAAATACAGCAGCAATAAAAGGCGAACCCGATGTAAGAGAAAGAAATCAGCTCATAATCTCAATTCAGACATAGGGTCAGAAAAGGGCCAATCGAACTCAACTGGTCCCCCAAAGGGTTGCTCAGAAAGAACCGGTCCCCCGTCAGGAAACTCGGAAACAATGGGCTGCTATGGTTCAGCAGAGGATTGTGAAACCTTTGATGAATCGTCCGTATAAGGACTACCAGTAGACGAAACGGAGGGTTCCGCCACTGTGGCAGAAACGACAAGAGAAAAAGATCGAACACACACATGGGCTGAAAAAGAGTCAAGACACACGATAAAATGGTCAACAAGCAAAGTCTAACAAGGCGTGTAATCGTGGGTGATTAATTTTTTACCACATTGAAAAATAAGAAACTTCACCGTTTCATGTTTTAAGAGTCGAGAAACGGTCAAAAAGGTGACTCTATCTCTTTCAGATTTGACACAAGCGTGAAAGGACAAGCGCTTGGTGATCCTTTCAAATTTAGGGAGTCGGAAAAGATCAAATGACTACTCAGGAATATTAGGCAAAAGGGTGTACCAAATAACCGTGAACTACAATGTACACCTTGGTTTCAATAATGAAAGAGAAATCAACCAAGGACTTTCCGTACATGCAGGCAATCTCCCCGAATGTTGTGTCCAGTGTATCATGGGTATAGGGCGGTAGAATCAGCTTCCTATGGATAAAGGATTGAAACCTAGAGGGGTCTCCCTTTATATACACGACGATACGGGGAGCACAAGTCCGTACTAGTGCTGTCTAAAGCCAAGAGGCGAACGACAGCTACTAGGTTTTAAGACGCCAGAACACGTCTCTAGCCTAGACCTCTAAATATGTTTCGTTATATTTCAATGCTGCCTTAGTGTAAATTGAGTAGATTTTAAAGTTGATCTTCAATTACATTTTAGTTTTCAGGCCCTAACGAATGTGTTGTCTCAAAAATCTCCTAAATGCAAAACTACATGCCATAGTATATCATTTCGTTCAATGAAAGCTAGCTATAGAAGAGTTGAGAGATTTTTACACAAACAAAATGATCAGAAGAAAATCAATGATATCTCTAATGCAACTAATGAAACTAAAAACTTTTCTTTCAAATTCACTAATTACTAGTAAAACCAAAAATATTTCAATTTGCACTAATCAACCAAAAGCAAAAGATATTTTTTTTTTATTTTCAATGTTTGATAGCTATATACACTAAACAAACCGAAAACAAATGAAAATCAATTCGAGAAATGATATCAAGAGAGCAAAAAAAACAGATTTCACTCAATGGCACGAACAATCAGACCTCAAATCGACCAAAAGTCTCTCAAAACCAAGAGAGGTCCCAAAGACACCAATGAGCCATGTAATCTAGGCCCAGAATGAAGCAAGGCGAAATTCGAATGAAAACGAAATCAGTCACTCAAAAAGCGCAATAAGATGATAGACAACTAACAAACGAATGCAAGGAAGCAATCCCAAAGTCGATTGAACGAACGAAAAACCAAAAACTCCCAAGGGAGGCTCGACTCACAAAGGCACCTAGATGCCCTAGGGCTGGTATGCAAAATCGAAAGAAATAGGCAAATAACCAAAGGAAGGAGGTTCCAACCAGTCAAACTATGCTCCAATGCAGTCAAACATCTGAAAAAACAAGATCAAAATCACAAGTCAGCCTCAGAAAGCACGAAACACAGTAAACCCTAATAGCTCACAAGATTGGCGCGACTGTGAGCTTGAAATTAGTGCCAGAAACGCAATGGCGCGGGTGATACACAGGCAACCTGCGCCAATGGGTGCGACTGTCACACTGAAAAGTGCGCTAGCCGAGTTTACTATGGAAAAAATAAAAACAAGCAATCTCAGACACAGACAAGTGATGACAAGGCTAAAACAAAGCTACACAAACAGGAAAATCCAACCCAAAGAGCTGACCAAGCAAGCAAGGCCAATAATTTGACCAAAAAGAGAAGACAAAACTCCAAGTTGTTCAGTCCGTAAACCAAACCGGAGATTGACTGAAGCAACGTTGATCTACTCCGCTAATGCAGAGCAAAAGCGTTTCGAAGGCTATCTGGCTGTGCTTCAGGCTCCGTCTATAGTTTACAAATCAAACAACAAGCTGAGTCCCCAGCGAAGTCGCCAAATTGTTGAGGAGGTAAATCCCCTCTGTGGATGGAGGCGATCCCTACTAGCCCAGATTGGGTCTAACAACAATCAAACACGCTACAATGCAGGTTCCTAATTGTAAATAAACCGACTTGCGAGGAAGGCTTACCTGGAATCCAACGCTGTCGTTTGTAGAAGAGGTGGTGCTCCCGTTCCTTTGCCCTGGCAGATCACAATCCTCACGATCTTCGTGATTGGACACACATGCTTCAAACAACACAAACGCAGAATACAAATAACCCCGAATGTATACAACTGGGCACTATATGTCGGTCGAAGAGGACATAACTCATGAACATGATCAAGAACAAGAGTGGAACCATAACTTGATCCACGCTTAATGATTAATGAGTCGAAAGAAGAATACAACCAAAGCTTCGGCCAGCTGAATTCTCCTTTGGTGGGTCGTCGGCAAACATGTCTCAATAAATCCTGTCAAGGATGGGACAGCCCTCTCCCCTCTGGATGCTTAGCTGATAGTCTCCTTGCTTGGATTTGGCCTTAAGGGAATCAAGAAGGCTCTTGCAGCATAAGGATGTGAAAGCTCTTGGGAACTTGGAGATTAGCTTGCCATGGAGAAGAGCAAGCTTTTATAGAAGGAGGAAGGGAAGTTGGGATCCCTATAATTGTGGGATTGGCCCTATCATCAAGGAAGCTTCCATGAGAGGTGGCAAACCACTTCCTCTCTATGTAAATCCGTAGCCAAACCACCCAACTCAAGATAGATATCAGTCCAGGAATTTGTTAGGATGAAACTTCCGCCTTTTATTTTTTAAAAACACCTCTTAATATGGTTGGCGCGGGTGCGGCTCTATGACAGAGCGCCAATTGGCGCGCTCTCTTTGGAGGATTTTCCCCCTTGGCGCGAGGGCTGAACTATGGAACCACGCCAATGGAAAAAGAGCTATTTTTAGGATTTTTTGCAGGGAGATGTCTTCAGGGCAATTAAATCTCATCTTCAGAGGGATGCAATGAAATTATTTTCAAGTCTTTTCTCTGTTCACAGGTCATGAAATGAGCCCTCCAATGTGCGGGATGGGGATTGCAGGGACGGTGACAAATTGCTGTGTAACAACAATGTCGATGCCTTTTCACCCCTTTGCTCATTCTTGATATTTGATCCTTAGTGAGCTAGTGGGAGACAAAGTAAGTCCTTTAGAGGATCCTTACTGCCACTTCAATGGTGTAGTTTCTTAAGATTGAGCTATCTGGCCTTGTCCATTCATCTAGCAGTTTCCAATTTAATGTGACTAGGCCCGCAAACTAATAAGATGTCACTTCTATGGATTTTTGAAACTATTAAAGAAATGAAAATGGGGATCCATGTAAGACCTTTGAGGTGACTTTGCATAGATTTATTTTTAAATGGAAACCTTAGGAAGATTTGGTTTTCCTGATTTGTGATGTTTTCCAACAGACACTAGTACACTTATGCATGCCAATCTTTAGTATTGAACACCATTTCTACTGCAATTGATTATAATATTTTTTATTGATAACAATGATTTTAACATAAAATTCACTACTTTGATAATTGGATTATTACATGTTTAAATGTATTATTAAAATGAATTAAATAATTACATTCATAAGTGAAATAAAAATAAAAGAGAAAAAATATGATGATTAAGGATAAATGTGAATTTCTAAATAGGAGTTGAAGGGCCAGAATTTTGTGCCCATTGTTCTAAAATTTAGCAATGTTACATGATACAGGTGCATATATGGAGCATGAAATTCAATGAAGACTAGACCAAAAGCTTGTCAATGTGATGGAATGGTCACATGATGATGTTGGGAGAAATTTAAATGTTTTTGTAATAAATTGTAAATATTTGCATTCAGAAGTGAGTTTTGTTTTGATAAGTTCCAACAATTATTTCCTAATGTAAATATAGTTTCAGTTTCCCTTATTTTATGGAGAATGGGAAATGATTAACCCTTTGTGACTCTTGGTTGTCCCATGTTAGCTTTCTTTTTAAAGAAAAGAGTCTTTGAGAAGAAGAGTAGTGGATAAGAGAAGATAATCTCTCGAGAGAGGAGAAGGGAGAGGGAGATAAGAGAGGTACTCATTCCACTGTGCAACTAAAGTCCTGATATTGCAAATCGTTGTACTTTCCATCTATGTGAATCAAGATGTTTTCTGTGGGAATGGTGAAATTGGATGGAAAAGGGGTCTGTAAGTTGATGTTGTTTGAATGAATCGAAATCATTGTGTTTAAACCAAACTAGTCTATGTTTATGAAATTTGTTTAATTGTAATTTGATTCCTGTGTGTTGTTTATCTGTGAAAGCCCGCATTTATTCCATCGAATTATATTAATAATCTGAGCAGTGAAGCAATCGATCATTGTGATTTGTTTATACATTTTGTGTATTCTTGTTAAATGGTTCCTATACCCCATGAAGGAGTGTTGGTTGCATTTTGGTAGGAAAATATGTGGTTATTTGAATGTTGTTAGAGAAACCAAAGTACCCTGCTTTTGAATGTCGTGAAAACCCTCTTAAACTAGTTTTTGGGTGCTAAATTTTTAATGATTTTTCAAAATCCAAACAAAGAAAGGTGTATGAAAACATTCCTTGTGTCAAAGGCCCATTCAAAGCCACGGAGAACATATTTTGGAGGGATCTGAGTCATTTCACCTTCCAGAAATCCGAAAAATCGACTTTTAAGGAGAGCTATGAAATTATTTCGTAGCGCCTACAGGATTTTAACTACACTACGAAATTATACCCTAGCACCTATAGCCAGAAGTTTTCAGGGATGTGTGTTTGGGTTTTTTAAAGCCTATTTTTCTTGCCTGTTGCACCGTTGGATAAGTTGAATTTTATGTAAGTTGGACAAGGTGAGGAAAAGGTCCATAAGGTTAGATGAAAAATCTCTCATGGAATTTATCAAAACAAATTCATATTCTTGAGAAGGGAAAAATTTAAGGATGGGAAATTATATTGAAGTTTAAAAACATTGATGAATCTCACTAGTCCCTAATATGCAAACTATAAAATATTTATTGATGTATTTGTAAAATTATTCAAATGTATAATGCTTTTGTATATACTCTTTATATAATGTTGGCAATTTTTGAGTTAAAATAATTGTATATTGTTAAATTTGGGTGAATAATTTTTATAAAAAATGGAAATTAGCAAATCATTTTTTGGAAAAATCATGGAAAAGTAGCCCACTTGCAAATATTAGCCCCTAAAAGTTTCCATTTTCTTGATTTGACTGCATGTGTTAAAGGTTTCCTAAAAGACTATTGAATTGGATTTAAATACAGAGTTGTGCGTGGAGTAGCCTAGGGTATCGAAAACCAGGTAGTCTAGCCCTTTTCATCAAGTGGTATCATAGCCACGGAAATATTTTAGCTTTACAACTCTTAGAGAAAGATACTTTAAGCTCTTGGAGAAAGCATAGTTTACAACAGATTGAAGTAAATATTTGTTTCAAATTAAATTGAATTGAAGTTTGTTAATTGTGAGGTGTTGTGCAAACATAGTCGAAGAAGTCAATATTTTCCTGAATTATATGGGGAGCTGGAATTCTTGGAAGAGAGGATAATGAACCAAGGATGGCACATTCAAAATGCAAAATCAGAAGTGGAAAATGAGAATATTTTCTTGGGTGATAATGAATATGAAACTGCAAGCTACAAAAAACATGTTGTAAAGGAAAGAAATAACCCAAAATTAAATTAAGATGGTTTAAATTTTGTGACAAGAGAAGGTATGCAGTAGCCTGAAGACAATTTCAGCCAATGACTAAAGTAGAAGATGAAATTTCCAAAAGGAAAGTAGGAAGGTATATTTTATTTTATGAAGAGACAACCTATGATTCTAAGAAAATTTTTGAGCAATTATTGGCAAGTTCGAACAACTCAGCAACAAGTGAAGATCAGAGCTCACAACAGAAACAATAGAAGAAGGTACATATTGATTAAAGATCTGGTAATATTTTAAGTTTTCACTATGCAGGTGACAGTAGAGGAAGGTGAGGATATTTGTAGTAGCCTAGAGCAAGGAGTTCTCAAGGGGTTCCAGAGAAGAGGACTAGGAAGATGTCAGAAGCCCAAACTCAGCTGAAATTTTTGTGAGATATCAGGTAGAAAGGAGGAGACATGTTACTATAGAGGCGTGTTGCATCCCACGAGTTGAAGTTGTTACGAGAATACCATATGCATATGACCAAGAGGTCATCAATTTTCATGCCTTGGGAGTCTGATGCAGATGCATAGATGGAGCACAAAATTTGATGAAGACTGGACCAAAACCTTGTCAATGTGATGGGATGGTCACATGATGATGTTGGGTGAAATTAAATGTTTTTTGTAAGAATTTGTAAATATTTTCATTAGGAAGTTAGCTTTGTTTTGATGATTTCCAGGAATTATTTCCTAATGTAAATATAGTTTCAGTTTCCATTAATTTTTGGAGAAGGGGAAACGATTCACCCTTTGTGACTCTTGGTTCTCCCATGTTACCTTTATTTTTAAAGAAAAAAGTGTTTGAGAAGAAGAGTAGTGGTGACGAGAGGATAAGCCCTTGAGAGAGGATAAAAGAGAGGGAGAGAAGCGAGGAAATCATTCCTCTATGAAACTATGGTCCTGATATTTCAAATCATTGTACTTTCCATCTGTGTGAACCAAAAAATGTTTTATGTGTGAATGGAAAAATTAGATGCCAAAGGGGACTGTAAGTTGTTGTTATTTGAATGAATCAAAATCCCCGTGTTTAAACCAAATTGGTATTTTCTTATGAAATTTGTTTAATTTTGATTTGATTCATGTACGTTTTTTATCTTTGAAGGTTTGCATTAATTCCATCAAATTATATTAATAATCTGAGAGGTGAAGCCATAAACCATTGTGGTTTGTTCGTACATTTTGTGTGTTCTTGTTAAATTGTTCCAATACCCCACGAAGGATTCTTTGTTGTGTTCTTGTAGACAATGTGTGGTGATTTGAATGTTCATAGAAAAAACAAAGTACCTTACATTGGGATGTTGCGAAAAGCCTCTTAAACTAGTTTTCAGGTGTTAAATTTGTAATGATTTGTAAAATCTAGACAAAGAAAAGTGTATGAAATAATTCCTTGTGTCAAAGACCCATTCAAGGTTGTGGAGAATCGATTATGGAGGGAGTCGAGTCATTTCACCTTCCAAAAATTCAAAAAACTGAGTTTTAAGGATCACTACAAAATTATTCGTAGTTCCTATAGGATTTTGGTTGTGTTACGAAATTATTTAATAACACCTACAACTAAAAGTTATTAGGGTTGCATGTTTGGGTTTTTTAAAGCATGTTTGGCCTTCCCATTGGACCGTTGGATAAGTTGAACCCTATGTAAGTTGGACGAGGTGAGGAAAATAGATGGAATGTTAGATGAAGAATCTCTCATGGAATTCATCAAAACAACTTCATATTCTTGAGTTGACTGCATGTGTTAAAGTTTCATGAAACTCAGTTGACTTGGATTTAAATACAAAGTTGTGTGTGGAGCAAGTTTGGGTATCGGTAACTGGGGTAACTCGACCTTTTTCATCAAGTGGTATCAGAGCCATGAAAATATTTTAGCATTAATACTCTTAGAGAAAGATACATGAATCTCATGGAGGAAGCATAGCTTACATCAACTTGAGTTAAATATTTGTTTCAAATTAAATTGAATTGAGGTTTGTTGATTGTGAGGTGTTGTGTAGACATAGTGGAAGATATCAAGATTTTCCTTAATTATATGTGGAGTTGGAATTCTTGGAAGAGAGGATAATGAACCAAGGATTGCATATTCATAATGCAAAATCATAGGTGGAAAAGGAGAATATTGTCTTGGGTAACTATGAAGATGAAACTGCAAGCTACAACTAGTAGGTTATGAAGGAAATAAATAAACCAGAATTAAGTGAATATGGTTTGAATTTTGTGACAAGAGAATGTATGCAAAAACCTTAAGACAAGAAATTTTAGCCAAGGACTGAAGTAGAAGATGAAATTTCCAAAAGGAAAGAAGGGAGGTATAATTGGTTGTATGAAGAGACAACCTATGATTTTGAGGAAATTTTTGAGCAATGTATTGGCAACTTTGAATAGTTCGGAAATAAGTGAAGGTCACAGTTCGTAGCAGAAGTAGTAGAAGAAGGTACTATTTGATTAAATATTTGGTAATATTTTTAAGTATTCACTATGTAGGTGATAGTAGAGGAAGGTGAGGATATTTGCAGCAGCTTAGAGCAAGGAATCCTCAAAGGGTTCTAGAGAAGAGGACCAAGAAGATGCCAAAAGCCCAAACTCGAGTGGGTGAGGTATCATGTAGAAAGGTGGAGACTTGTTACTACAGAGGCATGCTACAAATCACTAGTTGAAGTTGTTACAAAAACACCAAATGCATATGACCAGGAAGTCATAAATTTTCGTACCTTGGGAGTCTGATGCAGGTGCATAGATGGATGACACAATTCAAAGAAGACTGGACCAAAATCTTACCAATGTGATGGGATGGTCACATGATGATGCTGGGAAAAATTTAAATGTTTTTGTAAGAAATTGTAAATATTTGCATTAGGAAGCTAGTTTTGTTTTGATAAGTTCCAGAAATTATTTCCTAATGGAAATATAGTTTTAGTTTCCCTTGTTTTGTGGAGAAGGGGAAACGATTCAACTTTTGTGACTATTGGTTGTCCCATGATAGTTTTCTTTTTAAGGAAAAGAGTATTTGAGAAGAATAATAGTGGAGAAGAGAGGAGAAGAGAGAGGGAGAGAAGTGAGGAACTCATTCCTCTATGCAACTATGGTCTTGAGATTGCAAATCGTTGCACTTTCCATCTGTGTAAACCGAAAAGTGTATTTTGTGTGAATGGCAAAATTGGATGGCAAAGGGGACTGCAAGTTATTGTTGTTTGAATGAATCGAAATCCCTGTGCTTAAACACATTGGTATCTGCTTATGAATAATGGTTAATTGTAATTTGACTCTTTTGCATTGTTTATCTTTGAAAATGTGCATTAATTCCATCAAATTATATTAATAATTTGAGCGGTGAAGCCATAAATCATTGTGGTATGTTCATATATATTTGTGTATTCTTGTTAAATGGTTCCAATATCCCATGAAGGAGTGTTTTTTGTGCTTTTGTAGGCCATGTGTAGTGATTTGAATGACGTTAGAGAAAACATAGTACCTTGTGTTGGAATGTTGCGAAAACCCTCTTTGATTGGTTTTCGGGTGCTAAATTTCTAATGATTTGCAAAATACATACAAAGAAAGGTGTATGAAAACATTCCCTATGTCAAAGACCCAATCAAGGTTGCAGAGAACTGATTCTGGAGGGAGCTGAGTCATTTCACCTTCTAGAAAATAGAAAAACCGAGTTTTAAGGAGCGTTATGAAATTATTCCATAGCGCCTACGGGAATTGGACTATGCTATGGAATTATTTCATAGTTCCTACAACAAGAAGTTTTCAGGGTTGTGAGTTTGGGTTTTTTAAAGCTCGTTTAGCTTGCCCATTGCACCATTAAATAAGTTGATCATATGTAAGTTGGATGAGGTGAGGAAAAGGGTTGGAAGGTTATATGAAGAATCTCTCATAGAATTTATCAAAACAAATTCATATTCTTGAGTTAAGTGCATGTGTTAAAGGTTTCATGAAACACTATTTAATTGGGTTTAAATATAAAGTTGTGTGTAGAGTAGCATGGGGTATTGATAGCCAAAGTAACTTGGTTTGTCATCATTACATGTCTTGAAATTCTTTTGTTAAGCACTATGATACCCTACCTTCTTAACTAAACTTAAAAACTAAATAAATAACACTTTAAAAGAGCTAATCCTAACTTATAAACCCTTTTAAATATATATACATAAAATTTGAAAACCTATATAAGTAAATTGTCTCCACCATTTAAAAATATAAAATGAAATTTAAACTCAAAGTTTGTGGATGGGAATAGGGATGATGTGAAAAACCTCTCAATGGTCAACCAACAAGCTTAACAACAAGACGACACCACATATTATATATATATATATATATATATATATATATATATATATATATATATATATATATATATATATATAACATTAGTATTACAATGCTACTTACTTTTTCTAATTGAATCACAAATCATCCAAAATCAAACTAAATTATTTGGATTAGCACAAGTTACTCTTTAATACGTTAGCCAAACTAATGCAAAATGCTACTACACTGATTTTGACCTAACTATTAACAAATGCTTTTAACCAACAAAATGGACAAAGAAGTATTTGTTAAATATCTTTTAAACTTCTTATAATACAACCAAAATATACCATAAAACCATAATAAATTGATATTTCTAACATATAGCCATGTGAACAAGAGCCTAATTATTGCCCTCCTCACACAAATATTAACAATAGAGAATATAGACCCCGATGGGGTCAACGGGAATAGGGCAATGGTGCCCATGCGATGATGAGGCCACCTTAAGGCACTCATGTAACCATGACTCACCATCGAGCAAGGGACTTTTTTGATTTAGGTAGTCATATCAACGTACGTTGTTCTAAGACTATGATTAAACAAATTAGCATTAGACTTTAATTAACATCGAAAGACTAATCACACAAATAAAAATGGGGTCCATAATGGTTAATCATTGTTTCCCAAGTGCGTGCTAGGTGAAAGTTTAAAGTTAGCCACCTTGCCAAAGAGCCGAGTTTAGGTAATTTGCCCCCTTAGCTTTTACTCACACTTGCACCTTTGCTATTATGCATAATCTTTTGAGAGATCCTAAAAATAATTATGAGCACCTTTAGTATCATGCATAATCTTTATAGAGATCCTAAAAGAAATTATGACCACATTTAGTTTTATACATGATCTTTTCATAGATCCTAAAAGAAATTATGACCACATTTAGTTTTATACATGATCTTTGTACACAAGAGTATTGAGCAGTTTGAACACTCTTTTCAAATTAGATAATGAGCATACTATTTTATTCTATGGAAAAGTGGACTACAATTATCCAAGTCTATTAGTGCTCCACTAAAGAGGAACACTCTCGTGGATTCAATACACGAGCAATTTTTTAATGAAAATGGGATGGTTTACTAGGGCTACTTTGTAAGGTCCAAATCTATGGAGATATTTGGGGTTACGTGCAAAGTGACGCGAGTCAGGGAACACATTGCTTTATCGAAAACTACAACCATAATGGGTTGTGAAACCTTGCTTTATTATAATAATAAAAATATTTAAAGGTGAAACATTGCTTTACTATAATAATAATAGTATTATTCTATAAAGCTATGGTGGGTTGGCGCTAGGATGAAATCGAAAATTGGAATGAATGAATCCATTTACATTCACCTTATAACGACAGATTGGTCTTTTACCATTTTGGGAGTTAAATTGATACTTTTGTTTTGAAATAAATGTTTTATTTAATTTATATTAATATAAAATTGATTATGGATCTATAATATTTAAATAATATAAAGTTTGAAATGTATTTTCATAATTTTTATTTTTATAATTTTTTTAAATTTAAAATAAAGAATTTCAAATAGAAAGACATTTTTGTCGATTGAAAAAGAGAATTTCAAATTTTTTTATGATGAAGTTTATTAAAAAAAGAACAATCCATTTACGTTATATATTATATCATTAGAATTTTAATATTAAAGTTGTAAGGAATGGATGTGATTGGGATGTGGGAAATGATATTTTTGGATTTATGATATTTTATAAATTTATCACTTAAGATAAAAGGATGGTTAGTGGTCTCTTTTTATTTAGGGTTTAATAATGTTAGAAGAAAGAAGTAATTAATCTAGTGCAAGGGGGTTTGGATGATTTATTTTGGAAAGTTATTAATGTAGGTCAAACACTTTACAAAATAAAAGTGTGAAACATCTTTGGTTCTCACAAGCCATGAATTCTCGGAAGGAGCTATGTAAATCTTTAAGCTGATAATGAAATTTCCTTTTGATCTTATAATGTGGGGAACTTGATAGGTGTAAGGCCAATAATATCTCTTGATTTGTGATGTTCACAAACCTAGGTCATGATTCAAGACATTGGCTAGGAGGTCTCTTTCTACTTAGAGTTTAAGAAGAATACAAATGTGAAGTAATCAATCTAGTGTAAGCCACATTAGATAATTTGTTCTAGAAAGTTCACAATGCTAATACCTCATGGAACAAAAAGGCTAAGTACCTATATTCCTCATAAACCACGAATAGCTAGAGGGAGCTATGTGAGTCCCTAAAAAGATAATTGAACCACCTTTTGATCCTATTATATGTGTATCATGTAAATAAAAAATGTTCCTTAGGCTTTAAAAAACAAATCTGACAATTATAGTGCCCCTTTGGAATATGGTGGTTTGTCTCAATGTGATCCCAATGAGAACAAACTTTGAGGTCCCGTGGGCCATTGGAATGTAATGTACCAAGGGAGTATGATGAATTTATAATTGAACATATAAATTGGAGTAGTGAAGGAGCTTTGGGTAAAGTGGTTCTTTGGGCTTCAAGCATATGCATTGAAAATTGGGTTTGTAATTCTCAACATAAATGTCCTGTGTCTCTCTCTTAAAAGCTTTGTAGCCTCCACCAAGAATGTGCATGAAGGTGAAATGCCAATGTCAAAATAAACTAGATGAAGCAATGAAGAGGCTTTAGCATAGCCATGAGAGACTACTCCACATTCTACTTGTTGCATAGAGAACATGAGGGAAAGATATAGATATCTAAGGCATGCGATCTGGGAGCTGACTATCTCCATGAAATTGTATATCATTATCACAACTTGGAATATCACCAAAGCAATAAGTCATGCAACTATGAGAATCATGGCTTGAGGAATTAAGTTTTTAGCATGAATGTGCTTGGAAAATATCGGGATGAGTACCCTCTATCATGCAATGGTATGTGGGTCGAAAATATCGTCTCCAAACATTGAACCTATAAGAAGGTAGTGTGAGTTTTGATCAATTATAAATGATATAGGGAGAGCTTTATTGGAATGTCTTGAAACTAAACTAGAAGGTATTATTTGATAAAGAAAATAAAAATGATATCGAGTAGTCTTTAGTGTGACTTTTTGAAGGCTTTTACGGTGTAATTTCTCTAAATTCCGGCAGGAATTTATTGAAAAGAGAAGTTTGATTGCTAACTTTGCACAATCCAAGTGCCCTAGAGGTTTTTGAGGGTGCCGAATCCATATATAGAGTAAAAAAACCAGTTTGAATAACAAAAACCAAGATTTTACCTCCAAAAATTTTCACCAGATTCTGGCACCTGAAACTTCAAAAAATCGCACTGAAGACAACTCCAAAATGATATTACCTTTGTTCATCTAGATTTTCATCCAAACTTGATTGTCACTAAAATATGTTATGAAAATAATATTTCAATCACCCATGTAAGTTGGGATTTCATGGTTGATTTTATCCTTGAAAATGTTAGAAAATATGTTTAGGCTATAAAAAAAAAAAAATATCATAAAGAAATAACTATTTCAACTCCACATATGTAAGTTGGAATCTCACTAATAAAATATAAATTAATTAGTTTATATGATATTTAGTTTCCATAAATTTTTTTTATCGAAAATAAAAACCACTCAAAAAAACTATTTTAAAAATATCGAGAGTCCAGCGAGCCTCCCACAATTCTCTTAACAACTAAATACAAATCACAAATCATTCTTCTAACCAACCTATGGACACATATCCAACCTCTTAACCTATTCACTAATATGACCGTAAATCTAAACTTAAATTAAAAAGGTCAATAGGAATCTGTAAAAGCTATGATTCAGGCCTCTAGCTTTTAAAAAACAATTCTCGCTGCCTTTGAGATTCTTTGCTCCAAGTAAGAGATTAATAGCACTAGCATGTCCGTTGGATAGATGAAAATGACACGTTTGATTTATTTCTGATGATAGCTGTGCGTGACTTGTGCCGGACAAGAAGAACATACCCACATGAACATGCTGTTCAGCGGGGCGACTTTTAATGTATATCTCCTCTCTTGTCGGCCATTGTTCTTCGTTATCACCTACTCACAAGGTGGGCGCCACGAACATCTCCTAAACTAATCCCCTCTTATGACCGTCCACGCGCTGCATTCCGTTGACAAGTCTCAGATCAACTCTACTGTTTCGACGCCGTCGCCGTCGCCGTCGTTTCCTGGAAGGGTAGGTTGGGGAGGGGACCCCCTGTCCCCGGGCTCCATCAAACTCACGCTTCGCTCGTGGTGAATTTTTCACCAGATTTTGTGGAAATCTCGCCCGGAATTTCTATTGTTTTCCTGGTAGATCACTTGCTTTGTAGATTTTCTAATTTCAGAATTTTCACCCTACTTGATAGGGTTCAGGTTTAATTAATGAGAGGTTTCTGGTAGAGAATTGTGTAATAAATATTTTGGGACTTTCTATATTAGACAGATCTTAAAATCTATTATACAGTATTTATATTTATTATTTTTTAAAATATTTTGAAATATATAATTAAACTAAAAACAATTATTTATATTTTAATTTAATTTATCAATAATTAATAACAAATAAAAAGTTCACTATTTTTTTTGTGTTTACATTCTTAAATTTGAAATTATTATCTCCTTTTAATAATTTAAAAAAAATTGACTCTTAATCCATAAAAAAATAATGTTAAAGATTACTCTACATAAAAGGTATTTCAACTGAAAATAATATCGGATAAAAAAGCTAATAATTCTTATTAATACGATGGAAAACATCCCTAATATAAAACCAATTGCCACATTTATATCTTAAAAATTATGTTCAATTAACTTATGCTATACTCCCTTTTGTCGTCCCTCCTGCTTATCGCATCTCATGGAAGGAACCGTTCTGGACCGTTCGATCGTAGCTAAAAAAAGTCAAGGGCCAGAGCGAGCCCTAAGGGCCCTAGCACTATTAATAAGCTCAATGGGAGCCTACCAGTACAGCTCATTTCTCCTGTCCCAAACAAACAAAATTATCAATCAAGCCTTCTTTGTGACCGAACGCTCCAATTTTGCACAAACCACAATCACTCTTTTTCTCTCCCCTTTTGGTGGTGTTTCATCCAGACTAATATTTTTCATTAACTCATTATTTCAGCAAGAGGAAGGACCGGGATCTTTTTCATACCAGGTTTTGCAGATTCATCATGTCTTGCAGTATTGTTGGAAGCATGGCCATGGCCATGGCCTTGGAGAAATCTCGTGGGAACACACAGCATGAAAATAGACGCGGTTTGGATTTCGCAGAGACGGAACTGAAGCTTGGACTGCCAGGAGTAGCTGCTGATGAGTCACGAGAACACCAGAAAAACTGTGGCAAAAGAAGCTTCTCAGAGGCCATGGAGTCCAGAAGTTATACCAGTACAGATGAGGACATTACAAGGACCGGCACACCTGAGGACGCTGATAAATTCCATCGACCCATAGTCAAAGAAATACAAATGGCCCTTCCTGCCAATGACCCTGCAACAGCGGGATCTCGACCTCCTCCCAAGTAAGTATTGCTTTAGCAAAGGCAATTACTTTCTGTACTATTAGGGCTTGTCTTGGGCATCAATGTTAACTGAGAAATGTATGTGCGGTTTTTTTTGCTTTTCTAGGGCACAGATTGTTGGTTGGCCACCGGTCAAAGATTTCAGGAAAGTGAGAACGATTTCTGCATGCGACTCTCTGTATGTGAAAGTGAGCATGGATGGAGCTCCTTATCTCAGAAAAGTGAACCTCAAAATATACAGCACCTACCATGACCTCTCCTCTGCACTTGAGAACATGTTCAGCTGCTTAGTTACCATGCAGGGTATGAATAAATGTGCATTGTATTCTACTTCCTTAATTTATTTTTTAATCTATGAAAATGTTTGATCTCACACTTTTGTGATCTTTAATGATGGTTTGATAAGACGATTAATCACACAGAATATTTTCAAGTCTAAGTTTGGAACCTCTTTCTCATTCAGACCAGGAAATGTTTGATATAAAATTGTTCAAAACTTTTCAGGCAAGAGTCGATCCCATGGGTTGAACGAGAGCAATTTACTCGATATGCCGAATGGGTTACAATATGTGCCGACTTATGAAGACAAAGATGGAGACTGGATGCTTGTAGGCGATGTTCCATGGGAGTAAGTTCTTTTAAGTTGCCCTTTTCTTATAAATACTTAATAGTTTCCCTGTAAAATCCAGAAATTGATGATGTCGATTATTGGCTGCAGGATGTTTGTTGATTCATGCCAAAGGATGAGGATCATGAAGGCTTCAGAAGCTATAGGTCTAGGTATTTAACCAACCCATGATCTATCTCTTGCTTTACACTTTAGATACAGTGAGTGAGTTATAAATCTGCTAGAGTCTGATAACCCTCCATGCTTTGATTTGTATTTTGCAGCTCCAAGGATCATGGAAAAATGTAAAAAGAGGAATTAGAGTCCACACATTACGTGCTCACTGGTCGGTGCGTGCATAATGTTGTTGTTCAGTGAAGTGAAGGTGGAAGCTGACAATTCATGATGATGATATTCTTTTGATTTTTGTGGTTGGGACTGGGAATGTTTGATGTGTGTTTTAAATTACAGTGGTCATCAGAGGATATGGGATCGGTTGGTAGTGTTTTGTCCGACTGTTTCAATGGAAAAAATCGCAGGAGTAGGGGAATCGCCCCCCAGTCACCTAACTAATCTAATATCGACTTAACTATATTATCAGCAAAAATAACTATGTTATTTGCAAAATATATACCGAATATTCATGGATGTAAGGACATGGGTTTCTATTACGTTCTACGCAGGATACAAAGATGATGGTTAGCCATGGTTCCAGGAATTTCAGTGTGTATGTTGATAAGAACGATTGAGTTTTGGGAGGCTGATTTGCTCTCATCCTAATTGTATTTATGTAACACGACGCTCTTTTGTTATTGTTTGAGATGGAATATGTATGTTCATCCACGATAGCTCAAGATTAACTGCTCTTTACCCTTCACAAATTACAATCGGAAAGCGATCTGTATTTATATTTTTTTAAATCATCATAAATCAGTTATTTTACGTAGAGATTTGCGTGGTTGACAACTATTCATGACGATGTAAAATATCTTAATAATACTATATATGTTGGATTATTATTATTGCAATGGGTTACGCAATGATGGATCTTAATTCTATCTTAAAATACATGTATAAACTGTAAATTTTAATATGCCCGGAATGGTTACAACATTTCTATGCATTAAACTGTAAATTTTAATATACCCGGAATGGTTACAACATTTCTATGCATTATGAGTGTACAGATCTAAAGAGCTTTCACTATACACGAAAAAACTGTAAAAAATCTATAAATCATAGCTTAAAAAAGTACTATATCCCTGTTTAAAACCTAGGTTTATCTATGTTAGGTTTAAATCAAAATAATTACTTTAAAAGTAACTACAGTAAGGTATACAATTTAAAAAGGGACTAAAAGAGGAGACAACTCATAAAATTAACCAGGAGCAGTAGAAACTTCTACACACTTTTTTTTGAGTTGCCACCAACCGAGACAAAAACTCTTCCATGTAGGTATACAATTTAAAAAGGGGCTAAAAAGTGTAGACAACTCGTAAAATTAACTAGGAGCAGTAGAAACTTCTACACGCCTTTTTTTTGAGTTGCCACCAACCTAGACAAAAACTCTTCCATGTTTTCTGGTTAACCGAACTAGGTACACATAGTTACATAGTTACTACTAGGGACATTGACATTGTTTCTCAAAGTGGTTGAGTTTCTCGTGAAGAATAATTCTGTTTATTAGCTTGGTGGGCTTGAGTCATGAAGGATTGCATCTAGGTGGGTGTAAGTTAATGATGGTTTCTCATGATTTGTTAGTGGAGTTTAAATGTGGAAAAACAAAAATCTATTAACTTTTAGGGATTCTTAAGGGTGTTTAAGCAATGAATTGGAAGATGGTGTAAAAAGATGAAACTTAAAAAAATGAATTATGTCTAAATTAAGTCTAACCATGTGAATTTTGAGTTTTCAACACATGTATGTTATTTTTCAAGCAAAATATTATGCTTATGATTATGTTAGTGCAACCTTTGAGTACCTAAATGATAGAATCTTGATACAAAAACTTGTAAAATTGTAGAGAACATATTTTTTTCTTGAGCAAGAGAGCCCCCCACACAGACATATAATGAAAGTCATTATAGTCTTGAAATTGCAAATTATTCCATTAGTGCAACCTAAAATGTCTTAAAATGATCAAACAATATATATTTTTTCTAGATTTCCCTATAACGAACACCTTCAAAAAGGTTGAGACAAAAAATAGTTATAAATATATTTTTAAATTTTTATATATGTCAAGAGAAGAATGTATCAAAAATAGTAAATAGAGAGAAAATGAGACAAGAAGAGAGAGAGATGGTGAATAGGGGTTGGGGGAGAGAGGGATAGAAGGAGAGAGATATAGAGACAAATATGAAGAGGGGTTGTTGTGAAGGAGGGACTAAGGGAGTGAGGGATAAAGGAAGAGGGGAAGGGGGGGAGAGAAGGGGGTGTTAGTTAGGGAGGGAGGGAGAGACATAGTTAGATGGAGGAGCGAGGGAGAGATGGAGGGAAGGAGAGAAAGAGACAAATAATGTTGGAGGGGGGAGGGGGAGAGAAAGAGTGAGGAAGTGGCGAGGAGAGAAACGAGAGAGGGAGGGTGATATGGAGAGAGGTGGAGGTTTTAGAGGGAAGGACAAAGGGAGAGAGATAGAGATGGAGCTGGAGGGGGAGAGAGAAGTAAAGAGAGAGAGAGAGAGAGAGAGAGAGAGAGAGAGAGAGAGAGAGAAAGAGTGTGATGGGAGAGAGATAGAGAAAGAAAGAGTGAGGGAGTGAGGGGGAGAGGAGAGAGGGAGGGAGGAGATATTGATGGAGAGAAGGGGAGAGAGAGAGGGAGAGAAGAGGGGGTGGGGGGTGGAGTGTGTCGGGAGAGAGATAGAAAAAGAGAGAGAAAGGGAAAGAGGGAGGGGGACAAAGACAAAGTTGGAGGTGGGTAGATGAGGAGAGAAAGGGAAGAATAAAGAGATACATAAATACAAATAAGATATGGAGATAGACAAAGTGTGGGAGGGAGATTTATATAGAGCTAGAGGGGGGAGATAGAGGGAGAGAGACTAGGAAGAAGACAGATGGAAAGGAAATAAGAGAGAGATAGAGAGATAAGGAGGGAGGGAGATATAGACAGAGGTGGGGGGAAGATATAGGGAGAGAGATGGGGGGAGAGATTAAGAGAGAGAGGAAATGAGGGGGGATAGAAAGAATAAGAGAGGCTGTGTGGGAGAGTGGGAGAGAAGGAAAGAGGGAGGGAGATAGAGATAGATATGAAGGAGGGGGACAAAAAGGGGTAAAAGAAGAACAAGAGGGAAGGAGAGATATGGGGGATATAGAGAAATAGAGAGAGATATGGAGAGAGTGAGGAAGAGGGAAGAAAGGTAGTAAGGGAGTGAGGAGAGAAACAGGGAGGAGAGAGAGGAGAGAAGGATAAAAGGAGGGATAAAGGGGGGTGAGAGGGATAAGGGGGGAAGAGAGGGAGAGAGATAATGAGGGAGAGAAATAGAGGCATATTAACGTGTAGAGAGAGGGGGGAAGAGAGGGAGAGAGAGAACGAGGGAGAGAAATAGAGGCATATAAACATGTAGATAGAGGGGGGGTGAGAAGGAGATGGAGAGGGAGAGAGAGAACGAGGGAGAGAAATAGAGGCATATAAACATGTAGATAGAGGGGGGGTGAGAAGGAGATGGAGATGGAGAGAGAGATAGAGTTAGAGGGGGGAGAGAGAGAGGGAAGAAGATAAATATATAGGGAGAGAAGGGGGGGGGGGGGGGAGATGAGAGAGAGGGGGAGTGAGGGGGAGAGAGAAGAGGAGAGTGGGAGAGATAGAAAGTGAGAATGAAGGAGATAGGGAGGGAGATATAGATAACTAGAGATAGAAGAGAGAGGGATGGAGATAGAGACATAGTAGGAGATCAGAGAGAGAGGGGAGGTGATAGATACATAGTTGGAGGTGGGAGAGAGAGGGAGAGAGGAGGGATGGATAGAGGGTTAGAGGGGTAGATTGAGAGAGTAGAGAGGGGATGTGGGGGGGTGAGAGAGAAGGAAGGGGATCGTTTAGGGGTGAGGGGAATGCAAGATAGAGAGATAAAGAAAGAGAGAGGAGTAATGGGAGGGAAGGGTGTACAGGGAGGGGTAATGTAATATTTCAAAATTGTCCATGCATTCTATAACATGTGCACACTTTTGTCACGAATACATGCATGGCCTCCCAATCATTTTCCAACCAAAGCTCATGCTTGCTACTCGCACAACATCCAAACAAAAATATAGCCAACAAGTATAGAAGAGTAGCAAAAAACACTTAGTATCTCTTCTTGTTGAGAGAATATTTTTTGACACTTTTGTTATTGGGAATCAATTTTTTTTCTTATTGAATAACTAGACAACATATTTTTTAATTGGAAGTCAACTTAAGTAATTTGTAGACAAATCTTGTCTTCATGAGTAGTTTGAAGGAAATTTGTCTTTTGGTTTTATTGGTAGGAAATTTTTATCTTGTCGTAAATTTGGAAGACACTTTTTTTCCTTTTTATAAGATTGGGAGAGGATATTTGTATTCTTGTGTAATTGAGGATATGTTTTTTAATTGGAAGACATTTTATATATTTATTTTTGATTGCGATATGATTTTTTTCTCCTTATAATTAAAATGGATTTAAACATGGGGAACAATCATAATCAGGAAAAAAAAAATTTCAAGGAAAAAAAACTCATAGAAAAGATAGTTGAAGCAAGAGAAAAAGGCCAAGGTAGGGATGAAAAAACAAAAACTTTTAAAAAGGGAGAATCCAACTTCTAGCATAATATATGAACCTCCAATGAATATTATAATGAAAAAAAATGTTGTGGATGATCATATGATGATGAATTTTCTTGGACTTAATTATAATATGGATGAAATTAGAAGGGGGACTTGTGAACATCCTATTGATGAAGTTGTTGTGGTGTAACCTCTTTTTCAACAATATGAAATTTTAGAAACTAACCCTAAGCATTTCCAATACCCTTACAAGTATGTAACTCCATGATAAAGAGTTCAAGAGTGTTAGAATACATGTCCATCACTCCTACCTAGATTGGAAATTGTGTGACGAAGAACTTTGAAAAGCCTTCAAATGGATGAAAGTGCTTTATTGTCATTTGAAGATAAGAACTAAACTATTCATTATCAATCCTTTAAAATTATCAAAGAATACTTTGAACCAAAGTTTAATGTAGTTAAATGTCAATTATTATTTTCTTTGTAAAAAATATAGGAGTTTAATTTTTATTATAAGAATTCTAGGTATTAAAAAAATTGAAATTACATAAAAAAGTAATCATATCATTAGAAACGCTCTGAATTCTTTTCAAAAAAATGTTAATACAACTTGATCCAAAGACCACATTTCATCCCACCATGTCTTATCACAATTAATTGTTAACAAGATAATAAGAAAACATCATTTTCTAAAACACACATCCCATCTCATTAAATGCAATATCAAAACCCTTTGAAAGTATTTTATTAGATGAGATAACCTCAAAACAAGTGGCCAAATATATTTGTGGGCATTAAATGGAAGGATAATTCATTCTAATATGAATTGAATTTCAGTCTTTAAGGGACTAGAAATTTTTTTTGGCATGATAACAATAGGCCGTCTAGTTCTAACGAGAAAGATGTAGTAAAATTGAGAAGGGGTTCTAGGGATTGTGAACCCCACATTAAAAAATTTCTTGATATGAGATACATAGCATTATATGAGAGATTTAGGAATGAACTTTTTTAACTTTACATGGGACAATGATCATTCGATAAGTGCAAGCCTTGGTACCTTAGTGAAAACACAACTCGTAACACATGTTGTTGATGATACCACATTGAGTACCCCTATTATTATCACACACACACACACACACACACACACACACACACACACACACACATATATATTGCATAACACCCTTGTCTAAGAATGATTAGATATATTACCACTAACATTATCTAGATACTTTATTCATAACATCCTCTAGAGAAGGCTAGATGGTTTTACAATTGATCAAAATTCTTGCTTAGATGGGACATGTCTCAGGTGTGGTGGAATGTCCTTTTTGAGAAAGTGCATTCATGTTAATGATGAATATGAATTAAATAGGAAGGAGGGTAGCTTCTAAAGCATAAAATATGCCACAAAAGATTTTGAGGGAGGGAAAAAATGGAAAAATGATACAACTCGTCACTTCCCAAGTTAGTAATGAGTACTTAAATAGTATCTTTTCTTTTAGAATGTTGTTTGATGCTAGGATTTTATATTGTAGAAATTATATTTGTACCAATGTAATTCTATATGTCTCTATTATTGTTCTACTAGGTATGAGTACGTGAATTGATCAAGGAATTCTTTGAAATGACTCAACAAAATGTACATCATGTACACGTGGCTCAATCGTAGGACAAGCATTCTCAATTTTGTAAAGATAAATTTCCCATTGGTACTATATTATTAGTGGTGGATTTTAGTAGAGAACTACATCCTTCAACCACAAAATGATATTCAAATCCAATATTATTAGTTAGAATAGGTCAACATAATGGTCCATATCACATATAGGCATGGGACATATAGTAGCACAGATAATAGGGTTATATTTGTAACATCCTATAGTTGATTTTTCATGTAAATAAAAATAAAACCAAGGTCATGGGACACCTATTTGAAGTTAAATGGTGGGTAAACATTATATTGGGCATCACTTGTGGTTCAATAATTGATATGGAAATTGACAAAGGTATTGGAAAAGGAAAAGAGGTAATAAATGGAATTTAATTAGAAAAATAAAAGAAAATAGGAGAAAAGGAAGGTGAAGAGACACAAATTTGCATGCAAGGGAAATTAGAAGGAAAATGGAAGAAAATGAAGAAAAAATGAGACATAAATAATAAAAAGGCATAAGAGAATTAGTAGCTAACTTTTTGAAAGCTCTAAGTTAGTTCTTGTACATTCTCTTGTACTATTGCACACTTAGAGCATTCTTGGATCATTCTAGCAATCATTTGGATTGGAGAAAGAAAGCAGAGGAAATCAAGGGAGCACAAGGATAAAGTTGGATAAAAAACTACAACATTCCTACTTTGCAAGTAACAGGTTGCATGTGTGATATCCTGGTTGGTTTTTGGATGCATGGTATATGCATGTTATTCCTTGGTTATGTGTTATCATTGGCATGGGGATTTTCCTAGATTGATAGTGGTTTATAGCCTTGCCTTGCCATTTCCTAGATTACCATGGTGTAGTGAGTTCCCCATTTGGATTTTTCTGACTGGTTCTTAGGTTTCTTATGGATTGGGTTGGGATAAATTCTCAGGAGTCTTGAAACAACTTGGTTTCCATGGAGGTCGTTGATTGAGATGAGACATATTTGGAGCCTTGTAACAGGTTGAGTTCCGTAGAGGTTGTGGGTTGAGTCACTAGTTCCTAGAGCCCTCGACGTCTTGGGAAGAGACCAATTTGGTTGTTAGTAATTTTTGGACCATATAGGTGAGATCACTATGCTTGAGGGTTGAAGTGGTTTTCCATCTAGAAGCATTGGTTTGTTTTATTTTGGTTTAACCCTTATGATATGTCATTCATGCTTGGAATATGGTATAGGGGTGATTGGCTTAAAGAGATATTTTGGTTCAGCTAATCTATGGTCAGGTGGTACGTGGATGTCCCTGACTTGGTTGGTATCTTCATATGTTAATATGAGTTATTTTCATATGATGATCTATGAGAAGTTGAACTGGTCAACATAGTTACTGATCAAACAAGAACTGTATCGAGTAACCGTTTTTTTGAGGTAGCACAAACATCATCCAAATTTGAAAAGTGTTGATTCAAAATATACCTTTTTTTGGGAGGGAAAATTTTTGACACTTTAAATTTTCTTATGTATCAAGTATGATCATTTTTTTTTTAATGTTAGTGATTTTCATGCTGATTTTGAAAAGTGTTGATGCAACATCAAGCCCTTTTTTAGAGGGTTTATTTTTGACACTTTAAATTTTATAATGTTGTCACCTTCTTCTTCTTCCCTCAGAAATTTATTTTTAAGTGTTTTTTAGGTTTGTGTTTTTTTGTTTTTATTTTCAATTTTTTTTGTAATGAAATCTTCAAATTTTTGCATAGTTAAAAAAAAGAGTCAATATTTTAAAGCTAGGATCTTCTATATATTTAAGTATTTTTAATTAATATTTTAATGCACATCAAATAACTGTCACTAAAAAATAAATAATTTTAAATATTTGACAAAAAAATACACATTATATATATATATATATATATATATATATATATATATATATATATATATATATATATATATATATATAGACACACACACACACACACACAAACACACACACATACATTTTGAGACTTTTTGTTAAAAATGACATGTCAAATAAACAATTTTTATGTGAAAAGAAAAAAAAAAACTTTAAAAAACAACAATTTTTTATGAATTTTATGGCAAAAATTAATAATAATCACATATTTTTACAAAAAATAATGATTCAGATAAAAATTAAAGTGAACATCACATAATACAAATATTAAACATATAACAACAATAGTTGAATATTTATTCTTCTCATAAAATCTCAAAGTCAAAACATTACAATTATAATTAATGAATATTCTAAAAATTAAGCTTGATTTGCAAGCATAACTTAAATTTAATCAATAGTATCATACAATCCATGTTCTTCATATTCTAGAGTTTCATTATTGTCTTCTTCCATAACATTTTGTGCTTTAGTTTGGTCATTTTTCTCTTCTAATGGATCTTTGATGTCTGGAAATTTCCTAAAGTATCATTTTCCAATCATTCCATCTAATGGTGGTTGAGGTTATTTTGCCTTTTTTTCCACATGTGATTCATTAAAATCCCCTTTTCTCAAACCAAACTCTTGCATTTCATCTGGAAGAAATTAAATAGCATTAATTATTTACTAAATAAAACTGCATTGTAGTGAGGCTTTTTCAATGGCAATGCAATTTCTTCCTTTTTGTAGGAAACATAGTAGTGTTGTACCTAATCATCAAGAAAAAAAGAAATAATTAAGTAAATTAGTATAAACAAATACAAATTAAAAAATAAAATATTGGTCCATTGGGTCTTGGAAAGACGGTGATCAGGTGCTCTGTTAAGGCACTCCTTGATGTGAAGTCATAGGTTCAATTCCCCACCTCGATCAGGGTGATATTGTTAGTGCAAGGAGTCACTCCTTGAATGAAAAGGAGTAAGCCTTATAAATCATAGTTCATTTCAAAGTAAAAATTTTTGAGTGGTGGGATGACTTCTTAAATAGTTTGAAATTATTTTTACTCTTTTCAACTTTCATGCATTTGGCAAGTTGTGTCAAGTATAAATTGTATGGATAAATTGGTAGTATAGGGGAGCAGATTGGAAAAAATGAAAGGTGACAGATAGATGGTACTCAATCTAAGAAATATGCATATCCTAAATCAGTCACACAGCTACAAGAGTGGCCTTTACATAAACTCTATTTTATGTAAAGGAAAAAACATTAAGAAAGTAGAATACATGCATAAAGAGTTCCATAAATTCTTCATGAAAACTTCACTAACATGCTCTACACAACATATAGATGATTTGAAACAGACTAAACAATAGATAATTAACTATTAGATCCTCTAGCATTTCTCTTACTCATACTTTACTAGTTGCTGCAACTCATAAATTTGAAGAAATAAATAACAAGAGGAACACACAATACATTAGATAGTCCTTGAATCACAAAATAATCCAACATGAAGTGCAAAAAGGAGTTTTCTTTATTATGATAATTCTTCAGGTCGACCAAAATCCAACCCCGAAATGACATTTACAAATGATATTTATAGAGAGATAGGCACCAACTCCATCTCTCCTAAAAAGAAGGATCCACTCTTCCTCACATTACATAGGAGTGATAGGACATTAAATATATACCCTATCGAAATAGAACTAACAAGACAAATGTAGATAAGAATAAAGGAGACTGTTGGAACTGTGTTGTTGAGTGTGCTGACATGCTGCCCCCTTTTCTGCTAATTTGTCTCTCCATAACCTTGGTTTTTTAATAACCACATGTCTTCATTAAATATCACTTTTAACAACCTAAAAACCACTTATAAATCATCACTTCACATATCCATATTGTTGTGAGTCTTTTTCATCCTTGGAATTTCTCAGAAGCTCTGCTGACAACTGTCAAAAATCATTTAAAATAGGCGCTACCGGAACTTCCAGTAAAAACTTGTAACTGCGCAAAAAGTGTAATGCTACCGGAATTTCTGATAGCGCTCTGTTTCTTTTTAAAAAATGCACAAAAAATACTTGAAAATTTCTGTGTAGACTTATACATTATTAAAATTGAGTTGTTGTTCAAAAATATGATTAGTATGCAAAAAAGGTATTTTGCTGGGATATCGTTTTACCTCTCCTCCATATGAGCTGCAACTTTTGCAAGCTTATCCAAGTCTGTTTCTTTGTCAACTATTGTTTTTAACCTTGTAGTCCTGATGGTTGTCTCTTTGGCAATGGTATTTTTCTCTTCTGAACTCTTATGGATTTTTCTTCTTTTTGAGGATCTCGTTTACTGGTCTGATGGGGCTTTAGCCTTGTCTTTATTTTTGGACCGACTAGACTCTGAAATTGAAGGAGTTATAGTTGGTAACCCTTCATATTGCCTCTTTGCATCTATGACGTCTGTCAGCAAACTTGGATTATACATGGCTTTCGATTTTAGCCTAAATTTGTTGTTGTCTCTTGTATGTCTTTTCCTGCTACCAACAACTTGTTTAACTCTTTTTGTCTTCTCATACTACTAATATCATACCCTGCAACTTTTGGGAGCTCCTCATCTGACTTGGTGGGATGATATTCCTTCATTAGGGGAATTTTGAGGTCTAAAATGGGCCTCCTAAGGAAATTATAAAATAATAGTGGAAATAATAAAATAAGATTTGATTACATCATCAAATTTTTGAAGGAAAAAAGAAAAAACTACCTTTTCAACTCATATTTCAACTTATCTCCCAAAGTTTTTACTCAAATTTTGAGTGGGAGTACTTGTTGGATGCAAAATTTAATTCCTCATCCAAGGAGTACCCATGTTGCATACTTTCGATGGATCCTGCTACACAAAAAATGAGAAATACATGAGACGATTTCTCATGTATTTCTTATTTTTTTTGTAGCAGGGTCCATTGAAAGTATACACCATGGGTACTCATTGGATAAGGAATTAAATTTTGCATCCAATGAGTACTTTGGCTCGAAATTTGAGTAAACACTTTGGGAGATGAGCTGAAAATACGAGTTGAAAAAGTAGCTTTATTATTTTATTATTTTTTAATCATTTTACTATTTTACTTAAAAAATGGTGAATCATCCCCTATGGTTGACATCATCATCTTGAATCCTATTGGTTCTTATAAAGTTTATTTTGGTTGTACATTTTTCTTAGAGGTCCATTTTAGACCTCAAAATTCCCCTAATGTCTGAGTCTTTTGATGAGTGGATGCTTCTGGAACTTCTGGTAGCACCTGTTCTTTGGATTTTTATGCAGCTGTAGAATTTCCTCTCTGTGTTTTATCATAAACCTTGGGAAAAGGAGAAATATGAGGTACAATCTTCATTGATTTGGGCTTGATGGTCAATGAACCTTCTCCTTTCTCCAACTTATTTTCAACTTTGGTTGAGGAAGCCTTTTCCTTTCTGCCTTTAGCTTTCTTGTAGATGTTATCCTTCTTAGTTTTTCTTTTAGTCCTCTTACCAACTGATGAATTAGTTGGCTTCTGAATTTTTCCTTTCTATTTGGCAGGTTGAGGATGTTGCTGTGAAGTTGGAGATAGATGAGCAGGGATATCTTGTATAGGTGCAGGTTGACATGCCCTATAAAACAGAAAGTGTTCCCATGACTAGTTTCTTTTCCTAGGTTCTTCAATAACCAATACCTTGATAAGAGCCTGATGATATAAGCTATACTTTGATGTTGTTGCATGAGTTTGCATCCTAGCTGACATTTTAGTGAAGCTCTTAAGTAGAAATAATGGTAGGTTGAGGGTCTTCATACCTGCAATGTGAAACAAAAATATCATGTGATAAATAAAAACAATGGTATACCTCCTCTCACACGTAAGGTAAATCTTGATGATCTTAATAGTTTCAGCCCATTCACTCTTGAGATAACTACTAGGAATCCCCTTAGCCCAGTTAAGGTCTATGTGTTCATCTTTGATGAAAATGTTGAGGTCTCCTCTAGTGATGACTAGGCCTTTGAACCATTTTTCTCCTTCCTGTGGAAGGTGGAAAGCTTCAGCAATAGACTTTGCTGTTACCTGCAATATGAGGCCATAGATATTTTCTTCTTTCCCATCAAAAGAGAGGTAGAATTCCTTAGCTACTCTTAGATGAGAGCTTGCTAGTCTCAAACAAAATGGATACCACCCTGCCTGAACAAATAACCTCCTCACATTCGGATTAGCATAAACTGGGTCAGCTCCTTGGGGTTCAATGCATTTTAGTTTTCCTCCTTTCTTAGTCATCTTCGACAATAAATAAGGTTGTCTGCTATAATATAATAGGTTTCAAGATTAGGGGAGCTCACCTAACAGGTGTTTCTAGATCTTGAATGCAAACCGTCTGAAATCTAGGTCTCCTTCCTCAAGCTGCTCACTGGAGCTGCTCATTCACCAACAATTAAACTTGAAAATAATGGTTTTCCTTTTATTTCAGTGGTTTAAAAAGATATGTTGGTTCACCATTCCATGCATTAGATATTTCATAATGGGAAATATCTTGGACCGTAAAACACACCTTGTGGTAGTCATAATTAAGTTTATTTGGCTGTTTTATTTTAGATAATATGCTACAGGTGGTTGGAGCTGAATGAAGATGGAGCTGGTAGTCACATCCATCGTATCCTTATGACAAGTCTAAAATTCTAGCAACATTCATGCACGATCAAACCAAATAGTCATCACATTAAATTGCAGATCCACAATCTACCTTGACACTTAATACGTACCTCGACATGTGGATATAACGACTCAGCTGGTAGATAGGACAAAAAACGGTTGGATTTTACAAGTGTGGATTGATGCCTAGCTTCTTCCATGTATAACCACGAATTAACTCAACATCACTCAATGTAGAACTTTCCTATCACGTGACACAACTCATGATAAAAATTGTAAAACGTAGTTGATAATGGTAACATGTGGCTAACACAAAAGTGGATGTGCTTTAAAAAAAAAAACAAAAAAAAACAGAGGAGGTTACTGAAATTTCATGTAGCATCAGGTAAAGGAAAAAAAGACATAAAACAGAATTAAAACAGACAGTCTGGAAAAGCTAAAACAAATGCTACTGGAATTTTTGGTAGCATTCTAAATTTTTTTGAAATTTACAAATTTTTATCCTAAAAACAAATTTTTAAAACACACTCATGACTTAACATAGAACTATGCTAACAGATATATTGGACATGATGAAGATGTAGTCCTACGAAGCTCACAAATATATATATATATATATATATATATATATATATATATATATATATATATATATTGAAATTCTATTTTATATAATAAAACTTACATGAACCTAAGAATAAATCCAAAACTCAATCTCCTTCATTTGAACATAAATCTATAAGATAGTTAATCAATGTCTGTGGTTTTTGATAAATGTTACTATCTCTCCTTTTGCACCTTTATCCTAATATGTTAGTTTTCTTATGACAAGAATATGAACCAATACTTGGCTATGACTCTTTCCATCTATTTTGATTCAAAATAATATGCTTATAATTATCATCTTTAGTCCAACATTGAACATGGATGAACTCACAATCACTTATAATTGTTTGATCTCCACAACCAATAAGATTTGACTTTTCATCTAACATGAAATAGTAAAAGTTCAATTAACTTGTACATAAACAATTTTTTTTAACATTTATCAAACATACAATTGCAATGTCTTACCATGTAATTTTCACCCTTGAGTTTTCTTTTCCCTTGAATCTTGATAATAACATTACAAAATGTGTGTCTAAATGAAATGCCACAAATATCTATAGTGGTTATGTTCTGACTTCTTAAAAGCCCGTAAACAATTTATTAAAATATTTATAACTATAAGGTTCACTATCATATCCAATGTTTGGGAAATTGAAACCATGAGGAATATCTGCAATAAGTAGGGAATATTCCCTTTTAGGTATGAGTTTTGCAATGTCTTCACAATCACCTAGTATTATTTAATATTGGATGTAATTCAGCCCATTCCAAATAAAATGACTAAGATGAGGATCAAGTTCAAAATTCCTAAGATGTTGCTTTATCTACGTTTCCAACTTAAGTTTTAAATAAATCTTTTGAAACTATTCGATACTCCATCTACATTCTTCTTTGAATTTTTTAATTAAATAAACAAATATATGTATAAGTAATAAAATAAAAATAGTTTACATATGAATAAAATGAATGTATAAATAAGCATACCTTTTTGGATGTAAAATAAATATCTTTTAAGTTTTGTTTTAGAACTTAAATCTAGGTAGTTGCGTACAACATCTTCCTAACTCTCTTCATTCAACATTTTAACTATATGTTATTTTATTTTCATATAAAACTTATGATTAAATAAATAAAGTAAAAATTGTTAATATAGTGATATGTATAAAAAATACTACCAACAGTAATATGCTATATTTAAAATAAAATTATAATCCAAAAACAAGTAAAAATAATTCAACAAACTTACTTTTGAAATTCCAAGCACATTTCATCCAATGATAATTCACCTGAATTCACATGATATAGTATTTATTTGACCAGTATACCAACGTCCATTCCTTGCATTTTTCTCCAAGGTGTGATAATCATATCATATGGAAGATGCTTGATTTCAGGACCTGTCTTACTGCTGGTACATATTAAGGATTTCTACTTTTTAACCTTATGATCTTTTATGGCAATATTCTCCCAAATATTGAAAATCTCATCAATCAATTCCCATATCTCCCTAGTTCTAAATGCCAATGGGAAAATATTATCCATACCTATGAATAAATATGAATTTATTTTGCAACCTTTTGAATTGATTTTTTTGTCGATTTGATAGCCTATTTCCATACAACATTCCTTCTGAAAGTTTAGTATGACTTTTTCCTTATCCCCACCATAATTTTCTTCAAATTCGTGATGAATAAATCTGACCTTTTGGATGAAAGTCTTATATATCCTATCCTCATTATTTGTATCATGATCCTATGCTAATAAATTTTCTTCTATTTCTATTAAACCAACATAAATGATACATCTCACTATTTCAAGAACCGAGTTATTGGGATATTCCTCGATCAATTTTCTTCTAGTCTCTACAGAATGGTTCCCCCCAATTACATAACATTTTTATTCAATACATCTTGTCCTCTCAAAATGATCTTTGTTGGGAACTTGAATGGATCCACAATAACCACATAATCAACCACATGTGCATATGGATTGTACCAATCAATGTTTTCAAGTTATGGACATGTAGATGATGTGGCTTTCTAATTTGATATTTATATTTTTCTTCATTTGACTTATAGAATTGGCCAACATTAAGCTGAAATAATTTTTTGCCATTAATTAAGTTATTCTTCATCAATTGATCTCAAATGTATTTTTTTGTTTTGTTTTAATAATGTCATCCTCTAAATTAGCACCTGGTATTATGATTTCCCTACTGCCTTTAGAGCTTTCTCTCTGATCTTCACTGATGCACATGATTTTTACAGATTTACCAACTTTTTATTTCTTCCTCTTACTAGTTAACATATTTTTTTTCTAGATAAACAATCTCCTCATCACCAACTGGAAGAGAGACATCTATGAGAATTTTTATTTTTTGTGTTTTATAGATTTTATCCTTTTCAACAATAATTCTAATCTCATTCTCACTAATGGTGACATAATTTTTAGCTTCAGCTTCAACTTCTACATCTTCAAAAGTAACATGTCTATATTTACTAGATTGATCCACTTTAGGGATTCTTTGTTGATCCCATGTATGTACTCTTGTAGTTTCATGAACTATTATTCTTTGCTGCCTTCTCCTTCCTTCTTCTATCTCTAAATGTAAAATGTTGATCACATTCATAATATTTGGCTCAAGATAATAAACACCCTCCAACATAATTGAAAGACTCTTAGCAAAATCCTATCAAACAAAATATAATATGTCAATAATAAATAAGTTATAAAAAATATAATGATACTTACAATAATGCGTAACATATAAATATAAAAAATCTTACTTATAATTTTATTTACAATGTTGACTACAACTTGTTCACAAAACTTTGTAGATTATTTATATGTGTCATACTTGAAATTTAGGAGAAGATATCTAACCTTTTCACTTGTCTTGGGAAATTTTGTAAGAATGTAAACAATGTCTATATTTGACACCAAACATATGTCTTGTACTTTTCCAATCACCTCATATGGTTCACCAAAGTTAATCACACCGCAATATATATATATATATATATATATATATATATATATATATATATATACACCTTCATTACTTTATTTATATTTAACATGCCATGTAAATTTTGTTTTAATTATTTCCCAGGAATTCCTCCATTCTGAAATAATATTGAATGTATTTGAGGGGCCAATTGCTTGAATTTTACCATGTTTCTGAGTTCAGCTTTGTTCAATAGTATTCATAAAGGGTCTAACTGGAAATTTAGATGATGTAATTGTTTCCCTTGTTCCAGCGACATTGATAGACACCTTCTTTCATGCTATATATATATTTGTGTGTTAATGGGTGTTTTAATAACTTTTCTTTTTAATTTTATATTTCATTTTGTTATTTTTTTTAAATATTTGGAGAGATGTTTTTTTGTATTCTTTTAATTAAATTAGGATGAATAGATTTAACTTTTAAATATTTTTTTGTTTTGTTTGTTTAATTAAGACATGCATTTTTTAAATTAACACACACAAATATATATATATATATATATATATATATATATATATATATATATATATATATATATTTGTTTTTAAATTAAAAAAATTGTGCCTGGGTGGGATCCTGCGAACCCTCAGCCCCCCACTAGGTGGAGGGGCCAAGCTCGCCCATGGGCTCTCGATCCCCTACTAAGCGGAGGTCCCACTGGTAACCTGGCGAGGCTCACCTGAGGGCCTTCGCCCCCTCGTTGGGGCAAAGGCAAGTGGGCAAGCCTGGCTACTGATTCAGAGAATTAGCCCCTCGGCCTAGTGAGGGATTGAAGTCCCGCGAGTGAGCTTGGTAAGGTTTTTTTTGGTCCCTCGACCCAATGGGGGGTCGAGGGTCCGTGGGCCTTCGATACCTCGGCCTACTAGGGGGGCCAAAGGCCTGCGGGTAGCTTAGCGAGGCTCACCTACGGGCTTTCAACCCCTTGCTGGGATGCGGGGAAGCTTTTGGGAATCGACCCCACCTGACATGCAACTACCAGTAAATCTCTGGGGTTTTATGACCTGTCCTTCTTACCGTAAATCACTCACCTTAAGGGGATTTTAACCTGGGTCTGCCTTGTTTCAATGTTTTCATAAATTTCAAATTAACGAATTGAAATGCCCCGCAAGATAACTTAAAAAAAATCCCAAAAAAATTGAACACTAGCTTTTCCATTTCAAAGCCATAAAGAATGTGATTTTCTTAATTTTTCTCCTAAAAATAGTACAAATATGTATTTTTTTTCATCTCTTTCCCTATAAAATTCTAAAAAAAAATTATTATGTGGTTTTTCCACTAAAATATGATATTATAAAAATCTTTGAAAAAAAAAGAGAAACATTAAAAAAAACGTTTTGGACCATAAAAACCATAAAATAATATATTTTCCCCAAATTCCTCTTTAAATGATCAAAATAGAAGGAAAACCAACTGTTGAATTGAGAAAAACTCTCGGTGAATGTGTTATTGATGACAATGTAGCTCCTCTGTAAAATCGCTCCAAGATTTTTAACGAAACTCGGAAGACTGATGTGATGTGAGGTTTAGAAACAACAAAACTTATTATATAGCAAATATTGTGGGTTAGTTTAACATTTCTTGAATGTGGGATTAAAACTAAAATTAATAACAATTAATATATAGTTAATATTATAAGTTTAGATTAACTTTTGTTCAATGTTGGATTAAAAATAAAATATAAATTAGAAAAATTAACTTAGTTACCTAATTAATGTTAAACAATTTAAGTAAAATATTTATTTTAGTTTCAAAGGATTATGAGAGAAACATTGATGAAGGGAAGGAAGAAAAATTTCCTATAAATAGAGGGTCAAATTTTGCACTTAGTCCTAATCCTAAGGATTATGAGAGCACCACCAAAAAACGACATGATGACGAATTTCCAGTAAATAGTTAGTAAAATTTTCTACTTAGTCCTAATCCTAAGGATTATGAGAGCACCACTGATGAAGAGCAGGATGAAGAATTTACAGTAAATAAAGAGTCAAATTTTCCACTTAGTCCAAATCCTAAGGATTATGGGAGGACCATTGATGAAGGGGAGGGGGAGGATGAAGAATTTCCAGTAAATAGAGAGCCAAGGTTTCCACTTAGTCATAATCCTAAGGATTGTGAGAGAAACACTCATGAAGGGCAGGAAGAAACATTTCCTGTAAATAGAGAGTCAAAATTTCCACTTAGACCTAATCCTAAGGATTATGAGAGCACCACTGATGAACGACACAATTATGAATTTCCAGTAAATAGAGAGTCAAATTTTACACTTATTCCTATTCCTAAGGATTATGGGAGCACCACTGATGAAGAGAAGGATGAAGAATTTATAGTAAATAAAGAGTCAAATTTTCCAATTATTCCTAATCCTAAGGATTATGAGAGCACCATTGACGAAGGGGAGGGGGAGGATGAATAATTTCTAGTAAATAGAGAGTCAAGGTTTCCACTTAGTCCTAATCCTAAGGATTATTTGAGCACCACTAATGAAGGGGAGGATGAAGAATTTCTAGTAAATAAAGAGTCAAAATTTTCACTTAGTCCCGATCCTAATGGTTATGAAAGCAACATTGGCGAAAGGGAGGATGAAGAATTTTCTATAAATGATCATTTTACTATGAATAGAGAGTCATATTTTCCACTTAGTCCTAATCCTAAGGATTATGAGATCACCAATGATGAAGGGGAGGATGAAGAATTTCCTGTAAATGATAATTTTCCTATGAGTAGAGAGTCATATTTTCCACTTAGTCCTAATCCTAAGGATTATGAGAGCACCAATGATGAAGGGGAGGATGAATAATTTCTTGTAATTGATAATTTTAGAGTCACATATGTGAATAATGCAATTTATATGATTAATTACTTCAAAGGCACTCACGGTGATGATGAATTTCCTCTAAGAAAGGATTTTAGAAGCATTGATGAAGATGGTGAAGAATTTTGTTCGAATGGGGATTTCAAAAGCACAGATGATGGTAGTGAAGAATTTCCTTCAAGTGAGGATGTTAATGAATATTTTCTAAGAAATTATGGTGATGAATTTCCTAACTATGTTCAAAATTATCATAGTGAGGATAGTATTCCTCCTCTTGATGATAAAAATGCTTCTATAGAGGATAATTAAATGATGGAGATGTTGCAAGAAAATATTGTATCTAGGAGTAGGATTAGACCTATTCATGTCAATCCAAGATATTCCAGTGACACAAGGGTTAAAACAAAATATCTCACAAGAAGAATTTTTATCAGTGATTTGATTTCAAGTGAATGTTGTCAAAATTATTAGTTGAAACATATGGATTTCAAGTTTGCATTGGAGATAAGGAAGAGATATTTGTCAATGAATAGAAGCATGAAAAATTCATATTTAGTGGGTTGCATGCAATCTACACTAGCAGGTTATGATTATCATATTGGGAATGCATTTATTTGTAGAAAGGCTTTCAAAATGTTTCATTCAATTGGTAGTTTTCATTTTTTTTAAATCCAAGAAAGATTGGAAAAAGATCCCACATTTTATTTAGAAGTATGTCATAGATGATAGTTTGGGCCATTAGAAAATATTGTAATGTCATGGATGCAAGACTTATTTTCAAAGAACAAAGAATATGACAAATAAAGACACGATACATATTCCAGATAATTTCTCAAGATGAGAAATCTATAACGTATACAAAGAAAATTCATAAGGTGTTGAAGGAGATGGTAATTTTATTAAATATAAATATTTTATGAGGATATGGAAGAACAAATCCAACATTGTTCGTATTCCTAAGAATAAAAGGATAGGGGTTTGCAATACACGTGCTTATCTTAAATAAAAAAGGGATAAATGTCAAGGGGTAAAAAGAGGTATGCATTCATAGCATTGTTTTTAAAAATTGGATAGTTATCAACAATGAAAATATATAATAGGTTTCTTTTATGTTGTGTGCAAATTCCATTGTCAAAGCACTTCAAGAGCATCACAATTAGAGAACAAGTGAAAGGAAAAAATCATATAAGCATCGAAAGAAGTGTTATGATAATCCAAATAAATATTTGGGTTTAACAATTGATGGTATGGACCAAAAGAAAGCACTTCTACTACATTTTGTTCGCACACCAAAAAAGTTATAAGAGGAAAATTTTATTCAATTTCACTTGTTTGGTTGTATGGTATTTAATGGGAAAATGTTGCCAAGGGTTTACTTCACGACTCCAAATATTCATAATGGTGAAAGTATGACCATAACCATAATTCATGATGTGGTTTCTCATTGGTCTAGTAATATTCCTTAAGTTTTGTATCTGCAATTAGAAAACACTAGTGGTGAAAACAAAAATCAAATTGTTTTTGGATATAAAAACATGCTTGTTGAATTGGGAATTTTTCAAAAGGTAAATGTTGGTTTCCTTCTTGTTGGGAACACTCATGACAATATTAATCAGATGTTGAATGGTTTTTTAGTAATGTTGAGGAGAAATGATGTTGGGAGCCTTCCATCATTAATTGAATGTATTAAGAAATCATACATTCTAGAGCCTATTTTTCATGTGTTGGAAAAAACTATTGACATGTGAAGATTTATTCTAGGATCACAAGGCGAGGAGAAATGCATTGAAAAATTAATGAAATTACCTTCCAACATCAATTTCGTATCAAAAAATTGATGAGAAAACACTCATATGGGGCAAGAAGCATTGAACTACTGCAGAATGGGGGTCGTCATCAGGTTTAGCATTTTTGAAGCTCATTCGAGATCATCTAATATTTGCATCAAATATAATGTTATTACAATCAGTTATTGAACTCCATAATGAAAGAAGGCATAAGGGACATAAAAATTATTCTGAATGCTTGGAATAAATTAAAAGATATATTAGAGATACATATGAGTTCTTTGATGGTGTTGATTCAGTTTGGTGGGAGTATTTTTTTCAATAATCAAAGTGATATCATTTCAAGAACCAGAAATGGAGATAGACTTTTGAAGACTTCATTCATTTGGCCACAAAAAGTTCCAAATGAAAATGACGAAATAAATATTGTTGAACAAAAAGATTCTCAAGGTATTACTAATTCTCCATAGGTAGAGGAAAGCGAAATGTATATTGGTTATAGAAGATCACGTCCACAACATGAATCCATGGAAGACCTTTATATGGGTTCTGTGTAGGATGTTAAGGAGGATTGCATGATTGCAATGTTAGCATTTGGGGATCCGCATGCCAATCCATTCTGGGTTGCCAAGGTCAAAAAGGTCATTAAATAAAATGAATATGAGAGACTATTGAACCTAGTTGTAGATATAGAAGACTTTTGAAACCTAAAATGGTGGGCATGCATGTTTTCTCATATGGAGAATTAAAGGAATTCATTTTAATAACCTGCATATCCTGCATCTTATTTAGATAAGCATAGAGCATTCAAGGAATTTCAGGTTGGGGAGCATGTGTACTTGTGCATCAAGCCCAAGAGGATCTCCTTGAGGATTGGATCATGTGCAAAGCTAGCACCTTGGTATTTTGGGCCTTTTGATATCCTTGAGAGGATTGGACCAGTGGCCTACCAACTTGCACTGCTGCCAACAGTGAAATTCCATGATGTTTTCCATGTTTCACTGCTTAAGAGATATGTCTAAGATGTTGACCATGTGATTTATCGGTGGTCTGTATTGCAGGTGGAAATAACTCATTCTCCAGAACCGAGCAATAAAGAAATTTAAAGTGCAGTGGAAGCCCTTTGGGCTCGATGAAGCTACATGGGAGATGGTTGATCAAATGCGGGCTTTGTATCCTTCTTTATTTACTGGTTGAGAAAATGTGTTTGGTATATATATATATATATATATATATATATATATATATATATATATATATATGCACAAATGTATTGAAAATACTGCAATGAACTGTATTATAAAGCTCCAATAAGTAGTATGTTGTAAATACTGCAACACGATGTGTTATAAAGCTCCAATAAGTAGTATTGTGTTTAGGTTTTCAATGGTTTGGTATGTTGTAAATACTACTTTGTGATGTGTTATAAAGCTCCATGGGAAGCTTGTTTTCCTAGCTATAAGTGTCATTGAATACCGAGGATGGTGTTCCCCCAAGGGGATGGGTTTGCAACAATCCCAGGTTGATTTTACAAGTAAATAAAACTAAAACCAAGGTGATGGGAGATGTATTCCATGTTGAATGGTGGGTAAACATTATAGTGGGAATCACTTGTGGTTCAATAATGGATATGGAAATTGGAAAAGGAATTGGAAAGGGTAAAGAAGAAATAAATGACATTTAGTTATGAAAATAAAGGAAAATAACAGAAAGGGAAGGTGAAGAGACACACATTTGCATGTAAGAGAAATTAGAACGAAAATGGAGGAAAATGAAGAAAAAAGGAGACATAAATAATACAAATACATCAAATAATCAATTGCTAGCTTTTTAACAATTTTGAGCTAGCTCTTCTTGATTCTAGCATACTCTTGCACACTTAGAGCATTCTTGGATCATTCTAGCAATCATTTGGATTGGAGAAAGAAAGCAAAGGAAAAAAAGTGGGAACAAGGAGAAAGTTGGATCAACAACTACATCAGTATTACTTTATAGTAATAGGTTGCATGTGTGATCTCCTTACTGGTTTTTAGATGCATTACATATGCATGTGATTCCTTGGTTATGTATTGTCATTGGCATGGATATTTTCCTAGATTGATAGTGGTTTCAACCTTTCCTTTCCATTTCATAGATAACCATGGTGTATTGGTTTCCCCATTTGGATTTTTCTGATCGGTTCTCAATTTTCCTATAGTTGTGGGTTGGGACAAATTCTCAGGACCCTTGAAACAACTTTTTCCTTGGAGGTTGTGGGTTGAGATGGGTGATCTCTAGAGCCCTGTAACAACTTGGTTTCCTTAGAGGCTATGGGTAAAGTTACTAGTTTTTGGAGCCCTGGACAACTTGGGTAGAGACCAATCTTGTTGATGTTACTTATTTATGGACTGTATAGGTGAGATCACTATGCTCGAGGGTTGAGGTGGTTTGGTCTCTCGAAGCTCTAGCTAGTTTTATTTTGGTTTATATGATCCCACATTCATGCTTGGAATATGGCATGAGGGTTCTTGGGTGGTAGAGATATTTTGGTTCAGCCAATCTATGGCTCGATGGTATGCGGAAGTCCCTGACATGGTTAGAATTTTCATATGTTAATATGAGTTATTTTCCTATTGTGATCTATGAGCACTTATACAGGTTATTATGATGATCTTATGGCTAATTTTTCAAGGTTTCTATTATGTTTATATGCATGGTTCTATTATGTGCTCTAACTATGGCTCTTGTTCATGATTTTATAAGTTACTTTATGGTTGATGAATGCATGGGCCAAAAAGTGTTGTTTCAGCTAGATTGATAGGGCATTGAGCCTTCTTGGTGATTTTTAGATGAAGTTTAGAAGTTTATGATCATATATGCATCCATGGCCTGTAGCTTATATGTTTAATATCTACTTGACGAAATTTCTATATAGTATTAGGCATATTTAGGTCAAGATATTTCTCAAGTTCTCTTTGTTTAGCATTGGTATCATCATTTTCATGATTACAGAAAGTTACAAGAAATTATGGGTAGTGGTTTGGAGGCTAGCCTAAAAAAGTGGCATATATCTCACGACCACATGCACTAAAAAAGGGGAATTTGGGTTATAACAACATGAATACAGGCTTGTGGGTGTGTTTATAACATCCCAACCACATGCATGAAGTGTTATGGGTGTGGTTGGGGAGTAAACATAGTGAAAAATAGTTATAGCTTAGGGATTGATCACTTGGGGTGGTTGGTAGGCTCTTGAGTGATCTGTAGTCTCCGAGGGATGTCAATTTACTTCTGGTTTGTAGGCCCCACTTCCATAACTAGAACTTAGAGTTCGGGTCATATCATAATGACACTCAACTCACGTTTACCCTATAAATATTATATAAGTGGGTAAATGTGGGAGGGGGTGTTTCAATATTGAAGGAGTAACACTTCTTCATAAGTGACAATAGGTGCCATGACCTAGATAATTTTTGTAAAAAAATTCTTTTAAATGTTCTAAAATCACTTGAAGGAGAATAATATATAGATGGATTAACATTGGATTTGGTTGGATGGTTTCACTGCTCAATTTAAAAAGAATGTGTGTTTCAATGGTTGTGTATCTTGCATAAAAAACAAGAAGTACTATATATTTAAAATTATTTTAAGACTAGGCATAGAAAAGAGGATCACAATGGAGGAATTACGTGCATCAAAATGACATTACATAAGAAAGAAATGAATTTCACTACTAATTCCCTCATTCAATATGAAAAATACATTGTTGAATAGTGTTCTTCAGTTATGGGTGACGAAGAAAGAACACGAGAATATCAATCAACCAAGAAATCACATGTACATAAATTATTTTGGGAGGTGGTCAATGTAGATCAATGAAATTTCTATAAATGCATAATAATCCAGGGAACTCAGATTTTATTTGAATCAAACATCAAACAACATTATACTTGAAACATGGAAAATAAAATTCTCTTTATTATATGTTTCATGTGGAAGTGGTGGATGGGATGATTGGGAATCCATGGAATGGGCTGGTAGCTAAAATTGTGTATCACTCTCCATTGATCAACACATAACTATAGAATTATCACAATTGGAGGAGTACCAATCAAGCATTTTGATATATTATCATCACATAGAAAATCTAATACAACCAAGTTTGGTGAATAATTTATTAATTTTAATTAACTAACATGATTATAGTATGCTTTATTTATTTAGTAGATTTATATGTTAGAACTCCATTTTTTGCAGGGCACATATACATGATAGTGGTTTGCCCAAAAGGTAATGATGGGGAAATGACCATTGGTTTTCATGTTGCATAGAGGGAAACACGACCCTAATTGTGTCATTAACAGACTCTGAAGAAACTAATCTTCTAAATGGATTCATGGTTATCAAAGGAGAATATCTAACATAGAGTGACAAACATGGAAGAAAAAAGGTTTGTATTTGAATATTATAGACCATTTCATCTGGTATACCACTATAAAAACCTAGTTGTTGGTAAAAAATTGCAACTACAAATAATTCCAAGAAATAACTCATCAAAGGTATGATACTGCCAACCTAATCATGGACATGAGAAGTTAATGGAGACAATTAGTGTTAAAAGTGATCATGATGGTCCATTTGAATGACCATAGGCAAGTGGTCCAGTATTTTTATTTTATTTTTTGTTTATTATGTGGTATGTTTTTTATTCAATTAAATTATAAATTACTCCTTTTTTTTTATCGTTAATGAGTCTAACACATTTTTCCTTAGTTGTACCCAAGTTAACCAATGAATCATAAGCACATGAAATCCAATTTATAAGAACAAAGGTGTTTTTCAAGACCACCCCACTGATTCTTGGAAAGATATTTTTTATATGGCTTTGATAAGTGTATGTAGTTAATTCTATATATATTAATCACTTGTATCCGTTAGGTAGCTCTATTTTCCTCCTTAATTCCTACAATTCTATTGATATAATCATTCATCCACTTCTACGTGCTACCTTGCTAGCCATGAACCATTTCACGTGGCATTTTGAACCTTAAACTTCTAATATTCTCTTGCTTCAGTTTTGTAGTCCTTACATATCCATTTGTCTACTATGTGCTCTTTCAAACACCTAACCATATTTTGGACACCCTTTTATAGTGTTCCTACAATGTACTCTTGATTTGTTATCAACTTCTTTGTATACACCTCATTCAAATTATATAGAAATATTTCATTTGAATATTTCTTCTCATATGCACATTTGTTTCTCTTATATTCATGAAACTATGGTTTTCAACACTTAACCTTAGCCATCAACTAGGTTTTCCATGATTAGAATTATCCTTCTTATTCTCTTCCTTAACCACCATAGCGTAGTACAAGATGGTGCATGTGAGGCTCTCCAAATTCTTAACAAAGCATCCACCAAAATGACAAATATTAACCACCAACTAGGGATTTCCATAAATCTAAGGTTTTGAAACTCCACATTACTAAGGTTATCAATTTCCACAAAACTAGGTTCTTTCAAATTCCACTTTAATATGCATCTATGAAAGTTTCTGACAAATGATGCTAGGATTTATATTCTTATTACAAATCATAGAATCACATTATAAAATTATAGGCTCATTGGAGTCTAATTTTTTTCACTTCATAGGACAAAATGGAGCTTTCCATAATTAGCATTATCCATCAATTAGGTTTTACAGACTTAGCCTTTGCCACCAACATTGTCTACTTATGCACTGAAATTTTAATTCACTATGTTGGAGTTTTTGAACCCAAACCTTGGCATTCTACACTCTATTCTCTTCACCTTATCATATTTATGCTTATATTACACTTTTCATAAAGACATTCATTAACCTCTTGTCAACATTGGGGATTGGTTAATAGAAGGTAGAATTTCCTTACATATATTCTCATATATTGTATATGTTATGTACATCATTAAAAAAAATAATTTCCTTAAATATATATTGTGTTTTTTCCTATGGCGTGTCAATTATGTGTGTAAGGTAAGAATATTAATTATGTATCACTTATGGTGCATCACTTATATGCATCAATATATATTTGTTGTTGGTGCATCACTTATATGTGACACCTAATATGGTGAATCATGGATATTTTTCATTTCTTGAGTGCATCAATGCTTAAATATTTGAATTATGGTAGGAATATTATGGTGTGTCAATTATGCGTTTCACCCAAGTGCATCACTTATTTCCATTACTTATGGGGGATCACTTAATAATGTCAATAATTATGTCAATACTTATGTTCATTTCTTAAGTTTCTCACTTATGGGAATCTCTTATGGTGTCTTGGTTATAAATTAGTCAAAATTGTATAAACAATAGTTCCATCCAGATAAGATTTCATTAGTTCATGAAATTCATAAATTCAATGAAAAAAGATAATGTCCTAGAGAAAATGCAAAAAGAGAAAGCTTATGTTGAACTATTAGGAAGAAATGAGGTTCTACAATAACATTACACAATTCATATGAAAATGAGGTTTTCCTCCTTCATGAAAAATAACCACACTTATTTTAATTTTGATCACAAAAAATATCCCTATTCAAAGAAGAATTGATTTTTAAACTGTCGTGGATACTCCATTGGATAGTTCGACAAAACAAATGTGATATTATTATATTTAAAATCTACACTATTGGGGTTTTATTTCTCTTTATATTTTTTGATCTATAGATCATTGTTAATTGTGTATGAATGCAAATTAAAACTATGTAGAAAATTGAGAAAAATGAAATAAAAACTCAAAAGCCATGGTTTGACACAAGATATAACATGGGAAACACTTTTGGGATAAAACCTAGTTGGAAGGTGAGACCACTCCACTTGCTTTACCTGAATAGAAAATGATTACGAGTAAAAATAAGTATGGATTGTGGCCCATGGGATACTAAAATGTAAAAATCATCTCTACGTGCTCTCTCCCTATCCCTCTCGACTAGATTTTTCATCTATGGAACAAATGCACTCAAAAAAATGGAACCCCCTTTTCCTCCTAGTGTCCTGGTTGTAACAAAACCTATTAGCCTACTAATGGTTAGGTTTGACTACCTCAAATATTAAACATAATTACCATATAGAATATTATAGAGTTTTGTTCATCATAATAATGTGGCTAGCCATTTTCTATGAATAATGGGCGCTGACATGTCATCCTCTGCAATTATGGTAGCCAAAACAAGAAGGTTAACTTCCTAGTGTCATAAATTTTTCATACATACTCAAATTGAGGTGATTCTTGCATCGTTGGAAAGGTGTCTATGTGTATAATATGAAAATAAGGTACAAAGCTAAAACAACAAAATTTTACCCCCAAAATATTTTGTTTGATGCCTTAAAATTGTCCTAAAAGGTTTCAGAGCCTAATTTTCCAAACTAGGTCCTATTGGAAAAAAGTATCTTGTGAGATGATTCCTCCACATTTTCCACTCCGAAATCATCAAGACCAATGAAAAACAATATAATGATCCAATCCAAATCAATAATCCATAATTAAAAGTACAAAAATGTTGACTTAAAGTGGTACATACATACAAGGTTTTTCTGTTATTACTTTAGTTACCCTTTTATCTATTTTGGAATCAAGAAATGGAAGTTAAAAGGAAAATAAAGCAGTTTTTCATTTTAAGCCAAATAAACAAGAGATAATTGAAGAGAAATGATGCATCTTGTTTTTGAATAGTAGGAATTCTTTACATTTATCGTGCATCATTCTCATTAATGATTGGTTGAATTGTTAGTGTTCTCACATATCATTTGAAATCCACATAATGTTTTTGTAGCATCCCATTTGTGTAATCATATTAATTTTATTGTATCTTTGTTCTAGGTGGATACTAGTGGCCACCCACCTCTTCCATTTACAATAATTTTTGATCTTCTTTGCATTATTTCCATGGCTTTTTCATCCCAAACATCTAGGGCCATTTTGAGGCCCTAAACGATGTTTTTTGGAAATTCAAGGGGTCAGAGATTGCCATGGTATTCCCTTTCCCTAAGAGAAAGTTGAACTCCTTGGATAGCGATTTCAAAAAAAATATTGTATGCCCCAAACAAACATTATATGCAAAAGTTATGCCCTTGGGAAGTTGATGTACCAATTACCAACCTTGAGGCTCAAAAACCTTTTGGAAATTCATCATCTACAATTAGGGTTTTGGATCTCTAAGGTTAACCATTTATTTTAGATGGTCATTATTTCATGATCTTGTAATAGATTTTGTGAATTCTTGTAGCTTCCATCTCTTTCCCTACCACCATTCTATGTAGTTTATGTTCTACAACATTTTTTTATTTTATTGATTAATGGATGTTTGGTTTTCACTATATTACCATGCTCTCTGTTATATCTCTTTGTATGAAATTTTATTTTATTTTGTTCCTTTAATTTCATTCCATGTACAACCCATATCACTAGTATCAAAGAAATATATTATTTCTTGTTTCTACATGCATGTCCTCAACAAGTTCGGGGTATAAATAGTTGGGTCTCAAGCTAGTTTCACTTGGGAATGATCACTCTCTCGAACCCAAGAAACCTCCCATGGTGGAAGAAACAAAAATTATGGAGTAGGAAATTCTCTCAATTTTTTCTCAAGGAAGTATTTGCATGATAGAGGAATGATATGATGGTCAATTTTTCCCAGATCCCTAAATGACTCCCGATACTTGTCGAGGCACCCTCAACTGGTAGCATTTTAGGATTTGTGGCACCCTTAGAGGTATAAGTTAAGTTTTATATCCCCTTATTTAAAGTCCAATTAGATTTAGATGATTTGGAGAAATGATCATAATCCATTTTAGGGATACAACTTTATCTAAGACTTTTTTGACAATGAAATTATCACTTTTATGTTCCTGAAATCCCTTCCCCATGTTAGAGATTGATGAGAAGGTTATTAAGATACACACAATGAATATGAGTCTATGGTATTCAAGGAAGGAACCAATTGGGAATATTTTATTTGTGCTCTAAGGGAGAAATTCTTCCATGTACGAAACTGCAATGACCAATACATGAGATGGACAAACCTACGACAAGAGAGACACCATAATGTATCATAATACACCGATATTTTCTATACCTTGCACTTAAATTTAGGTATCAAATACTCTGAGTGGAACCTAGTTATAAAGTATCATAGTGGTATACACAGGCACATCTAAGCGTATATTGATTTCTTGGACATCTCTTCACTAGGAGTTTCTTAGCAATATGTTGTAAAAATTGAGTAGAAATTGAAGTAGAGGAATATGGAGTTTGGTTCCTCATATCCGTTGTAACAAAATCCTGGAAAGGGAATCTCAAACTCAAAGAACAAGCAACAAAGAAAAGAGATCCAACCATAAGACAACTATCCCAAGTTACAAGAAAATAAGGATAATGGGAAGTTGAAAAAGGACGCTGGAAAGTGGTGTGATTTCCACAAAGTATCCTAGAATAACACTAATGAATGTCACTTGAAACAATAATTATTTGCATAGATTAAGGGAAAATAAATGGACTCTAGATTTGAATTTGATTCAGAATAAGATGAAGGAATGTAGATAATCAATACAAAACTTAGTGCTAACATCATGGCCGAAAATATCCAACCAGAAGAGTAAGAGGATCTTGAAGATGGGGAGCACCTCCTCCATTCATAGATGTGGGTGACGGGGACTCCATTACATATCATCATTTATAGAGGTAGCTGGGAAAACCTAATATTATTCAATATCATCAAGAGATTTAATTTTATGTTAGTGCCACACCCCCAAACTTGCACAATTAGTTGGTTGTGCCATGGAAAACTAGACATCCTTGTCATAAAAAAATGTTGTATATACTATGGCATAAAGCCCTTCAAATATGAGGTACTATGTGATGTTTTCCCACTCAAATTTTGTGATGTTATTTTAGGAAAACCTCATATGTGGAAATTCCATGTTTTTTATGAGTCTCATCCCCATAGTTTCATTGCTACTCTAGGAGGTAAATTCTACAGGGTACCAGGGGTAGTTTTGGCAACTATAATATCATTCATCTACGAAAAGAAATATTTAAAGATAATATATCAAGATTTTTTTTTGGTATTCTTCATGGTTTAGTCAGAATATGAAAGGAAGGGCATTGTTAATTCCATGTCCTTATTAGGATGCCTCTCAAAAAAAATGGAGAAGGTGGAGAAGGTTGTCGAGACTTACAAAGATATCATTGCTCCACCTATGGGGATGCCTCTGCAGTACTGGGTCAAACACTCAATTGACTTGATATTTAATGCTTTATTACCCCTTGGACCAATATATACAGACTCTCTCTTGCATAATGAGGAAATAAAACATGAAATTCATGAGCTCATCCAAAAGGGCCACATGGGATTGAGATCCTCACCTTGCAAGAGTCCAATTATGTTGGTGTATAATAAGGATGGGAAATGGAGACTCTATATTGATTATAGAGCCTCAGAAATAATCAATATAAAGAACATATACTTGATCCCATGAATTAGTGATCTTCTTGATTATCTTAAGGGTGCAAATTTATTTAGTAATATTGGACTAAATTGAGGCTACCACTAGGTTCCAAATCAACAAATTGATGTATGGAAGACAACCTTCAAATTTATATAAGGAATTTTTGAGTGGTTGATAATTCCATTTGGCTTAACTGATGCTCTGAAAAAACTCATAAGTATAATGAATTGTATCATGTTTTTCATAAAATACTTTGTGGTTTTATAGTTGGATAACATCCTCTTCTTCAGTAGAACCAAGGTAGAACATTTGTATCACATTTAGGAGGCCCTGATCACCCTACAATAACACAAGTTGTATTCCAATATGAACAAATGGACATTTGGAATGAAAGTAATGCAATATTTGGGATACATCATGGATGAACATGGGTTAATATGGACCCAACGAAGACACAAGTCATCCACAATTGGCCAACCCTGATGACTGTAACAATGCTTTATAACTTCCTGGAACTTGTTAATTTATATTGAAGGTTCATGTTGGGGTTATCTCATATTGGTTGGTTGTTAAGTCATGTGAGCAGGGGTGAAGCCAAATAAAATCTATCTTGCTATAAGTCATAACATAAATCATTTGAGGATCTAAAACACTACCTATGCTTTGCACTAGTCCTCACATTGTCATACTTGCAACTGCCATTTGAGATTGAAATAGATGCCTCCAACTATGTTATAAATGTAGTGCTATCTCAGTAAGGACATGTAATGGGCCTATCATAATGAGACATTTTATGATACTATCCACATATAACCCACATATGACAAGGATATGTACTCCATCGTGTAGGCATGTTGACCTTGAAATCATCATATTATGGGGAAGGGGATGATCATCCACATTTATCACAAGCCTTTAAAATCCATGAAAATACAAGGAAAGTTATATAATTATTTCCATTAGAAATGGTCCAAATACTTTCAGTAATTCCACTTGAAGATAAAATACAAGGGAAACAAAAATTATGTTGTAAATTTCCTCAGCTAGCCCCAAATTATGGTGATAGCCATGTTTCTTAAATATTATGGGAATACGACCTTTGTGTGGCCATAATTATACAATAGTAACTTTGAATTCACTGCCACATACTAGATGTTTCTTGCAAGAAATCAAGTTCTATACTTCCACCTCTAGGATGCGCTCTTTTTTTTCCCAAGACATGTTTGTGTTATTTAAAGTGAGTGTGCCAAGCCAATCTAGGAGACCCATTATAGTTATTTTGAAGGGAACTTTGGTGTGGAGAATATTGTGAAGTACTTCAAAATTATTTCCACTGGCCAAAGCTTCAGCATGATGTCTATCGATAAATAAAATTACACATTGGATGTTCCATTTCTAAACCAACCATTAAGAAGCATGGTTGTACTGTAATATCCCAAAAGGGAGAATGCAGTAATACTGAAACACAATATAAGAACTACAACTAAGTAAACAATAAATCTAAATATAACATCAAAAATACAGAGAAGTTGAGCCATTTTACTATATGGAGATGAATCAATTACACAATGTACATAAAATGAGTAAATATAGCCTAAGAGATGGCCTAGAATCACCCTACAATGATGCTACAACTAGCACTGCGTAATTGGTGAGCTTACAGGAAGAAATACTGCGTTGTCCCTTCTGCTGCTGATATACATGAAAATTCTACAAAAGGAAATATAGATCTAGGGAGCTTAGGAGCTCCGATGATGCCAAGATTCAAGATCTAGCCAATGTGATGGGAACCCAAGATAACCCAGAAAGGATTTTCCAGATCTACAACTTTGGAAAATCACCCTCCTTGGGTTTGATCCTTTGACTGCTGCGTTTACAAATCTGAGGCTAGATCTAATCTAAATATGGCTGCAATATGATGTCTAAACATATCTATGCTTTGAGGGATGATCCCTCCTTCAGATATACAAGCTAGGAGCTTGAGATCTTGCCTTCTCTTCCTCCTGCTTCAAGTTGCAGCAACTGAATATGAAACTTCTACAGAAACTGTGTTTTACAAGAGAGAGAGGCTTTGTGCCTACTGAAATATGCTACAATAGGCACTAGGCTGATGGAAATACTGATGCCAAGGTGAGGGGATGATCCTTCCTCCTTTCGATCTGCAACCATGAAAAACATAATTCTGGATGGAATTGCTTCTGTTAGGAGGTAAATAACTCTTGGCTTGATTCCAGATCTGAAATGAAGCTCTGGGAATGCTGATCTTCAAGCCGAAGGTGATAGGAATAATTCTACACTAGTTCTCCAGCTGAAATACTGAAGACAACCTCCACCTTCCAAACTGATCTTCATAAATTGCGTAATTCCTGAAGGTAGATGTTTTGCAAATGATGGAAATAATAAGTGGCACCAATGCCTGATGTAGAATGAAGTACAACCCTATTTCAAGAGATCACTCAATGAAAGAGGAGGGATTCCCAACCAGGAACACCCTCTGCTAAACATCACTTGAAATATTTTCTAAACAACCCAAGAAAGTAATGGAATGTCACATGAAAATTCCAGATCTAAACAGACCTCAAAATCAATAATCCATAGCCTGCCTTCATTGTTGCCTTCATCTCCTCTATATATTTTATGAGCCTTCCCATGCCTTGGCCCTCATCTAAACTGCACTGTGCATGTGGACATGATCCTCCATGTTTGATTGCACTGTCTCTCCAAGTCATCCATCATGTATAGGTGCAATGTACACCCTCTCCATCATGTGTGCATTAATTGCACAACTTCCTCCATCACTTCATCATAAATGCTCTATGATCTTATGTTTGATCCCTTCCAAGATCTTAGTTGACTGTATCAACCTCCATGATCTATCTCATTAATGAGACATGATCTCCAATCCATTCACATTAGTGTTTGCTCTACTACTCCATTATGTAGATATAGATCTGAAATATCCACATACACACATCAAAAGTGGAATTTTATTAATCTTTGAGGATTATGGGTCCCTCCACCCTTTATTTACTTAATCAATTAAGTTTATTAAGAACTCTAATATTCCAAATATCACGTGAAAATTTGGGAATATTACAGTCCTCCTTGGAAAAATGTTGCATGACCTCAGTCAACTGCAAAAGTGGATGCTACATCAAACATCCTCCTTCCAAATGGCATCCTCACGTGGAAGGCCTTACCATCTGTCACAATGTGTCATGTATGTCCAACTCCAAAGTTGTCTCTCTAGAATGTCTAGAATGGCTTCCAACTGAAAAGTTAGATACCCTTCCTCTTCAATGAATCTCCAAGTGGCAACCATATGATGACCAAAGTTATCCTCTATACATGAGATACATAAGATGAAGTGGTTCATTCCCAAAGTGGAAAGTCCCAAATCATGAATTATCTCTCCAACCCATGATACATAGAGTTGATTACATCTATCAATGCCCTCATCGTTAGCCCTGTTGGCCATGTAGGAATTAAACATCACATCATCATAGTGAAAAACAAGAAGTAGGGACATATGGGAAAAAATGAAAAATGTCAAACCATATTCTCATAATAACAACCAACACAACAAAGCCTTCTGCTGCCATGCTAGATCATCGTGAAAACAATTAAGGGGGCCATACTCTCTCAAAAGAAGCCACTGCAACAATGCTTCTTGTTGCCATGCCAAATCAACATCAATGTGAATATGAGAGCCACACTCTCTCAAAAGAAGCCATCTCAGCAAAGCCTCTTATTTCCATACCACATCATCATTGTACCAAATGTAGTGGCCATATTCTCTCAAGAGAAGCCACCTCAATAAGGCATCTTGCTGCCCCATCACAACATCATCATACCATGTACAATGACCATAACCCCCCAACAGAATTCAACGTTGTAAGGCCTCTTGTTTCCATCCTCCAACAATGTCATGCAATGTATGGGAAGGACCATACTCTCCCAATAGTAACCATAGCTACAAGAATTCTTGTTGCATCCTTGCATTATCATGATGCAAGTCATGGAGCAACAATATAGTAATGGACATGTGAGATGTCTCATCAACATAATATAAACAAGCTCCCTTATGCCACATCATGTGAGAGTTATGCTTCCTCCCAAACCGAAGTACATACATGAACATGAGATACATCCCAAATAGAAATACATGTAAATACATGAGACATATCCCAAACAAGAGTAAATAAAAGGACATAAAATATATCATGTGATGTCAAAACTCTCTCATCAACAACCAAAGTAACCATGCCTTTTTCTTCTGCATTCTTCCAGTGATGTGTAAGGCATGAAAGAAAAAATTATGGCTCCTTGAGTGGTAACCATACTCACCCAAGAGAAACCAGCACAACCACGCTTCTTGTGGCCCTATATCATAGATCTGAAAGTTGTTTGGCAACCCCTTGCTCCATATCATCAACCATTCATCCCAATGTGAATGATGGATCTCATTCTGCAAATACTGGGTATCCTCCCATTGTAGGACACCAAAATCCTCAAATTGATGAAGAACTTTGCACTCCATGATATGTTGAAGTGCACCTCCAATGAGATCTCTTAATGAGACCTTATTCTCATCCATGGCCTTCCAAAACCAATGAGGTTCTGGATCTACTGCAGATAGAAGTCTCTCTTTGAGCTGTGAGACGCTCATTGAGAAAGTGTCATCAAGAAAGGAGAAAATATTTCTCATCTCAATATGTATACCATTAATCATCTTAACCTCCATTGCTTCATGAGTGAAGCTACCTTCAGAATTCTCCAAGAATACTGGGGCCTCTTCATTATCACTGCTACTAAGTGACTGTGTTGTAGATCTACAGGGTGATACATATATTGTCTCAAAGCAAGGGACAATACTGATCTCATAACCAGTCATTGTACATAGGATCCTACTCATCCCTTCTTCTGAAACTCTACACTTCAAATCAAAAGGTTGAATGTAGTCCATCCATGAAAAACTGGGATAGTTTTTCATCTACTCCTTGATTAGATTAAGGGTCCTTTGTGCTGTGATATGTTTCTCCTTCAAATCATCATTTTGTTTTAACCCTTGGTTATGCATTGGCCCTGATGGCATGCCCCCATAAGCTCCAATAAGATCTGCAGAAACAATAGGTGATGAATGTGTATGCATACCTTGGATCAACTGATGTGTGGGAACCTCTTGACAGAACACAAGAGTTCCTCCAACCGGGACAATGATGTCTCTAACTACTGGTAAGAGAGATAGCTGATCTTCTACCAATGTACCAGCACTGGAATCTTCCTCCTCTTCCTCATGCATCTCCTTAATCATGCATGGGACTCTATATGTCAAGAGCTCAAGACTATCTTGCAAATTGGCAAGTGTCTCTTCTCCAGATGTAAGTACTTCTGCAGCTAGTGGTGAATGTAGTGACTTCTTGTCCAAAGTGACAAGATTGACATCCTCCTTTGTTTCCTTAGGAAATTTATCTTTCTGACACATCTCTCTCTTCTTCACATCAAACTTCTTCCTCAACTTGTGAAAGAAATCTGAATATTTAGTCACCTTTGCATGCTCCATGTGACTAAACCACCAATCATTGGCTTCACCTAAGAGATGAAGTGCCGCAATTTGGACAACCTCTTTTTTAGCCACAGGATGTAGCATGAAAAATGTATCTAACTCTTTCCTCCAAGCCTTAACAGTGCTTGAGGAAGACCCATCAAATGTAGAAAAATAGAATCTATTGTGCCTCTTCCTTCTATTGATGCTGTAGGATCTTCTTTATTCTTTGAGTTCAAATAATTCTTGGAGAGTTAGACTCTCCTTGAAAGCTCTAGACTGGTCCTTGTACTCTTTAATATACAAACTGAGAGTCTGATGAGTCTTAGGTTCTTTTCTTTCTTCATTTCTATACCTCTCACATTCTTCAAAGAAAGTGGGCATAGTATATCTATGAGGAGATCTACGATTCCCCGTTATTCTTTTCTACTGATAGGAAGTGCTTGGACCTTCCTTATCAAATCTTCTTCTTGGATCCTTCCTTTTCCTTTCTCTCTTCATTTGATTTACCTCCTTGGAGAGATCTTGCATGGATCTAAAGAGAGTAGTGGAAAAACTATAATCCTCCTTCATGATAGATCTCATCTATTTTCTTATTCTTTTGATGCAAAATATGAAGTGTCCACAAGCTGAGCCAAAGATCATGCTCTGATACCACTGTAATATCCCAAAGGGGAGAATCTAGTAATACTGAAACAAAATATAAGAACTACAACTAAGTAAAAAATAAATCTAAAGACAACATCAGAATATACAGAGAAGCTGAGCCATTTTATTATATGAAGATGAATAAGTTACACAATGTACATAAAATGAGTATATCTAGCTCAAGAGATGGCCTAGAATCACCCTACAATGATGCTACAACTAGCACTGCGTAATAGGTGAGCTTACAGGAAGCAATATTGTGATGTCCCTTATACTGCTGATATACATGAAAATTCTGCAAAAGGAAATGTAGATATAGGGAGCTTAGGAGCTCTGATGATGCCAAGATTCAAGATCCGGCCAATGTGATGGGAACCCAAGATAACCCAGAAAGGATTTTCCAGATCTACAACTTTTGAAAATCACCCTCCTAGGGTTTGATCCTTTGACTACTGGGTTTATAGATCTGAAGCTAGATCTGATTTGAAGATGGCTGCAATATGATGTCTAAACAAATCTATGCTTTGAGGGCTGATCCCTCCTTCAGACCTACAATATAGGAGCTTGAGATATTGCCTTCTCTTCCTCCTCCTCCAAGTTTCAAAAACTGAATATGTAGTTGCTATAGAAACTATGATGTACAAGAGAGAGAGGCTTTATTCCTACTAAAATATGTTGCAATAGGTTCCATGCTGATGGAAATACCGATGGCAAGGTAAGGGGACGATCCCTCACAGGATTACTAGCTGAAATGCTAGCAACTTCCTTCTTCCTTTGGATCTGCAATGATGGACAATGTAATTTTGGATGGAATTACTACTGCTAGGAGGTCAATAACTCTTGGCCTAATGCGAGATCTAAAATGAAGCTCTAGGAATGTTTATTTTTAAGATCGAGGTGATAGGAATAATCCTACATCGGTTCTCCAGCTGAAATACTGAAGACAACCTCCACCTTCCAAACTGATCTTCAGAAATTGCGCAATTCCTGAAGGTAGATGTTCTGTAGATGATGGAAATAATAAGTGGCACCAATTCCTGATGTAGAATGAAGTACAACCCTCTTTCAAGAGATCACTCAATGAAAGAGGAGGGATTCCCGACCAAGAACACCCTATGCTAAACATCACTTGCAATCTTTGATAAACATCCCAAGAAAGCAATGGAATGTCACATGACAATTCCAAATCTAAACAGACCTCAAAATCAATAATCAATAGCCTGCCTTCATTGTTTCCCTAATCTCCTTTAAATAGTTTATGAGCCTTCCCATGACTTGGCCCTCATCTAAACTACACTGTTCATGTGAACATGATCCTCCATGTTTGACTGCGTTGTCTCTCCAAGTCATCCATCATGTCTAGGTGCAATGTACACCCTCTCCATCATGTGTGCATTAATTTCACAAATTCCTCCTTCACTTCATCATAAATTCTCTATGATCTTATGTTTGATCCCTTCCAAGATCTTAGTTGACTGTATCAACCTCCATGATCTATCTCATTAATGAGACATGATCTCCAATCCATTCACATTAGTAGTTTCTCTACTACTCCATTATGTTGATCTAGATCTGAAATATCCACATACACACATCAAAAGTGGATTTTTATTAATATTTGAGGATTATGGGTCCCTTCACCCTTTTATTTACTTAATTAATTAAGTTTATTAAGAACTCTAATATTCTAAATATCATGTGAAAATTTGGGAATATTACATGTACACTCCTATATCTGCACTAGAAAAGCCTTGGGAGTTCATTTCCATGGATTACATGTTTATTTTTCCCTCCACCAAGTATGGTAAAGATTATGCATTGTGGTGGTTGATAAGTTATCTAATATGATTATTTTGGCACCATGCATGGAGGGTATCATAGTTAAATAAACTACTAAACTCTTATTTTAGTGTGTTTAGGTTTATTTTGGGCTACCTAATACCACTGTTATAGATAGGGAAAGTAGGTTCCTTGGTACCTTTTGGTCTAACTTATGCTCTTTGATGCATACCAAGTTGATCAAATCAACCATTTATCATCCCCAAATACATGGAAAAATAGAAGTGGTGAACAAGGTGATTGTGAAAATCTTGCACATGTACAACAACAAGCATCCATGTACATGGGATTAGAGCCTTGCATGCATTTAATGTATCAATAAAAAATTCATCCACAATTTTATTGTTCACAGTCCTTTTCAGATGTGCCTGGGATTTTAAATATTGGCCCTAATTAATGTTTCTATTCTCATTACATATTTCTTGGTCAAGTATTCCCAAGATCTAGTTGAGGTAGATATAGTAGACAAATTTGTTAAATGGATCCAACACCTCCAGCAATAGGTTCATGAAATCTTCCAGAAAACCAATGCCAAGTACAAGCAATGACATGACCAACATAGGGTTCCACACAACTTTTAGGATGGTGATAAGGTGTGTTTGCATTTACAAAAAGAGTTCCACACAAGCATCCATTTGAAGATTAGGTAATTCCAATAAGGTACTTACACAATCATAAATGATCTGAGTGAAAATTGTTTTGAATTGAGTATTCCCCCTTTCCTTGGCTAACACCTCGTATTTAATGTGGAGCCGCTTTGACAAAGTTTCCACCTTTGTTGGAAAACTTATAGGTATCCAACGGTAATTTTCCTCACATAAAATAAATATTTAATACATTGAATAGGATATAGTAGATAAAATCATGGAAATAAGACAAATGATACTCCTTATTAACACATACAACTCTATAGGGTTGTCAAAGCAAGGCAACTTCTTCACCAAGGAAAATGACTTACTAGGAGCCAAATTCAATAGAAGTTTCTCCATTTGATGAGGGAATTTGATGCAATAGATATTTTTTCTTCCTACGGGGAAATATTTATCTACATGAATATCAGTGGCCAACCACCTCTTCCACTGACTCAACAATTCTCTATCTTCTTGGCATTTTTTCCGTGGTTTTTAGGTCCCAAACTTCCAAGTCCATTTTTAGGACCTAAACATTTTTTTTGAAAATTTTGGGGCCATGTATTGTTATCACATACCCTGTATTCGGTATAAATTTTCATTCCTCATATAGTTCTTTCCAATGAGTTATTGTGCATCCCATACCGACATTGTAGGAAAATGTTGTGGCCCTGGAAAGTTGATATACCAAATAACCACCTTAGATCCTGGAAATATTTTGGTGGTTAATATTTTATGGTAAGGGTCTTGGACCCATAGGATTACCTCTTTATGTTAAAATTACATTATTTTTCCTCTTGTAATAGATTTTGTGAATGGGTGTAGTTTCCCTCTCTCTCCATTTAGGGATAACTATCATCATTCTAGCTAGTTTGTGTTCTATAGTATTTCACTATTTTATTTATTAGTAGAAGTTGAGTTTTCATTATGTTATTGAGCTCTCTATAATGTTTCTCTATTTGTGTGTTTCATTTTATTTTATGCCTTTCATTTCTTCCTTGTACAACCCATATCTTTATTGATTTTCATTTTTTATTTTTATACCCTAAAAATTTTGACAATATGTCCCTTAATGGCTCAAGGAAGAGAATTGAAAATCACCATAAAATTCAAACTTTAACTTGGATAGGATATCCATTGATTTTTTTGGACTCCTAAAATCAAGCTACAGCTAGGTACACAATCATCGTAGGATTCCATTAGCTAAAAAATGTTTTATTTGAGGATATCTAGAGCTAGGTTTTTTTTCAGTAAAGGTTAATGTAAATTTTGCACAAGGGGATGTATTTTTCAAAACAATAGATTAAGAAATTTTGGGTATCATTCATACATGGGAAGTTACAACTCAAAATTTCACCATCAAGGTATATCACATCTCAAAGTGAAACCCCTTGGGTCCAGAAAGGAATCATCTTCAAATGGAGGTTGAAATGTAGGTAAAATTCCATGAAAAAATTATCGAAAACACTATTTTTATTCTTTAATACCCATATAACATTAGCAAGGAGATTTGAAATTCCCTTGTTGTTTTTTTAGGGAGAGTTGCAATGCTCCACTTACACAAAAAAAGAGAGTTTAAGTGGCTAGGGATAACAAAGCGAACAGATGAGGACATAAAATGTCAAAATTGATCAGTTCTAGAAGATAAGGATGAAAGAACCATATCAAACATGGTCAGAAAAGTGTCTATACATACATGAGCACTCCTTCAAAGACTTCTATATAAGAAATTATCTCCATGGATGAAAGGGAGAAAATTTAATGTATCGATTGTTGTTAGATTGAAAACTTGATTCTCCTTGTGATAAGCTACACAACACCAAGAGCTTAACATTGAGTTTGGTGAGAGGAGGAGCCAATAATAGATAATTTGAAAGGGAGAAAAATTGTAATCATTATGGTTTAATGAAAATATCTTATATCCCCCCTGCCCTTGAGAAACAAGATTTTCATTTGTATTGTGTATGTTTTTTGGTATTTATGGTACTAATGATAACATAAGTTTGTAGGGATATAGAATCAATGATTTTATGTTGTCTGTGTGCAAGTCACGGGTGAATGGAATTATTGAGCCAATATCTTGAGGAATCTCATCATGGCAACTTTCGAACATCCAGTTTCCATGATAAGGCACACCTAATTATCCCTCTTTGTTTACTCTTGCTTTGCATGTTTATATCATATAATTTATGGGTAAAGTAGACACTACAAACACCATCTTTCATAGGTGTTGGTGTTGGCAATATGATGCAATGTGTTGTCCTTGATGGCAACCTACTTGATGAAGTTGTCCTTGATGGAAACTGACTTGATGAGTCGTATTTGGATAGCAACCTATTTGTTAATGATGTAAATATGATGTATCTACAGAGCACTTCAGAAGTAATAAAGAAAGAAATTCCAGTAAGTGCCAGATTAATGATGAATAAGATATGTCACAAAGCATACACAGGTTTGTAAAGGCAAAGTAGCGTATGTACGTGTAAAAGTACGTACCAAGTAGCATATGCCTATTTGCGCTCTAAATTTATAAAACCAGGGGACATGACCATGGTATTGGCCCACAGTATTGAGCACTGGATTATCTATTTGATCCCATCTAGGAATACCATCAGCGGTTAAGTGGTTTTGACTCATGGTATTGACAAAGGCTAAATCTATATAAGGAGAAGAAGATCATAGTGCAAGTGTGTGCATAGGTCTGGGTTTAATTAATAATTCACTCTGAAGTATATCTGGATGGAATGGGTAACCGTTTATTGATAGATCTGAATCTATGATGCACCTATGAATATGATGAAGGTTCAAGATCTCTAGATCTAGAAATGATGAATCTCTAGGATGATCTGCAAAAGAAATGATGAAGACCTTGCGTAAGTCTGATGAAGAAATTGAAGAAATCTGGGTAAGTTTATAGATCTGGTATGTTCTGCAAAGTTTATCTTTTACAGATCCTGAAGCACGTATGGAAGTTAGGGATCCTGAAGCTGATTTACAGATATTACTTCTGTGATTTCTGTTTTCTCTCTGTTGTCAATCAATGAAGTCTTTTTGAAGTTCTGGGTTGATTGATTATGGAGTATGCTGCTGATTTGATAATGAACAAATCTAATCACTGATTGAGAAAACATGATGAAGGATGAATGACTATCTAAACATTTCTGCGTTGCTGATAGATTTTCTGAATTGAAAGTTTCAGATCTGAATATGAGTCCAAACAGATTCTGAAAGAAAGCATACGCTAGTTGGTGAAAAGAAAAGCGCGTGTATACGCGGAAACTGTGAAGAAAAGTCGCGTATTTCAAGAATATAAAACTAGCATGCACTGAAGCATACGCAGGTTGGTGTGAAGAAAGACGCATATATACGTGGGTTACATAAAGAAAAACAATGTATGATATATGAATTAATGGTTGTTCAAGGTTGAATGTGTATCTGATTATCTACTCTGAAGTCTGGGTTATTTCTGATATTCTGGTTACAGTGGTATTGTTGTTCTGATTGAATTTTTGGGTAAAGTATGGTTGTTGATGTTAAAGGGTTGTATTGAAGATGTTTTGATCCAGTATGAAAATGGATGAAATGTGGTTTGCAGTGGATCTGAGGGTTGAAGCCTTCAGTATGAAAGTGGAAGCTTTCTGCCAGTAGAAGCTGATGCTAACATCAGGGGGTCATAGCTCCCTTCCAGGAGAGGTTGGCAAATGAGATCAGGGGGTTGGAGCTCCCTTCCAGTAGTGGCTAGAGAACGAGAGAAGGTTGCAGCCTTCTGCAGGTGGGTGCCTGTGTGCTGGTATGAGTCTGCGCCAGTACGAAATTGTAAGAAGTTTTCTTTATAATAAATATTGAGGACAGAGACGACAGCAGTGGTGGTTTTCTCCCGAATTGGGTTTCCACCTTAAATACTGGTTTTCATGTGTGTTGCTTATGTGTGATGGTTTATTATGTTATTACTGCACATTCTTACTGATTACTAAACATCTGATGAATGAATGATGCAATGAACTAAGTAAAGAATTAAATGCATAATAAGATCTCTGGACATACACAAGTTTTCTTAAGGATATCTGCGTGTATACGTGAGTTGGGTTCAGTAAAGTAGCATATGGTTTTAAGAGAAAGAAAAAAGAAAAAAAAATTTAGTCAGCTCTAAATACTGATTCACCCCCCCCCCCCTCCCCCTCTCAGTATTTTTCCCAACAATTGGTATCAGAGAAGGTCCTTCTGAAAAAGCTTAGCCGCTAGAAGGAAGATCAAATACGATGAGCAATCAAGATGGAACAACATCTATCAGGCCTCCACTCTTCAACGAAAAAAATTTAATCTTCTGGAAAACAAGGATGAGATCCTATCTTCAGTCTCTAGGAGCAGAGGTATGGGCTATTGTTGAAGGAGGATATCAATATCCAGCCGCAGTACCAACAGATCCAACAGAAAGAAATAATTATGAAACAAATGCAAAGGCGATCAATGCTATTTTGGGAAGTCTAACTGAATCAAAATTTTTCAAAGTCATGCAGCTGGATACTGAAAAGGCAATATGGGACAAAATAATTCTAAGTTATGAAGGTGATGCAAAGGTAAAAAGTGCTAAACTCCAAACTCTCATAATTCAATATGAGAATCTAAAAATGCATAATGAGGAGAGCATTGCCAATTTCTTTTTACGTTTTGATGATATTGTAAATCGTATGAGAAATATGGGAGAAACAGTAACCGAATCTCTAGCACAGTTTGAAAGTTTAAGATCTCCATGGAAAAAATTTGAATTCCAAAAGTTTGCTCTTGGAAAAACGGATCTTAAAAATACTAACATCGAATTGCCAACTTCCCGACATACTAGCGCATGTGAAATGAGAAGAGGAGGACCATGCGAAGTCCAAAGCGTGTTGAGGCTTCTAAGAAAGGGGAAAAAGTACAAAGACGAGAAGAGATCGAGGTATATCTCGAAGAAAGGTAAGGAGGTAAATTTTGTAAAGAAACTCAGCTTGGCATAAGGAGCGCGGTTCGATGCTTCCTTTCAAATGTTTTGATTGTGGAAGATTTGGTTATTATGCTGCTAAGTGTCCTCATAAAGAAAAACATAAAAAGGGGAAGGAAGTAGTAAGAAGGAATAAGAATCGTTATAGCACTAGAAAAAGTTACTATACTCATGAAGACAGTGATGGGTTATCTGATAGTGAGGAAGAATGTGAACAAGATCTTAGACTTCTCATGGCATTTGAAAAGGAATCTAGAGAAGAAAAAGATACTTTTATGGATGCGTTAGAGGAAAATGATTTTCTTGATGAATTCAATCAACTCAAAATATACTTAGAAGAAAGTAAAATATCCATAGAAACTCTGAAAAATCATCTTGAAGAAAAGGAGAAACACAATGAGAAATTAGAATGTGAAATAGTAAGTCTAAGAAAAGAAATTGAGAAAGTAAAGACTTTGAATCTTAGATTTGCTAAAGGATCTGAAACCTGAGATGAGATTATCAAGGTACAATGTTCTCCTCTTATAAAGACAGGTCTTGGATATATCGGAGAATATTCTCAGGCTTCAGCACCAAATTATCTAAAAGCAGCTACAACTAGTATACAACATTCTGCCACTCAGCAAGGGAATAAAAAAAGAAGATACTACTGAATTAAGCATGATCATCTCAAATTAAAGAGTAATAACGAATATATTCAAAAAGCTGCCAATCAACAAAGGGTAAATTCAGAAGATTTCATGATCGTAGAAATTTCTACTTCAATGGACAATGTTTCTCATGTCACAATTTTGGTCATAAAGTTGTTCAATGTGTTGCATATAAAACCATCATGACAAGAGAAGCAAGAAAGAAAAAGGATTGATATTGGAACGAAGAAGAATACCTATAACAAATTTTCTCCTCTTCAAAATGAAGTTGAATGTGCTTATTGCAATAACTTTGACCATGAAGAATCTGAATGCAGGAGCAAAGTCCAGCCAAAAGAACATTTTCCTTCAAGCTCCAAAGTGTGGAAAAAGAAGGAATTACAGGTTGAAAATTGTGGCATAGATTTATTTGCAGAAGGTGAAGAAAACCAATGGTACATTGATAGTGGATGCTCAAAACACATGACAGGTGACAAAAACAAACTTCTTGCATATAGTGCTCTAGAAAAGGAAAAGAATGTTACGTTTGGAAATAATACTCCTGCTGTCATTAAGGGAAAAGGGTCCGTTTTTCTAAAAGAAAAGGTGAAAGCTAATAATGTCATGTATGTGGATGGACTAAAGCATAACCTGTTAAGTGTAAGTCAAATGTGTGATCAAGAAACTGAAGTTGTCTTTAGTTCAAAAGAATGTGTGGTACATGATCTTGATACAGGTAAAACAATCATAAAAGGAAAAAGAACTCCAAGCAACCTGTATGTATTGAAGAACTGCAAAGAACAATGTTACTTGAGTAAATCTTCACAAAACTGGCTATGGCATAGAAGGTTGGGGCATCTGAGCTTCTCTCAAATCAACAAATCTAGCAGACTTAAAGCTGTTCGTGATCTTCCCAATATTACTCTATGTGAAAGTATCATATGCAAATCTTGCCAATTCGGTAAGCAAACCAGAGTAAAATTTAATGCCAAGGAAGGATCATCAAGTAAGCCTCTTGAACTCATTCATACTGACATATGTGGACCTGTGAGGAAAAATTCACCACGTGGTGAACAATACTATATCTTATTTATTGATGATTTCTCTAGAATGTGTTGGATTGGGTTGATTAAACACAAAGATGAAGAATTTGAGAAATTTTAGATCTTAAAAGCACTGGTTGAAAATGAATCAGATCTAAAAATCAAGTGTCTTAGATCTGATCGAGGAGGAGAATATACATCAGATGAATTCCTTGAATTTTGTGAACAACATGGCATAAAAAGATAGTTTTATGTAGTTGGCACTCCACAACAAAATGGCGTAGCAGAAAGAATGAATAGAACAGTTCAACAAATGGCTAGAGCTATGCTTGATGATTTCGGAACACCTGACACATTTTGGGGAGAAGCAACACATACATCGGTAAATATTCTTAACAAGGCACATGTTCGTGTAAATAGTGATAAAACTCCATATGAACTCTGGTATGGTAATCCTCCCACTGTGAAGCATTTTAGAGTTTTTGGAAGCAAATGCTTTATAAAAAATAATGATGAAAAACTTGGAAAGTTTGAACCCAGAGCAGATGAAGGAGTACTTCTTGGTTACTCCTCTAGGAGTAGAGCATATAAATGTTACAATGAAAGACTTCGGAAGATTGTTGAATGTATTGATGTTGTTATTGATGAGTCTCCTGCAGCTCCAAAAGAAGAAAAACAAACAACATATGAAGACGATGGTGACATATATCCTTCTACATCAAATAGAAATGATATAGACAGTGAACCCAATGAAGAACCCGAAGATGATTTATCTGAAAAATCTCCATCCAGATATGTTCAAAAGAATCATCTAGAATCTCAAATTTTGGGAGAAAAGGGATCAAATGTACAAACAAGAAGGACTCTTGTGGGATCTTCTAGCTATCTGGCATTTCTATCCACTATTGAACCACACAATGTCAATCAAGCTAGCAAAGATGAATGTTGGATTCAAGCCATGAATGAAGAGCTTGATCAAATTGAAAAGAATCACACTTGGGAATTAGTAACAAGACCTCATGACAAAAATGTCATTGGAACTAAATGGATATTAAAAAACAAGTTAAATGAGAATGGGGATGTTATAAGAAATAAAGCTAGACTTGTTTTCAAGGGGTATGCTCAACAAGAAGACATAGACTTTGAAGAAACTTTTTCTCCTGGCAACCTGAACTTGGTAAAGAATGTTTGCTTGCTTTCAAAACATCAATCAAAAGTTTATCAAATGGATGTGCAAATCTGATTTTACTGCTATTGATGATCTAAGAGAAGAATTTTATATAGAACAACTGAAGAAGGATTCATTTTGGGAAATGATGCAAAACTTGTTTGTAGACTTAAAAGGCTCGATATAGTCCTCAAACAAGCTCCAAGGGCATGGTATTGCTCATCTTGACAAATATCTTCATCAACAAGGATTTTCAAAGGGGTCTCCTGATAGCAACTTATACACAAAAACTGAAAATGATAAACTATTGATTGTGGTTGTATATGTTGATGACATCATTTTTGGAAGTAATGAAGAATCTATGAGTCAGAAATTTGCCTCTGCTATGCAGCAAGAATTTGAAATTCTTTACTTGGGGAACTAACATTCTTTCTTGGCTTAAAAGTGCAAAAAGCAACAGATGGGATATTATTATCACAAGAAAAATATCTTAAGAAAATCCTGAAGAAGTATGGCATGGAAGATTGCAAACCTGTAAGAACACCAATGATAACTGGATGCAATCCCAGTTCTAATGATGATTCCCCCACGGTGAATCAACCAGAATACAGATCTATGATAGGAAGTCTACTTTATCTCACTGGGACTAGACCAGAAATTATGCATGCAGTTGGGATTTTTGGACGATTCCAAGCTAATCCAAAAGAGTCTCACCTTCAGGCTGTCAAAAGAATATTCAAATATCCACAAGGATCTCAAGACTTTGGACTATGGTATCCAAAGAATGTTGATCTCACTCTTCATGCTTACACTGACGCAGATTGGGCTGGAAATGTTGATGATCGGAAAAGCACCAGTGGTGGTGCATTCTATATGGGGCCCCGGTTAGTATCTTGGTTCAACAAGAAGCAAAGCTCTATTTCTTATCTAAATGGAAGCATTTGAGTATATTAATAATTGCATAGGCAATCATGCTTTGCCTCAACTTCTTTGGGATGAGTGCTGAAACCTTACAAGACATTCAAATCAAATTTTCACCTCCTATCTCCATTATGTGTGATAATACAAGTGCCATCAGTATCTCAAAGAATCATATTATGCATTCCAAGACCAAGCACATTCCCATCAAGTATCACTTCTTACGTGAACAAGTGCTTGAACAAAAGGTGAAGTTGGAGTATGTTCCCTCCAAAGAACAAGTTTCTGATATATTTACCAAACCTTTACCTAGGGAAGCGTTCAAATATCTCAGACAGAAGCTGGGAGTAGTCTCTCACAAATAATTAGAATGCTTAATCCTTTCAACAGCAAATCATTAAGGCATCTTCATCAAAATCATTAGAGAATGAAATAGAAATATGAGAGCTGGAACATCACCAGAGATACCCAACAGTACCGCAGCTGTGCTGAAGAATGCTGACCCAGAAAAATTTTGTCAGCAAACACCCATATGCGGTTTTCTGTGTATAAACTCACGTAATCTGATCCCATGATTAATAATCTTTGATCTTGATTGTATAAGTCATTTCTGTAATTTGATGAAAAAAGTCATGTTGAGACCCATGATGTAAAAATTGATATATTCAATCATGTAAGGAATTCTTCAAATTTTGTAAACCCACTTGGTTGGGTACTTGAGTCACATATGTAAATCCACTTGGTTGGATCATTGATGTAAGTATGAGTCATTGGTGATAGGAAAGGTCATAGAGTCATGTACTTCATTGAAAAATATGTTTGAAGATTCGAAGGCGTGAACTTTACGGAAGACAGTACACTTCGATTTGCTCAGATCTACAGAGCTCATCCTTATACAAGGGAAGAAAAACCTTGTGTTGGTTTTGATCCGCCCTTTTCCCTTGATGTCAAAGGGGGAGAGTATTATGTATTATGGTGTTTGAATAATGGTGATGTCAGTATCAAACACTATCATGGTTGCCATCAAGTCCAAAGAGGGAGATTGTTGGCAATATGATGCAATGTGTTGTCCTTGATGGAAACCTACTTGATGAAGTTGTCCTTGATGGAAACTGACTTGATGAGTTTTCTTTGGATAACAACCTATTTGTTAATGATGTAAATTTGATGTATCTAAGAGCACTTCAGAAGTAACAAAGAAAGAAATTCCAGTAAGTGCCAGAGTAATGATGAATAAGATATGTCACAAAGCATACACGGGCTTGTAAAGGCAAAGTAGCGTATGTGCGCGTAAAAGTACGTACCAAGTAGCGTATGCCTATTTGCGCTCTAAATTTATAAAACCAGGGGACATGACCATGGTATTGGCCCATATTATTGAGCGCTGGATTATCTATTTTATCCCATCTAGGAATACCATCAGCGGTTAAGTGGTTTTGACTCATGGTATTGACAAAGGCTAAATCTATATAAGGAGAAGAAGATCATAGTGAAGTGTGTGCATAGGTCTGGGTTTAATGAATACTTCACTCTGAAGTATATCTGGATGGAATGGGTAACAATTTATTGATAGATCTGAATCTATGATGCACCTATGGATATGATGAAGGTTCAAGATCTCTAGATCAAGAAATGATGAATCTCTAGGATGATCTGCAAAAGAAATGATGAAGACCTTGCGCAAGTCTGATGAAGAAATTGAAGAAATCTGGGTAATTTTATAGATCTGGTCTGTTCTGCAAATTTTATATTTTACAGATCTATATGCTATTTTCTCTCGGTAAAAGCGCGTACATACGCGGGTTCGCTTAATAAAAAGCACGTATGGAAGTTAGGGTTTCTGAAACTTATTTACATATATTACTTCTGTGATTTCTGTTTTCTCTCTGCTGTCGATCAATGAAATCTTCTTGAAGTTCTGGGTTGATTGAATATGGAGTATTCTGCTGATTTGATAATGAACAAATCTAATCACTGATTGAGAAAACATGATGAAGGATGAATGACTCTCTAAACAGTTCTACATTGCTGATAGATTGTCTGAATTGAAAGTTTCAGATCTGAATATGAGTCCAAACAGATTCTGAAAGAAAGCATACGCTAGTTGGTGAAAATAAAAGCGCGTGTATATGCGGAAACTGTGAAGAAAAGTCGCGTATTTCAAGAATATAAAACTAGCATGCACTGAAGCATACGCAGGTTGGTGTGAAGAAAGATGCGTATATACGCGGGTTACATAAAGAAAAACATCGTATGGCATATGAATTAATGGTTGTTCAAGGTTGAATGTGTATCTGATTATCTACTCTGAAGTCTGGGTTATTTCTGATATTCTGGTTATAGTGGTATTGCTGTTCTGATTGAAGTTTTGGGTAAAGTATGGTTGTTGATGTTAAGGGGTTGTATTGAAGTTGTTTTGATCCAGTATGAAAATGGATGAAACGTGGTCTGCAGTGGATCTGAGGGTTGAAGCCTTCAGTATGAAAGTGGAAGCTTTCTGCCAATAGAAGCTGATGCTAACATCAGGGGGTCGTAGCTCCCTTCCAGGAGAGGCTGGTAAATGAGATCAGGGGGTTGGAGCTCCCTTCTAGTAGTGGCTAGAGAACGAGAGAAGGTTACAGCCTTCTGCAGGTGGGTGCCTATGTGCTGGTATGAGTCTGCGCTAGTACAAAATTGTAAGAAGTTTTCTTTATAATAAATATTGAGGACAGAGACGACAGTAGTGGTGGTTTTCTCCCGAATTGGGTTTCCACCTTAAAAACTGGTGTTCATGTGTGTTGCTTATGTGTGATGGTTTATTCTATTATTATTGCACATGCTTACTGATTACTAAACATCTGATGAATGAATGATGCAATGACCTAAGTAAAGAATTAAATGCATAATAAGATCTCTGGACATATGCAAGTTTTCTTAAGGATATCCGCGTGTATACGCGAGTTGGGTTCAGTAAAGTAGCGTATGGTTTTAAGAGAAAGAAAAAAGAAAAAAGTTTTCATTCAGCTCTAAATACTGATTCAACCCCCCCCCCTCTTTCAGTATTTTTCCCAACAGTTGGGTAGGCCTATGGGTTAAAATTACTTTATCATTGCAGAGGAAATGTTTTCAGACATAACTGATGATTCCACTAGGGGTTACTAGTACATTTTTTCATAATATTTATTTCCTCATTTAATGTCTTTTGTTTACTTTTCTCACTTTTGAGTAATTATTAGGGGTCTTAGCATAATTTTTCTAAAAAAACATGCTCATGAAATATTTAAAATAAGGTTTAAAATTCTTCAACTCTCCTCTACAACATTTATAGTGTGTTTTTGGAATCTTCAACACTCTGGCTAGCCTATTACATAGCATTGCAACTCTTTACGTGCTCATAGATAGAGCATTGAAGCACTCAAAAAGGAGACATGTAGATGTTTTCTCTGATCTTTCTTAGATTTTATTGCACCAGTATAAACCTAGGGTTAGGCTAATGTCAGATTTAGTTTTCTTAGTCCTCTTATCAATTAAAACACTCTTAGATTCACTTCAATGAGGTGGGTTTTTAGTCATGTGTAATGGTTTTGAATCCATTTGGGTTTTATTCCCAACAATTAAATTAGAGGTTTGGTATTTTTCTATCATCAGTGTCCTATAGCCCTCTTTATTTATATTTTCATGTAAGTGTGTTCCAATATCTTTTTTTTTAATGAATGCTTGCTTGTAGGTAGAGTTTAAGATTTTGAGTGTGTTTCTTCTGTTTCTTTTGGAATATTCCCTATTTTATTGATATTTTCCATTCTAATATGTTAGTGCATGGAAAAGTGATAAAGAAAATAACTGTGAGGAATGCATTATTTCTATATTGGAAATAATCTAACTCTCTTATAGATAACAATTATGTGACCACCCCTCCCAACGTATACTTGATTTTACAAGTTCCCAAGGTAAATTTGAGCTGAGTGATACTATGAAATGACCCAACCTCCAATTTCCTTTTATGGAAGTGGGACCTACAATCTGACCACAAAATAACATCCCTCGGGGACCACAAACCACTTAGGAGGATACAAACCACCCTAGGTGATCAATATCTAAGATGGAACTTTGTTTCACTAGGGAAAATCTCCAACCACACCCATAACACTACGTTTGTGTGGTTATGAGGCTATAATCACACTCATAATCCTTCTCCCATGTGGTTCTGATCTAAATTACCTAGTTTAGTGCCAATGGTTCCGAGATCGGAGCCACTTTTCTAGGATAGTCCCAAAATCACTTCCTAGAACTTCTTGTAACTTTCTAGAATCATGATTAAGGTAATAAAAATACAAAAAATTAAAAATTGAAGCAGGAAATTGACCCTGACTTCCTAGTACACATCATACATTTCATCAAACATATGGTAAACATATAATTTATAGGTCACGATTGAATATCTGATCTTAAATCTATGAACTTCATCTAAGAAGCACCAAGAAGGTCTAATTCCCTCTGAAGTAGCTGCAACAACACTTGTTAGCCCATCCATTCATCAACCATTAAAATAATTAACAAATCATGAAAAAGAGGCATAAGTAGAGAACATTATAGAACCCTTCTTACAACCAACATATAACTAGAATATTAGCCATGGCGAATTAGCCATAGAATCCACATAATAAAAAGTACAAGTAACCATAGATCATAATAGGAAAATAACTCTTGTAATTAACATATGAAAAATCCAACGACGTCAGGGAATTCCACGTACCAACTGACTATAGATTGAGCTGAACAAAATATTTCTTTCAGCCAATCACTCCCATGTCATATTCCAAGCATGAATATGGGATATCATGCAATAAAATAAGACATAATCAACTAAGGACTCCAGAGGTTAAACCACCTCCACCCTCAAGCTACTATGATCTCACCTAAACCGGTCCCAATATCGCAAAAATAAACCAAGCTTTGATGCCCCAAAATTTATTCACCATAACTTAGGGATTTTTACTGTCTCCACCCACCTTTCAAGGGATTCCTAGAGAAAACCATATCCATCCCAAACACTTGGGAATTTTCTTGATCACCTCACCCAGTTCCAAAACCTTCTCACAATCTAAAGCTCATCCGAGAATGAATCCCATCACAACATGGTTATCCAGGAAATGGAAAGGTAAGGCTGAAGGCACTGTCAAACCATGAAAAACCTATGGAAATTACAACAAATGAACCAATATACAAATGCATGTACAATGCATTCACACCTCATTTAGGAAATCACATATGCAACTTGTTACCTACAAAATCCTCCTACTGAACTTGTTGATCCAACCTTCTCCTTGTGCTCCCCTTCTTTCCTTTGCTTTTCCTTTTCTTTCCTTTCCACAAATCATAGTGTATACCAAAATTCTCTAAGAATACTCTAAGTGTGCAAGAGTGTGAGAGAGAGAGAATGAAAGAAGAGATCCAAACTGAAATGAAAAAAGTTTTAGTGACCAACATATGTGCCAAAAGCTGTGAACTGTTTCTCTGATGATTTTTTATCATTGGTTTTTCCATGTGTCTCTTCACCTTCCTTTTCTCATATTTTCCTTTATTTCCGTTATTAAATGCCAATTATTTCCTCTTTTCCTTTTCCAATTCCTTTACTAATTTCCATAGCCATAAATAAACCAAAGGTGAATCCCACTATATTTTTTTGCAACATTCATCATGGAATACACGTCCCATGAACTTGGTCTTATTTTGACTTTAATGTCAATTATCACATGAAACTTTAACCTAGGGTTGTTACAAACCCCTCCTCCCTAGTGGAACATTTTCCTTGGTGTTATATGACACCTATGACCAAAAAACCATTGAAAATAAAACATACTTCCTAGGGAGCTTTATAGAACAAATCGATGCAGTATTTATAATGACATTATTCTAAAAGAAAAACACACATACTACTTATTGGATCTTTATAACACAACTCATTGCGATATTTACAACCAAACATATATACATATACCAAAAACAAATTTTCTTGAACCAACAAATAATGAAGGATACAAAGCTCACATATGATAAACCATCTCCCATGTAGCTTCAATGGGCCCAAAGTGCTTCGAATGCACTTGAATTTCTCTATTGCTTGGTTATATAGAATTAATTGTTTCCGGTGCAATATAAATTGAGGCTTTGGCTTGAATTATCCCTCTATTTCCACCTGTAATATATAACAATCAATCACATGATCAACATCTTGCACATATCTTTAAGAAATGAAACATGGAAAAGATCATGGAATTTGACTATTCGCAGTAGTGCAAGTCTGTAGGCCATTGGTCCAATCACCTCAAGGATATCAAAAGGTGTGTAATACTGAGGTGCAAACATGGTACATGATCCTTTCCTAAAAGATCTTCTCTTGGGCTTGATGTGAAAGTACGAATGCTTCGAAACATGAAACTACTTAAATGATCCGTGCTGATATGCATAACTCTTATACCTATCCTATGCTACCTTTAAATTTCTTTTAATAACCTTCATCTCTTGTTCGATCTTTGCCAAGATATCTAGTCCAATCAACACCCTTTTCACTGGATCACTCCAAATGATAGAAATATTGCAACTCTGCCCATAAACAGACTCGAATTGACTCATCGTCAAGGATTCATGATACCTAATATTATAATAAAAATATACCACAGGAAGATAATCCTCCCACTTCCTCTGCTAATGCGTGAGGTGCATCCTCAGCATGTCCTCAAGAATATTGTTGACCCTCTCTGCATGCCCATCTATCTACAAATGATAAGTTGTACTAAAATCCAACTCTATCCCCAAGCCTGCAAACAAATCCTTCCAAAACTTGGACGTGAAATTTCCATCTCTATATGATATGATATTCTTGGGAACACCATGCAACCTCACTATCTCCCTAATAAAGATCTGAGCTACCTTACTAGCTGAATTAGTAGACTTCACTGCAATGAAGTGAGATACCTTACATAACCTGTCAATCACAACCATGATGGAATCATCTTGTCTTGATTTCTTCGACAAACCTATAATAAAGTCCATGGAAATAATGTCCAATTTCCATTCTGGAATCAAAATCGGATGTAAAAAACTAGTTGGATGGTTACACTCTGCTTTTACATGTTGACAGTCCATACATCTAGCAACAAAATAGGGCACTTATTTCTTCAAGTTCGACCAATTATAGAAATTCTTAAATATTTTCAATGTCTTTTGATATATCAGGTGACCTGAATATAACTTGACATAAAACTCCCTTAAGATAAGCTTCTTGAGCTCACTGTCATTTGTCACATAAATCCTATCCCTCAATCTAACCAATCCATCTCCCGTGAGGTGGTACTCCTCATATCTGTCACCTTTAACCTTATTCTACGTGTGCTTCAGCTTTTGATACCTATCATCATGTTGTCCTACCTACAAGATCCTTTCCTACAAATTTGTCCCATAAGAGATCAATGCTACAATATGATTCACATGCACTCTCCTACTGAGAGCATCTGTAACCTCGTTCTCATTTCCCTTGATGTATTTGATATAAAATTCAAACTCATTGAGGGTATAAAACCATCTAGCTTTCCTGGAATTGAGATTGGGTTGGTTAAAAAAGTACCTAAGTCCATTATGATCACTCATCAGAATAAATCTCTTGCCAAGAAGATAATTTATCCACATCTTCAAGGCATGAATGATAGCTTCCAACTCAAGATCACAAGTAACATCTTTCTACTCGTGCTCATTCAACTTCCTTGACTCATAACATACCACATGTCCTTCCTACATCATGACACTAGTAAGGCATTTCTTGAAAGCATCAATATACACTACAAACTCCTTATTAGGATCTGCAATCCTCAAGACTGGAGCATTTGTAAGAAATTTTTTCGACTTATAAAAAATAGTTGCACACTCCTTAGTTGATTTAAACTTCTTTACTTTCCTCTGTAAATATGTAATATGATAGGAAATGCATGAGAATTTCCTGATGAAACTCCTGTAATAATATGCTAGTCACATGAATTATATGACCTCATTCATATTCCCAGGAGCTGGCCACTCCATGATAGCTTTAATATTTTTCGGGTCCACTGTTATGCCTTCCTTGGAAACAACATCTCCCAAGTAATGAAATTTATTATGAAATAAACTTCACTTGCTAAGCTTGGCATACAACTGATGTTCTCTCAGCAATCTCAATACTACTACCAGGTGCTCTACATGCTCTTCCTTATTCTTATAATATATAAATATATGATCAATGAAAACTATCACAATCTTATCACAATATTATCCAGATAAGAATAAAACACATTATTCATCAAGCACATGAAAGTGGTTGGTGCATTAGGAAGGCGAAAAGGAACCATGAAAAACTCATAATTCCCATACCTGGTATAGAATGCAGTATTGTAGATATATTCTTCTTTGATAGACACCTAATGATATCCTAATTTGAAGTCAATCTTTGAGAACACTGTTGCTCCCTTTAGTTGATCAAATAAATCATCAATATGTGGAAATGAATACCTTTTCTTGATATTCACCTTGTTCAAATTCTCGTAATCAATGTACAATATGAGAGTACCATCCTTATTCTTTACAAAAAATACTGATGCACCCCAAGGCGATACACTTGGCCTTATGTATACCTTGTCAAAAATTTCCTTAAGTTGCAAATTCAATTCTACCAACTCCAGAGTTATCATCCCGCAAGGTGCCTTTGATGCTGGTGTTGGTCTTGGTACAAAATCATAAAGAATTCCACTTCACTGCAGGGTGATAAATCTGAAATATATGTAGGAAACACATCCTAAAACTGTTGTGAAAAAATATACCTCTTCAAGACTTCATCATCCTCAAAATACTTCCGTTTTTAACTGGAAACATGCACTACAAATAATACACACCCTTTTCTGCAATTGCACTTAGCTTGCATAGTTTTAACAATTCACACTGATGTAGGATTCTTCTTTCCCTGCAAGATTCTCTTCTCTCCATCATCATCTAGGCACTCAATAAATTTCTCATAGCAGTCTATCTTGGTCTTGCGAGTGAGAAAATAATCCATACCAAAAATCATACTATAAGATCCCAAAGGAAGCACATTTATATGTCATGATGTCAGCATACCATTCAACTCAAATGCATAAGCTCTCACCCAATGACGGAATATTTTCTTGGTCCCTGTAGCCAAATGAACCAACCAAGACTCGGTGTGAACTTCTTTAGTCAAGCCACACTTATCCACCAGGTTAGGACTAACATAACTATAATTAGATCCACGATCAATCAAAATGGAAACAACTCGATAAAAAATCTTAACTTTCATCTTAATAATGGATTCCTTCTGATCTTCCTTCCTATTATCAAGAGCTACATATATTGGGAATGATATTCCTTCCTTTTATCAAGAGATACATAGATACGAGGAATTCTATGACCAATACCCTCAACTATATGTGCCTCCTGAGCACTATAGATCTGAGGCCTGCCACCCTCGTACAATGGGAGATCCTTATTAAGATGATATTTTCCACAAATCTAACACTATAATGGTTCTCTGCCACAACCTTATTATGCTTATCTCTAGGCTTAGATCCATGTATCTTCTCGGCTGCATTTAACTTCTTTTAAGGAGCCACATTTTCTTTATCACCTTCATCTTGAGGTCTTCCATGATTCTGAGGCTATTTTTATTTAGAATTCTCATTCCCTTTACAATCACGCTTAGGCTTATATTTACACTTATATTTCTCATAAAAATGATTTATCTTTTCGATCACTTCCTCCAATGACTAAGCCTCATCATACTCAATCTAATCTTTAAATGTTAATGGTAGTCCACTAATGAATCTTTGAACCTTTGTATTCTCACCCTTGAGGTAAGGAACATATCTTGATAGCTCCACAAACTTAGTCGTGTACTCTTCATCTATCATAAAACCCATCTTCAACTCATATAAATACTTAGCCTTTCCATCAAAATATATCTCGGACAATTAATTATTTTTGAAGAGTCGTTTAAAATCATGCCAACTCAACTCTTCTACCTTGATGCCTTTGACATGCTTCATATATTCCCACCATATATCTTCTTTTTCTTTGAGATTGGAAATAATTATGATGGCCTTCATATTGCTTGTATAATAATGCAATTAAAAGAACTTATTCATCCCAAGCATCCATGCTTCTGCATCTTCTGGTTTCTTCATTTCTCCATCAAATGTAGGGGGCTTTGATTTCTTGAACTCATCTAGTAAGTATTGGTTCTTACTCCCCCTGTAGGGATTATGGAGGTGATGATGATGATGTCTCTCTGAACTAGAAATAGAATAAAACCCATAAGCACTACCTCTCCTATCAGGTGTATCTAACCATTTTCCACCTCTGACTATATCATCTCTATACAACCTGTATCCTAATGGATACTTTCTATGATATCCCCCATTAGTCATTTCCTCTTGTCCATGATTGATCCATGGTTGTCCATATCTATAAAAATATGATAAGCTCTGAAGGATCACTACATTAATCTTAGTTTGTTTTTCCTGAGCTCTGATAAGTCTTTCCGATGACTCAATTATCTTGTCATTATCTACCTTACAAATTCTAATTTCTCCCTTCAAACGTCTTAGTGTATCTTCTATATCAGGAGAGTAATCATCTCCTTATTTCTCAACAGATCTATAAGGAGAGTCATGTGAGCTATATTACACCATTTTCCTCGTCATATATGATATTCTTCTCCTAGGATCATACAATGTTAGATAAATAAAATAGAAACATGATCAAACATAACCTAATGAATTTTAGGGGACGCTATCTCGTATACACAAATTAGTAAAAATTAGTACAAATTAGTGTTATATATATATATATATATATAATGACACCAACATATCAACCTATTGAAATCATGCATGATAACTCAAACTATAACACTGGTTATATGCATGAAAACCATATCCACTCCAATGCATTCATATGACTAACATGCATGAATAATAATCTCATCTAGTCTAACCAGTCTAATTGTTTAAAAAAAGAAGCTGATATCGATATGTAACCACCCCTCCCACATTTACTTGCTTTTACAAGCTCCCAGGGTAAATGTGATGTTGAGTGCTACTATGACATGAACTAATCTCCAAGTTACATTTATAGAAGTGGGGTTTGCAATCTGACCACAAACAGACATGCCTCAGAGACCACATACCACTCAGGAGGCTCCAATCCACCCCAGGTGGTCATTCCTTGATCTAGAATCATGTTTTACTAGGTAAAATCCATGATCATACCCATAAAACAACATATGTGTGGTTACGAGGCTCCAACCACACTCATAAGTCTTCTTCCATGGGGTAATGACCTAAATTTCCCAGTTCAGTGCCAATGGTTCTAATATCTAATCCTCTTTTCCAGGCTAGTCTCTAGACCACAACCCATAATTTCTTGTAACTTTCTAGAATCTTGATTAAGGTAATAATAGTGAAAAGCATTCATACTTGAAGTAAGAACTTGACATAAACTTAATAATACACATTAGAAATTTCATGAAACAAATGGTAAACATATAGGTTACATTTCATGAATACATATCTGATCTTAAATATTTGAAATTCATATGAGAATCACCAATAAGGTCTAATGCTCTCTTAAGTAGATGAAACAACACATGTTAGCCCATGCATTCATCAACCTTTAAAATACTTAACAAATCTTGAAAAAAATCCATAGCTAGAGCACATTATAGAACCCTACTTATAACAATCATATAACTATAATATTAACCATGAAAACGCATCCATAGAATCCACATAATAACAATTACAAGTAGCCATAGATAAAAAAAGTAAAATAGATCATATTAACATATGCAAAATCCAACCAAGTCAGGGACTTCCACATACCATCTGACCATAGATTAGCCCAAACCAAATATTTCTTTCATCCAATCACCCCATGCCATATTCCAAGAATGAATGTGGTATCTCATGGGATAAACCAAGATATAATCAACCAAGGACTCCAGAGGTTAAACCACCTTCACCCTCAAGCTACCGTGATCTCACCTAAACTAGTCCCGAGACCACAAAACCAAACTGAGATTGGATGCCTCAAAATTTATTCACCATACCTTGAGGAATTTTCCCATATCTACCCACCTATCGAGGGATTCGTCAAGAAAATAATCTCCACCTCTAACCCTTGGTAATTTTCCTGAGACCACATCACCAAGTTCCAAAACATTTTTTCAATTCAAATATCAACCGAGAATGAATCCATTCACACTATGGCTATCCAAGAAATGGAAAGGAAAGAATGAAACCACTTTAAAAATAGGAAAATCCCATGCCAATGACATCAAATGGACCAATACAAATTCATGTACCATGCATTTACACCTCAGGTAGGAAATCGCACATGCAACCTGTTACCTGCAAAATCCTCCTATTGAAGCTTCTGACCCAACATTCTCATTGCACTCCCTTGCTATCCTTTTCTTTTCATTTTCTTTCCTTTCCCAAAATCCAAGTGAATTCCAAAATTCTAAAAGAATACTCTAAGTGTGAAAGTGTGTATGAGAGAGAATGTGTTATGCACTTGACTTGCGAGAATAAAAAATGCCAGAAATAAGAAACAATATTTCCAAAAATAAAAAAATATCACATGAATTGAGACAAGATGCAAATATATTTTATTATTCAGAAGCAGATTACAATGTTCACTTTCCTCTTTGAGGGGGAAACCTCCAAAAAAGCAGAGCTCAATTACAATAAGACTTGATGATTCTTCCCTTGATATCTAAGACTATTTATAGCTTTATGATATCCAAAACCATAAATAATAGTGGTCCCTTGCATAATATGTGTTAACCACTTTATTTATTTACTATGGTCCATTTATAACTAATTGTGGTCCCTTTTCTATAATGAAGGTCAACCACTTACAATTATTATTAATGTGGATAATCGCTTACGGGATTTAGTGACTCAACTAAATAACTATGAATCTCACTAAGCCCCTTGGGAATATTACATAAATAAATGGGTTAGGTTTGGACCCTAACATGCCCTCGCCCATCAAAAGAACCCTTGTCCTCAAGGTTGAAACTGCGGAAAATACTGAAGAATAGTGGTTGGTTCCCATGTCACATCTTCTGGAGAGGTGTATTTCCACTTGATGAAGATTTCCTTGATTGTGAAACCACGAATATGTATTTCACAAGTATCAAGGACCTGTTTGGGTCGGAGCCAAAGTGAGCCTTCCTCATCCAATTCCAGCACACTAGTTTGAACCCTGCAATTGTTCCCCACAACTTTCTTAAGGAAAGATAAATGGAATACTGGGTGGATTTTTGAAGAATTCGACAAGGCGAGTTTGTAAGAAACTGCTCCTATACAATGAAGTACCTAATAAAGCCTATAGAATTTTGGTGCTAGTTTATGGTAGCTCTTCTCTTTGAGAGAGCCATGCTTATAAGGCCAGAGTCATAGCAGCATATAGTCCCCTACCTGAAATGATCACTCAGAATGATGTTGGTCGACTTGTTGCTTCATTCTATTCTGAGATTGATGTAGATTATCTTTGAGATGTGTGATCATGGCGGAACGGTTCTACAGGAGCTGAACAACTACCTATACTTTAGAACATACAAGGACATAAGAAGCTGGGGATGGTGGGAGTTGGAAATACACTTCCTCATTTGGCGTCATCTTGGTGGCTTCATGATATTTATTATTATACCACCATTCAAATAAAGGTAGCCACTACTCCCATTGATGCTACTTATCTGAAGTGAAGCACCATAGATAGGTCTCCCAAAATTTGTTGACTTCTTTTCTTTGACCATTGTTTTAGTGATGATAAGTTGTATAGGGATGATAAGTTGTACTCAGTTAGAGTTACGTGACCTATAGCTTTAAATTTTCCTACAAAATTTGTTGGTGATAGTGGGGTATTGATCAGACATAATGGAAGTTTGCATGCCGTGCAATTTGAATACTTTGTCCACGAAAACTTGAGCCACCAATGTTGGAGTAAATGGGTGTGGTAGAGTGCAAAAATGAGCATATTTGGAAAGCTTGTCCACAACCACCATGATGACTGATTTGTTGCCTGAATTTGGGAGAGCTCTAATGAAATCCACAAAAACATCTGTCAAGATGGATGTAGGGAGTGGCAATGGTTGTAAGGTTCCCGATAGCTTGATCATTTCCCCTTTGTTGCACTAGCTTACATCACATTCAACTACACAAGTAAGAATGGAGTTATTCACGATGGTCCAAAAGAAAGAGAAATGTGCTCGTGTATAAGTGTGTCGAAAGAATGAATATTATATGACTAGAGAGGAGTGTATATCTTCAAAGTTGTGAGTTTTGAGGGTGTAGGTCGGGGATAACACTACCTGATCCTTGTAGCGAAGAACCTCATCCTTCCAAGAGTATTCCTCTGAGGAATTAGGATATTTTATTGATATATTAATGAGTTGGAATAGAGATGGGTGGGAGAACCATTCATGATGAGCTTCTTCAATCCAATATGGTATGGGTAGAGAGAGGGATAAAAGGGTTCCCTCATCGTCAAATTGGCATGATAAGGCATCAACCACTACATTGTCAAACACCTTCTTGTAAATTATCTCATAATCATATTCCAACATTTTTTCAATCCATTTATTTTATTGTGGTGATTATAGACACTGCTCAAGGAAATATTTTAGGTTATTATGGTCAGTGCCGATTTGGAAACGATGCCCCAATAAGTATGGTCACAAATTTTCTATTGCATGTAAGATGACCATCATTTCTTTCTCATATGTAGATTGACCTAGATGCTTGCCACTAATTTATTGACTCATGAAAACCAATGGTATAACTTCTTGCATTAATATTGTGCAAATGGCCGTACTTGAAGCATCACATTCAATCACAAAAGTTTTTGTAAATTCTAGTAGGGCCAATACTAGGGTGGATAACATGTCCTCTTTGAGAGCCAAAAAATCTTCTTGGGTTGCATTGGTCCAAAGAAATTATTTTTTCTTGAGAATATTAGTGAGGGGTTCAGAAATGCACCCATAATTGTGGAAATGTTTTTGATAGTAGCCCGTGAGACCCAAGAATCCCCTCAAACTCTTCAAGGTATTTGATTAGGGCCACTCTTTCATTATCTGAGTCTTTTTCGGATCAAACCTCACTCCTTCACGGTCCATAATGTGTCCCAAATTCTCTACATCTTGCATGCCAAAGGAACACTTGGATAATTTGACAAATAACTTATGGTCTTGGAGAAGTTGCAATACCTCGTGAACATGTTGAAGGCGAGTGTCCCATGCTATGCTGTAGATGAGAATGTCATAAAAAAAGACCAGCACAAATTTTCTAAGATATAATTTCAGAAGGTGGTTCATGAGGCTCTGAAAGGTGGATGGGGAATTACAGATACCAAATGGCATGACCAGGAACTCACAATGGCATTCATGAGTTTAAAATATTGTCTTGGGAATGTCAACTACCTTCATATGTGTTTGGTGATAACTTGATTAGAGGTACAACTTGGTAAAAATTTGACACCATGCATTTCATCAAGAATATCATCAACTACTGGGATAGGAAATTTGTCCTTGATAGTGAGATTATTAAGGGCCCTAAATTCTGGACACATTCACCATTTTCCATCTTTGTTTAGAATCATGACCACTGGAGATGAATAATGGCTAGTCCTGGGATGAATACTACCGAATTCCCCTATGATTTTTTCAATTTAATTCTTTTGGGAAGAAGGATATCAATAGGGGTATAGATTTGGTGGTTCGGTACCCGAGATAAAAGTGATGCTATGATCATGTTCACCCCTAGAGGGTGGGACCTCCTTATCTTTTTCAAATACTCGCTGATGGAAATCTAATACCTATTTCATATCGGGATGAGTGGGAGGAGGAGTGGATTCAATGGCATGAATGTCATTAAATTGTGGTACTTTCCCATGCTGAAACGTTTTTAAAGCTTCTCCATTCGATGCGAGATGATGATAGTAGGAGCACCTCCCTGGAGTCCCAATAGTGTATGAGGGTGGCCATTTTTCTTAAATATCATATATAAATCCTAGAAGTCCATTGTGATAGGGCCTAGTGTGTGAAGCCATTTAGCACCAAGGAAAGTTTCACAACCACCCATTTTAATGGAAAATGTGTGGCTTTTGAGGTGACAATCCCCCATTTGAAGCTTAATATTTTCACAACGGCCTTCACATTTCATGGTCGCCCCATCAACGATAAGGAATTGGAAATTAGGTACCACCCTAAAAAAACAATGAACTCCTTCTACTCTCTTATGGGAAACGTTATGTGTGTTGCCACTATCAATCAACAACACTACTAGCTGATGTTTAATAAAACCTTAGAATTTTAGAGTTTGGTAGAAGAAATGTTGACTAGGGCATGGAGTGAGATAGTCATCTTATCTAGCGTAGCTAGAGTATCCATGTCCTAGGATGTTAGGGGTTCACCCTCTTCCTCCTCAGTCACTTCAGTGGATGGAGCTTCATCGACAAGACTATTTTTCAGTAGCGTCAATTTGAAAGAATTTGGTTCCTTGCATTTATGTTCCAGAGAGTATTTGTCATCAAAATAATAGTAGATTCCTTGTTTCCTTCTTTCAACCATTTCTACTAGTGACACTTTTTGAAACTTAAGTGTTTGGGTGGGGCCTATAGCCGGGGTGGGACATTCCCATGCGATGACATTTGGATGATTAGATTGGGAATTTAGAGCGAATTATACCTATATGGCCTTTTTGAATGCTTCCAACCAAGTATTTGGGCGATGAATTCTAACGTAGGCTTGGATGGCTTCCTTTAATCCACCGATGAAACATTCCAAGTAAAAGGAATCTCCTAGTACTTCAGTTTGGGTGGAAAATTATTCAAAGGAAGAAATGTAGTCTTGTATTGTACCTGTTTACCTGAGCTTAGTGAGATGACCCAGCAAGTGATATTCCTTATCAAAGTGGCCACAAATGGATTTTGAGAACATGTTCCAAGTTTGCATCCCTAGAAATAATTTCTAATGCCACTGGCACCACTCGCATCACTCTTAGTCCAAGTAAAGAGCTCCCACATGTACTTTAGTTTCATCTTCCTAAATAATTTTAAGGAATAAATATTGTTCCATTTGTGCTACCCAGACAGTTGGGTTAGAGCCATCAAATTCGTACATGTCCATCTTGGGTGTCTGGTCGCTCGAATATTGGTCACCTCCATGGAAATGAATGTGATGGCTAGATTATTCTTCTACCTGTGAATCATTTCTACTTTCTTCCCTTATGTGTTCATGAGACATCTGCAAGGAAGTCAATTATTTTTTGATTTTATTAATGGATTCTTGGAAGTCATCGAGTTTTTTCTTGAGGGCTTCGATCCTCTCCATTGCCTTCTTTGCAGCCATAACTTGGGACCTAGTACCGTACATACACTAGCCCCAGTAAAATTTTGAGATTATGTAAGAGTAGTATGGTTGGCAAGAGGGAAATATCAGAAGTCTAGTGATGTGGATCACTTGAAGCTATGTCGGGAAAAAAATGGGATTGCATGAAAATTGGGGGCTTACAGGTGAATGGTACCACCGCGATCAACTCATCGTCTTGAATCTTATGGGATAGGTCTCTTGCAAGTGTCCAGTGATGGCCCCTGAGTTTTTTTGTTTTTACAATGAGAGGAGTTATACTCCTATTTGATCAATACTATAGTTTCTAAAATCCAAAATGTTTGATACTACCAAATATCTTGCTAAAATCAGGTTTGGACTGTAGTAACTGAAAGCCCAAAGTATTGACACTACAAAATGTGTTGTGACAATCTAATCTGGACTATGGAAAAAAAAAGCATCACAGCACAAAGATTCTAATTTGTACAAACCACTAGGGGCAAATATTTATATGCTTGATGGAACTATGGTCACAAAGGAGTTTCAAGTGCTACAGATCACAATATACACAGGGGTCCAACAATAGTACTCAACCAAATATTTTAGAGCGCTAATTAAGGAGGATAGAGCATACCCTTAGTTTCCCTACCCGACTACCCTATTTTACATGTGAATAATATCCCTGAGTGATGTTATTAGTATAATGTATTAGCAAGATAGATGATGACTTACCCAAGGTTAGGTTGTAGGTTACCCTAAGGGGGATTCTGATATACCCAAGGGTACGTGGAAGTGCAATATGTGCATGGTTCTGTCTAATGCACTACTACTCGAAGGGGTACCCAGAAGGGTTACAAGGGATTCCAACAAGAATGACCACCTCTTGTATTTCCTATGTGCATGCCACCCAAAATATGTAGGTTTATGCACTCAACGAAAGATCTCATGGTTTAAAGACGTCCCTAGCCTAAATTAAATTTCTGCAAAAATTGGAGTTGTAGTTGACCTTGGAAAGTGCTCTGATACTTCTTTTTATGAACTTGACTAGTGAGAATAACAGAATGCCAGAAATATAAACAAATATTTCCAAAAACACATAAATATCACATGAATTGAGAAAATCTGCAAATATATTTTATTATTCAAAATAAAATTACAATGTTTAGTTTCCTCCTTGAGGGGGAAACCTCCAACAGAGTAGAGATCAATTACAATAAGACTCAATGATTCTCCCCTTTCTATCTAAGACTATTTATAACTTTATGACACCCAAAACCCTAACTACTAGTGGTCCCTTTCATAATATGGGTTATCCACTTTATTTATTAACTATGGCCCATTTATAACTAATTGTGGTCCCCTTTCTACAATGCATATCAACCACTTAAAATTATTATTAATGTGGATAACTTCTTACATGATTTATTCAATCATATGAATCTGATTAGGCCCCTTTGGCTTATTACATAAATAAAGGGGTTAGGGTTGTACCCCAACAGAATGAAATGAGAGAGTCAAACTAACCTAACAAAAGTTGTACTGGCCAAAATTTGTGCCATAAGTTGTGAATTGTTTCTCTGATTACACCAGATATTGATTTATTACCTTTTGAGTGATGTAAATTTCTTGTGACAACATAAAAATATGCCTCTAAAATATTGATTTGCATGCCAAAATGTAAAAAACAACGAGTATATATGATGTAATTATGAATTATGAGCCACATGCTTGAATCCTACTCACTATAGGGTCTAGAAAAGTAATTGGGAGTTCTTCTTGTTATTAAATAATTCAAGATGTCAAAATACAATAATCAATAACAATGATCCTGAAATGTAACCACTAAAAAAATGTTAAAATTGTAAGGACAAAGTTTGGTTAATATCCATTACACCAACAAAGTATCCAAGGGGCAATCAAACACTTCGAAATCCACACCAACCACAAGTTCCAAAGATGCAATTGCATGGATACAATGAAAGAACACTCTACCTATTAATTATAACTATCTCCTCCCACAGGTACTTCAACAAGCGAAGGGGTGTGAAGATAAGAACCTCAAAGAAAAAATAACTACATAATACAACTAGTAATTACATCGAGAGGTGCAAAGGAACATTGATAGGAGGACTGGGGGAATGTGGAAGGAAATAGTTCGTACATTATTTTGTGTATATTTTGGGATTGTATGAAGTTATGTAGGTTGAATGATCATGATTAGCACATCGTAGGATATTTAGTTTCCATACTGTAGTGGAGAGGAGAGGAAAATATTTTGTGGACAATAGTATGAGAATGCAAATCTATCAAGTAAATTATGTGTCATTTTAGTCAAATTTGGCATCTTTATCATTTTGACTAGTGTTTTTTACAAGAAAAAAAATAAAATTACATTAGTAGTTTTGTATGGTTGATCTGTAAATCTCATATAGATTACAAATAATTAAAGAGGTTTCTAATGATGAATAAATTTATATAACACCTCAAAATATTGCAAACTTGAGTCTAACTACAAATCATCCAAAAAGGTTCAAGAACGAATAAAAATTGATGATAAGTGTACAGAAGCATAACATATAACATAAAATCAATGTATAATATTAAAATATACCCATAGTATAACCGACGACCAAAAGGCTTGCATATCCTCTAGTCCATTCTCCAATTTATTTTGATCCTTCCAACATAAGTTCCTTTTTCTGTTTCAATTTGAAAATAGAGCCTGATAGTAAAGATATAAGAAAATTCCATGATCATGATAATGAAAAAATAGTATTATCACCACTAGTTATAACATTGTAACATTGATATAAGGTTAATTACATTCAACTAAAAATTTTACAGGTCAATACCATGTTAAATAAAATTATGTAATCACTTCCGCAGAGAGAAATTACTCATGGATAATTGTAATGCATCACACGTAATTTAGAATCTAGCGTTAGTTGGGCTTCTTGCACTTGTATCTGTGTACACACACAATGTATACCAACAAGTTTAGAAAGATAAGGGAAGGTAAAATTCAAAAGTAGTACGCTAGATGGCCTTCATTGAGATTTTCAGGTATCCATCCATGGTTTCCTTCTTTAGTGGCGACAAAAGTGACAATGGTAACGATTAAGGTGCTCAAATAGCTTCCTAATGCTATTGAAAGAAGAGAAATAGTGTTGCATAAGTTGTGCATTGCATCATGGGACTCATCATAGAAAATGTCCAGTGGCCTATAAAGAAGAAAAAGTTTGAAGCACCAACTAAGAAATAAAGGGGAAGTTTCCAAAAAAATTCTCATGGGAACTGGTGTGACTATATCGTGGACCAAATTGAAGTTTTTACAACATCAAAATTCTTGATTTCAACCAAGGTGACTACTGCCATAGAAATTATTGATATGATCGGCCCAATACCCATTCATTGCAGCTCAGTAAACCCCCTCTCTTTTCCTGTGTAATTGCAAGCAATATGCATAATTAAGTGATCATAATCTGGAACCCATATCATGACACTCAGTATATCAAATATAGACAATGATGTTGTAGGAATTTTGAAGGAACCAATGCTGGTGTCCATGGTCATGCCCTGTTCAACAAAAAATGTTGACATTTGAGCATAAACAACATAGAATACAATACCACTCACCCATATGGAAAAAATATGAACCAAAATATTCAACTCCTCCACTTAGGTCACAATACATTGTTTCCAAGAATTTGAAAATCCATTTTCCTGAATATCATCATCTATGATTATAACTCCGTTGTCAAGAAAATTGCAACCATTTTAAGATGGATCTTAACTACTAATGGGGAATATATATATCAATCATTTTTCTTATATTGAAATTATGTCAACTTATAGTTCTAGACTCTTGAAACTATCTAACGTACAGTACTCATTCTAATGCATTCAATTTGGTAAATAAAATAATCATATAAAATCAGCCCACAAAGTTGAAAAAATATTAATAGAAGTACTTGATATCATTTATATTTTCTATCTTTTGGCTTCCTCAAATAACAAAACACTTGCATTGCACATCCTACAACATTGAACTATCTTGAGGGACTTCCTTTTGCAATTTACGCAATGATGCAACTATTACTTGGCATAACCATGTGAGGGGACTAGCTCCAGGTTTTTCGAGTCTATATAATGGTGTCCCAAAAAATAAAATTATTATAGATAATCCCATAAATATGGTAGGGATAGAAAACCCACATTCCCACCCAACATTTTCTTTAAACAGTACAATAACGCTGCTGGAAACAAGAGCCATGACATTAATTGTGAAGTAAATCCAATTGAAGCTGGAAAGGTTTAGTTCAAACATAACTCTCTGATTATTAGAAGTAAATGCATCATCACGATGTTAGGTCCCTATATTACTAGTATAGTCCCTTATTTTTGTTAGTGTAACCCCCTTATTGTTATAATTGTACCCCTGTAACCCCATATTGTTATTATTGTGCCCTTAAATTATCATTCTTAGGTCAGCTAGGATTACATTGTGGCCCCATGGACTCCTATATATATAAAGGGGGTTTTTTAATTTGAATCATCCAAGAATTGTTCATTTATGTAATGTATTGGAGGTTTCCCCCTTGAAGTGGCTTATTTCTAAGGCGTTGATATCTCTTTTCTTCTATTTTTGGAGCTGGCTTCACAACGTTTGGTATCAGAGCTTTGGATGCTAGGGTTTCGCTGCTCCAAATAGGTCATCGTGGAATTTTCGCTATAACTTTTTTTTGACGAAGGTTAAGAAGCTAAAATTTTTAGGGTGCAAAGTCGAAAGCCTGAGGAACATCGTCGAAACATTTCAGAGCTTCATTCACAATATTTTTGGAGATATGATATGTGGAAGGTAGGGCTTTTTACAGGCTCCTGAATTTCACTTAAACAGGTCATCGTGACATTTTATTTATACCTTTGTTTCTACGAAGGTTCATAAGCTGAAAGTTTTAGAGCATGAATCTGAGATCCTAAGGAACATCATCGCAAAATTTCAGAGCTTGGTTTGCAATATTTTCGGAGATATGATCTGTGGAAGTTAGGTCTTTTTCAGGCTCCCTAATTTCATCTCAAAGAGGTGATCGTGGGAAAATATTCATAACTCTCTCTCTAAGCATCAGATTGGAATTATTTAAAAAGTGACTGGAATTACACGGACTGTAGTTTCCCATCTATAATTTCAAAGACAAAGGAGAAAACAGTGACACGTGGCAAGTCATACAAGTTCGCTCTACTGAACCAGTCCATAATTAGGTCATTGTGGGACATTGGACATAACTTTTCCTTGAAGAATCCAAATCAAGTCAGACCTGTGGAATTTGAAAGAAGCTTCAGAGGAATATTACAGGGCCAAATCTTAGATATTTAGGATCTGCAGTTATAGAGATAATTCAATTTCAATATAGAGCTCTGCAAAAGCAAGTAAAAGGTGTGTATTTTTTTTCCCGAATTGCATAAGTCTCTTTTGAAGAATCAAGTTGAATTGATTCCAATGGCATATTGTAGAATAGATATCAGTATTGGTTTCTAAAATGGCCCCTAAAAAGAATTCAACACCCATTAGGCCTTTAGAAGGCTCTACTATGACTCATGAAGACGAAGAATGGCAACATGACATATCAAAATTACAAGAGAAAGTGCAACAAATTTCGCTCTCGCAAAGAGCAACAAAAAATTACATGGAAGGTTTGAAGAAAGGTGTGGAAACTAAGATGGATGGTTTGAGGAAAGGCATGGAATCTAAGATAGATGGCATGGAAGCTAGCATGGAATCTAAGATGGATGACATGGAAGCTAAGATTGATGAAAAAATGGAAAACATGAAGAATGATCTAAAAGCAGACATGGAAGATTTGAAAAAGTTGATACAAAAAATGTTTCCTAATGGTGAAAATATAGTAGAGGAAACTCATGATGAGAAGAAAATAAATGTTAATTGTGATTTCATAAAATCTAATGTTGGCGGGAAGAACCACCATATTCCAAAAATGGATATGAGGAAGTTTGATGGAAAGGATCCTATAACATGGATACTACAGATGGAGCAATATTTTGATCTCCATAATGTGCAAAACACACAAAAGGTACGCATTGCAACTTCACATTTAGAACAAAATACATTTGTATGGTATCGATGGCTTTGCTCCCGTAAAAAAATTGTCACTTGGTCAATTTTTACGGAGGAAATGATAGCACATTATGAGGATACAAAGAGAAACACCTTCTTTAGCCAATTGACAAATCTCAAACAAAAGGGTTTAGTGGGGCAGCACATTGAGGACTTCCAAAAATTGAATATAAGGGTAACTGATATTCCAGAGGAACACATGATTGATCTCTTCATAGGTACTCTAAAGGATAACATCCAACATGAAGTTCGTTTTTTGGAACCTGATTCATTGGAGAAGGCATTCAGGTTGGCAAGAAAAGTTGAATGTAAAATTATGGCGACAAGGAAGCCTACCACTCAATTCTATAAAGAAGGAAGTGTTTCTACGCCTAGATTTCCACAACATACAAGGTTGACACCACAACAATTGGAAGAAAAAAGAGCAAAAGGGCTTTGCTACAGTTGTGATAGCAAATACACTAAAGGTCATAAGTGTGCTGAGAAGAAATTATTGTACATAGATTGTGAAGAAGAAGAAGAAAATGAACAAGAAGAGGATATACACCAGGAACCACCCCTAGAAGAGGAAGAAATGAATCCGACCATATCGTGTAATGCACTGGCAGGAATTACCACTTCTCAAACTCTCAAGATAGAAGGACATATAAAGAAGAAAAGGGTAATAGTGTTGATTGATTCAGGTAGCACCCATAATTTTATTCATTATAAGGTAGCCAAGGAATTCAATTGTTTCCTATACCCAGCACCAGAATGTCAAGTGATGGTTGCAAATGGAGGAACTATAAATTGCTCTGGAAAATGCCATAATATCAAGCTAACCATGGGGGAATATGTGTTGACAAGTCCAATGCTTTCCATTCCTATGGGAGGTGTTGATGCTGTACTAGGAGTACAATGGTTACAATCTTTGGGGACGGTAGCTTTTAATTTTCAAGAACTTTTCTTGAAATTTTTTTCAGAAGGAAAGGAAGTCGAATTAAGGGGTATTGAAGGGAAGCCAGGAAGGATAATAAGCTCTAATGTCATGACAAAGCTTCTAAAGAAAGAACAACGAGGCGTAATTGCACAATTATGCTCACTAGAAGTTCCGACATCAAAATCATCTATTTTTGTAGATCTCCAACAAGTCTTGGACAATCATTCCAAGGTGTTTGAAACTCCCAAAGGACTCCCACCTATTCATGATCATGATCATGCTATTCATTTGATTCCAGGAAGTGTTCCTCCAAACATCAGGCCATATAGATATCCTTACTTCCAAAAGAGCGAAATTGAACGTATGATTGCAGAAATGTTAGAGGCGGGTATAATTCAACCTAGTCAAAGTTCTTTCTCTGCTCCTGTAGTATTGGTACAAAAGAAGGATGGATCATGGCGAATGTGTCCGGATTATAGGGAGCTCAATAAGCTCACCATTAAAGACAAATTTCCCATTCCTGTGATTGATGAAGTATTGGATGAATTACATGGAGCAATTTATTTTACCAAGTTGGATCTTCGTTCAGGATATCATCAAATTAGAATGAAGACTGAAGATATTCCAAAAACAACATTTCGAACTCAAGAGGGTCATTATGAATTTTTGGTCATGCCTTTTGGCCTTACCAATGCACCTTCTACATTTCAAGGGTTGATGAATTCCATTTTCAAACCCTTCCTTAGAAAATTTGTGCTAGTATTTTTTGATGATATACTAATCTACAACAGGTCTTGGAAGGATCATGTTCAAGATGTTGACAGGGTGCTCAAACTATTGCAGGAGAAACAATTATATGCAAAAACATCCAAATGTTTCTTTGGAGTACAAGAGGTGGAATATCTGGGTCATATTGTATCTCACGAGGGTGTTAAGGTAGACCCTAACAAAATTAAAGCTATTAAGGAATGGAAAGTCCCCACAACCATAAAGTAGTTGCGAGGATTTCTTGGGTTAACAGGGTATTATCGCAAGTTTGTTAAGAATTATGGGAGAATAGCAGCACCTCTAACAACATTATTGAAGAAAGATGCATTTTCATGGACTCCTGAAGCAACTAAGGCCTTTGAACATCTTAAAGAGGAAATGTTCCTAGCGTCAGTCTTAGCTATGCCAGACTTCACAAAAACCTTTATTGTGGAATGTGATGCCTCAGGAAATGGAATTGGTGCTATTTTAATGCAAGAAGGAAGACCCATTGCTTTTGAAGGTCGTCCAATTAAAGGAAAGTATTTATAGAAACCTATTTATGAGAAGGAAATGTTAGCAATACTGCATGCACTAAAGAAATGGTGAACTTACCTAATGGGAAGACACTTCAAGGTAAAAAATGATCATGATAGTATTAAACACTTTTTGGAACAAAGACTATCTTCAGAATAACAACAAAAATGGGTCACAAAGATGTTGGGTTATGACTTTTAAATAATATACAAAAAAGGGAAGCTAAATGTTGTTGTAGATGCACTCTCAAGAAATAATGAAGAGGTGGAAGCATTTCTTTATGCCATTTCTATTATCAAACCAGATTGGATAACCGAAGCAAGAGATGAATGGAAGAAGGACGAAGAAGTGTGGACAATCATTCAAAAGTTGCAGCAAGATCCTAGTACATCTGATACATTTAGTTGGAAAAATGATTCCTTATGGTACAAAGATCGCTTATATATTTGTAAGAATTCCCAACTAAAACAAAATATTCTTTTGGAATTGCACACTTCTCCTTTAGGAGGACACTCAGGATTTTTAAAAACCTACCATAGGGTGAAGAAAGAATTTTTTTGGGATGGAATTAAATCTGATATTCAAAAGTTTGTGGAAAATGTTTGGTTTTCCAGCAGAATAAAGTTGAGACAATTAAGACCCCGAGTCTTCTACAACCTTTATCCATTCCAAGTCAACGTTGGGAGGAGATTTCAATGGATTTTATCACAGGTTTACCTAAGTCCGAAGGAGAGTGTGTCATCATGGTGGTAGTTGATAGAATTATCAATTATGCACACTTTTGTGCATTATCTCATCCATTTAAAACAAGTACATTTGCTACTACATTTATGGACACAATTCAAAAGCTACATGGAAACCCAAGGGTTATTGTGAGCGATAGAGATCCCATTTTTACTAGAAATTTTTTGACAAAGTTATTTTCTTGTTTGGGTACTCAATTAGCTCATAGCTCATCTTATCATCCTCAATCCGATGGTCAAAATGAGATAGTAAATAAATGTTTGGAATGATATCTTCATTGTTTTGTATCTGATAAACAAACATAATTGGTCAAGTGGTTACCTCTCGCTGAATGGTGTTATAATACTTCCTTACATACTGTAGAAAAAATGACCCCATTTATGGCACTTTATGGATATCATCCACCATCCATCACATCATATTTAAGAGAAAATTCAAATGTTCAAGCAGTGGAAGATCACATCAAGCATCAAAAAGAAGTTCTCTAACACTTAAAGGATAACCTGAATTTGGCACAAAATCGAATGAAACAACAGGTATATCAACATCGCAGCGAGAGAAGATTTGATGTAGGAGACTGTGTATTTTACGACTACAACCATACAAACAAATGTCCCTCAAGCAACCTAAGAAGGATAATAAATTATCGCCAAAGTACTATGGTCCTTAAAAGGTGTTGCAAAAGATTGGTACTATGGCATACAAATTGGAGCTTCTTGCTTCTTCACGAGTGCATCCAGTTTTCCATGTTTCATGCTTAAAGAAGGTTATAGGTGAAAATCTTCTAGTTCAAACAATATTGCCAGAACTTGAGGAGGAAGTAAAAATCATATTGGAACCTGAAGCGGTCAAAGAAACAAGAACTCGACAGCTATGGAATCGATCAATTTCAGAGTATCTCATCAAGTGGAAGAACTCACCCACTGAAGATTCTACATGGGAGGATGAGAATTTTATACAGAATCACCCAGAGCTACTCAAGCGTTGATGACAACACTTTTTTTAAGGAGAGGGGCATGTTAGGTCCCTATATTACTAGTATAGTCCCTTATCATTGTTAGTGTAACCCCCTTATTGTTATTATTGTACCCCTGTAACCACCATATTGTTATTATTGTGCCCTTAAATTATTATTGTTAGGTCAGATAGGATTACATTGTGACCCCACTAGGATTACATTGTGGCCCCATGGACTCCTATATATAGAAAGGAGGTTTTGTAATTTGAATCATCCAAGAATTGTTCATTTATGCAATGTATTGGAGGTTTCCCCCTTGAAGTGTCTTATTTCTAAGGTGTTGATATCTCTTTTCTTCTATTTTTGGAGTTGGTTTCACAACACATGATGACTTTGAAGTTTTTTTTTTTTTTCTGGCCACTTACGGAAAATTTTGAATATAAACTTGTGAATCTAGACAAGCTTGAAATCAAATTCTCTTGAAAGAACCTGATTCAAGTTTATGAGAGATAGAGTGAATAATATTTACCTCACCCTTGCATGCCCTGTGAAGAGGGTCAACCTCACCACTTAGGAATTTTCCCCTCTGGTCCCAAAAAAAAAAAAAAAAAAAAATTATACCTGAATCCAACTCCAACAAAATAATTACAATAAGACTGAATGAAAAGCTCAATGTGAAAATTGTTACATTATTGTGAACCCCTCTAATTTCCAAGTCTAAATCCAAAACTCTTGCAAATTATTTGTTACTGTTATTTAATAACTTTTAGGTTTCATGTGACATCTCAGAATTGCACGAGAGAAGGCTAGATCTTATTGACCATAGTTATGGAATGCATAACTTGATTTTTTCTCTTATTATTAAACGAACCGATCATCTCCTCACCATTGTCTGTTTATACTATAGTTAAATATTTGAGAAAAATACTATTTTGAAATAAAAGGGGATGTTATACATGTAGCCTGAGTCATTTTAGTGTTCTCATTTCAAAGAAGAGAATTAATACTTCCAAGGAAACAAGTGTTTCTGCAAACCCACATTCTTCAAACATAATTTTTCCCAAGCACCCAAAGTAAAATTCAGTCATTTTGTATGTCATGATAATAAAACTTGGTAGTTTCAATAGAAACACTGAATATCATTACATATTAGTTTTACATAATGATTTAGTGGCTTTCAGAATCGAAAAAATACACAAAATTTCAATGAATGATAGTTGAAATTTTAGAAGAGTTATTCTTACTCCCAGCCATAATTGAATGCACAGTTGTGTAGAAAATCCACATAGACTCAACTAATCTTGTAATAATATGCTAAATAAATTTACTTGAGTCTATTCTACAAATTTCAGAATCCAGTTATAATCGCACAATCACATGAACAAGGAAGAGGAATATTTTCAATCTCAAAACACAAATATTTATTTTGGGGAAACCTCAGATAAAAACTCCGCTATATTTATATTGCATTAAGTCGAGAATATGAAAAAAGACAATGCTTCTCTCAGGATTGAGAGCTCTCTGCACTATCTCTGACTGTCTCACTTAGATCCAAACAATTTTGATCCAATACTTAACCAATTTCTTACCTCTAGATGCTCAACCTTCCTTGCACAATCCCTAGGGAAATTGAGCACCTATTAATTAGAAAATTCCCAATAATTTATTATGCAGTAAATCCAAGGCATCCTGCTAATCTTATGCATGACCTGTACAATTTTCTAATTATACAACTGATAGTATACTTCCCTTTAAATCCTATCTCATCTAGGTCTTCCTTAGAATTGACATGTAACAACTATTTATAGCGAATATTCAATTATATGATTGATCTTTGCAGGTCAATTAAATCAGATTTAGTTCACTAAACCTCTCACTAGCTCCTCTATCAGTTATAACTAGTTAAACTATTTTTAACTCAAATAAGTACAACTCAAAATAAATTGTAACTGGACCCCCTAAAACTTAGAGATAACTCTACATGCCTCCTATTTTACCCTCATCCCAAATTGATTGAGATAACTAAGTATTACTAACTTAGTTAACTCGTACAAGCTATCATGTGATGTGGAATTATAATTTACTTCTAATTTAATTAAGGGAAAATTAAATTAGAAGTCTCTTCTTGTTGCCAATTTCAACACTCCCTCTCAAAAAGAAATGGATTTTATGCTACCTCGATCTAGCCTCTGTGGAACTTGATCCTGCCTCTTGACGGTGCCTTCATCAAGATGTTTGCATCCTGCTCTTCTTTGGGAATGTACTATAATGACATAATCCTGCTCTGCACACAATCTCTGAGATGGTGATACATGATATCAATATGATTGGACCAGTCATGAAAAATTGGATTAACTGAGATTTTGATGCAACTCTTCTTATCACAATAAATCACTGTCGGATCCATTTGTTGACCAAACAAACCAACATGTATCTTCCTCATTCAGATGGCCTTACATATTGCTTGACTAGTAGCCATGTAATATTCCTCTGTTGAACTGAGTGCATATGATCTATGCTTCCTATTGTACCAAGAAACCACTACTGACCCAATGCTAAAGATTCCCCCTGATGTGCTCTTCCTGTCGGATGGACTCCCTTCCCAATATTCATCTATGAATCCTTGAAGCTTCACTCCCTCAGTTCACCTGTACCATAGCCCAAACTCAGTTGTGCCTCTGAGGTATCTCAACACATTCTTTCCTACCTTCCAAAAGAGATTGGTAGGCTTAAACATATCTTGACTAAGTTGGTTAACCACATAGAATATGTATGGTTATGTGTTCATTAAATACATGAGTGAACCCACAAGCTACCTGTAGATGGTAGAATCTACTACTTCACTTGAAGTACCATCCTCCTTCCTCCAGTTTCCTACTAGAGGATTCTCCATTGGGCTTGTTTCCCTCCATGTAAAAATTCTTCATAATTTCGTTGGCATTATTTCCTTGAGATACAAATATCTCCCCATATATTTCCCAAATTTCCAATCCCAGGAAATAATACAAGAGCCCCATATACTTCATCTAAAATTCTCTTGCAAGATCCTCTTTGCAAGACTTGATGAAATTATCATCACCTATCCATATCAATTCATCGAAATAAAGTACAATGATCAAAAGTTTACCTTCTACCAAAATATGGTAAAGGTTTTCATTTGCTTCACTCTTGGTGAAACCCAACCCGATGAAATAGTTGTTGATCTTGGTGTACCAAGAACAAGGTGCTTGTTTTAGTCCATACAATGCTCTCTTGAGTCTGCACACATGCTAGTCTCTATCTAAGGTCTCAAAACCTTCCGACTGCTCAATGTACACCTCTTCATCAATCACTTCATTGAGGAAGGTTGTCTTTACATACATATGATGTATCTACCATCCCATCTGCACTGAAAGTGAAAGGATGGATCTGATTGATGAGTACATTGTGACTAGTGCAAAGGTATCCTCGTAACTGTTCACCTCCACTTGAGATAACACTCTGGCCACAAATCTGGCCTTGTGTTTTTCCACACTCCCATTTGCTGCTTGCTTCACCTCGTAGATCCACCTAGATCCTATAATTGACTTCCCATCCGGTCTTGGGACAACATACCATGCATTGTTTCTGATAATGCAGTTATAATACTCAACCATTGCATCAAACTAAATTGGTTTCTACACTGCTTCCTTGAATGAGGATGGCTCTATCTCTACACTCCCACTCATAAGAACCATGTAGCTAGTGTACCGCTTTGGGGATATTCTCTTCCTGTGTTGTGATTTGGGTGCTCCCACATTCTCTCTAGCATCAAGCACCAACCTGTCAGCCTCTCTGGGGTGCTTCCACTCTTTGTTCCTCTGCTTGTGGAGGTTCCACATATTTAGGTTCTTCTTTTGGAGCTAAGAGCTCATCAAATGCATGCAACTGAAGCTACCTCTCAAGGGAAATTCACATAGCCTTCTCTTCATCGATTTTCACATCTCTTCTCACCACTGTCATCCTATGTGTTGGAAAGTACACATGATAGTTGTGAGGTCTATCATTGTACCCAACAAATATTCCCAACTTAGCTGTTGGCTCTAGCTTCTTCCTGGCATCTTTGGTTACATGGCAATAAATTGATGAACCAAATATTTTAAAATGTGCCACATCTGGTTTCTTACCTAAAAAATCTCCCTTTGGTGTACTCATCCCAAGAATCTGATGAGGAATTTTGTTCTGCAAAAATACTATTGTGTTGCATGCTTCAACCCACAGATGCAATTGTAGGCCCCGATCATGCAACATCACTCGTGATGCTCCCAAAATATTTCTGCTATTTATTTCTTCAACCCCATTCTATTTTTTGTTATGAGGTGCTATCAATTCTTGTCAAATTCCTTCTAAGGCACAAAATTTCTTGAATTATTTCAATACATATTATCCACCATTGTCACTCCTGAGAGCCTTCAACTTCTTCCATGTATCTTTCTTGAAAAGTGCTTTGAACTCACAAAACTTTGAGAACATTTTATCTTTCTTTTGCATAAATAATATCTAACACTTGCGTGAAAAAGCATATACAAAAATCACATAATACCTGTGTTTTGTTGTGCAGGTTGTCGAGAACGATCAACACACATATGAGTGAACTCTTTCAAGGATCTCCTTTTCTTGAATTTCCTTATCATCAAAGGTGGCTTTGGTGTACTTCCCCAATGTACACCCTTTGCATGTATCTCGCTACTCAAGTGAACCCTTGTAAATTCTTGCAGAAATATGTTGAATGATCTTCAAAGCATCATGGTGTCAATGGCCCAATATTCTATGCCATAACTCACTGATGTCTTGGCTCTGCACCTTCTCTGCTTTCATTCTCAAGGAAACAAAATCTTCTACATCCAATTTATATAGGTTCTTTACTCAAACCCCAATTTTCCTCACCTCTCCCATGTATTTGTGACGAAGGAATGACTTTCGTTTGCTAAATATCACATCATATCCATAGTCTTCCAAAATATCAAATGAAACAAAATTCGTCTTTAAACCGGGAACATACATGACATTTTTAATGTGAGAGTAGTACCAGACTCCCTCTACAAGGTAACTATACCTATGTTGGTCACGCTATGCCTCCCGTCATGTCCCATCTCGATGTGCATATGGAGATCCTTCTCCTCCAATTCATGGAAGAAATATTTGTTGTCGATCATATGGAATGAAGCTCCACTATCCAAGTACCAAAAAGAACCCATCACTAATGACACCATGCATGCGATGAGAATGAAATCCAACTCGAAATATGAAGCAAGTGATTCACCTTCCGCACCTCTGGAGGGCTTTTTGTCAGTGTTATTGTGCGGACACTTTGTAGCACATTGTCCAAGCTCATAACAATGAAACCATTTTATCTTCGACAAGTCGTTCTTCTTGCATGCCTGACGAGAATCTGATTTGGAATGGGATGCCTTCCATTTCCCTTTATTCACCTTTCCATCCAAAGTACAATTCTCCACATCATCTATCTTTGATGAGGATCCATCTCTGGTATTCCACAAAATCTCTTCTTATACCAAGTCAGACCACAATTTCTCCCATTTTGGTAGCTTCTCCCTCCCATTCACTGAATATTGGTAGCTGTGCCATCCCTTGGGAAGGCCTAGAAGTGTTAGGATCATAAGATCATCCTCAGAAACTATCACACCAAAAATTCCAAGATCATCTCGACATTGAGTGAGCTTTGTCAAGTATTTTGGTATTGTGTCACCCTTCTCCATCTTGATTTTTCTGAGCTTGTCCTTCAATGCCAATTTCCTATGCTCACTAATATTCTGAAACAAATCTGTTAAGGCCTTCCACATATCATGTGGAGTTTCCTTTCTATGGAGGTTTGAGATAATGTGATATTGAACTCCTTCTAACAAAGTCCTCCTCACCTTTTCTACATTCTTGTTCCATGCATCAGGATTTTGAGCATCTATTGCTGCAGGCCTAGGAATATCATTGTCTATGAATTATTTCAACCAATTTTCTTACAACACTGCCTCCATCCTTTCATTCCAAGATATGTAATTCAAAATACCCTCAAAGGCATATTCAAGTCTCAATCCACAAAAATACATCTTTATTCTCTTGGTGGTCCTGAAGAATAAATATGAAAATTCGATTCACCTATTAATAAAAAACTCATATCCTTCTCTTCCATAGTGATTCCTCCTCTGATACCATGCAGAAAATCTACATAGATTCTACTGATCTTTTAATGTTCTAAAACAAAATACTTGAATATATTTTACAAATTGAGGAAACCATTTACGATTGGACAATAACATGAAAAATAAAGAGAAAGAATTTCAATCACACAACACAAATATTTATCAGGGGAAACCCTCACATAAAAATTTATATTACATTAATTCAAGAATATGAAACAATACAATTCTTCTCTCAAGCTTGAGAGGTCTTTGCACTATCTTTGACTATATCACTTTGATCCAAGAAATTTTGGTCCAATACTTAACCAATTTCTTTCCTCTGGGTGCTCAACCTTACTTCCACACTTCATAGGGAAATTGATCCCCTATTAATTAGGAAATTCCCAATAATTTATGTGCAATACATCCAAGGCATCCTGCTGACCTCATGCATGACCTATACAATTTTCTAATTATACAACTGAAAGTATACTTCCCTTTAACTCCAATCCCAATTGGGTCTTCCTCAAAAATGACATGCAACACCTATTTATAATGAATATTCAGTTATCTGATTGATCACTTCTTGTGAATTAAATAAGATTTAATTCACTGGACCTCTCACTAGCTCCTTTATCAGTTAGAACTAGTTAAACTAATTTAAACTCAAATAATTACAACTAAAAATAAAATGTAACTGGACCCCCTAAAAATTAGAGATAACTCTACATGCCTCCATTTTGACCCTCAACTTGAATTTACTAAGATAACTAAGTCTTAATAGATTTTTGGCTTTTGTGATCCATCAATAAATTATGAAGAAATCTTTCGGTAATAATCACATTATCATGAACATAGTCGAAGCGTTTCGAACCAACTAGTGTGGTTCATCATTAGGACTAGGTGAGAGATCAGATCAATCGTTGAGTTTAAATAGATGTAGGAGGGGCAAAGAAAACCATTAGAATAACAACTAATTTGACTATGAAACCCAAAACGATTAGTGAAATAATTTAATAATTAAAAATCAAATAGTTAGAAAATTAAAATTAATAGTTAAAATAAATAAATAAATAATTATGTCAATTAATAGTTTAATTATAAATATTTTTTTTTAAAATTTATTAATTGATTATTAAAAATACAAATATTATTTTATTAAAATTATATATTATTTTATTGTAAATCTATATTTAAAAAAAAATAATAATAGAAAATAAAAATAGTTCTATTAATTTAATTATTTAATTACAAAATGAAACGGCTAGTTTGAATATTCAAATTAATATTTTAATTATAAAAAACTATTATAATATACAACAAATTTTATTTTAATTATATATTATTATATTGTAATTCTATCTTAAAAAACATATATATATATATATATATATATATATATATATTAAAATAATAATAATAATAATAATAATAATAAAATAAAATATAAAAATAAAATAAAAATAATTCTATTAATCGTAACGGCTAGTAAGATATTGAAATTAATAGTTTAACTATAAATACATTTTTTTATTTATAATTAAACTATTAATTTCAATATCTTACTAGCCGTTACGATTAATAGAATTATTTTTATTTTATTTTTATATTTTATTTTATTTTATTATTATTATTATTATTATTATTATTATATATATTTATATATATTTTAAGATAGAATTACAATATAATAATATATAATTAAAATAAAATTTGTTATATATTATAATAATTTTTTATAATTAAAATATTAATTTGAATATTCAAACTAGCCGTTTTGATTTTTAATTATTAAATTATTTCACTAACCGTTTTGGGTTTCATAGTCAAATTAGCTATTATTCTAACGGTTTTATTTGCCCCTCCTACATCTATTTAAACTCAACGATTGATCTGATCTCTCACCTAGTCCTGATGATGAACCACACTGGTTGGTTCGAAACGCATCGACTCTGTTCATGATAATGTGATTATTATTGAAAGATTTCTTCATAATAACTAAGTCTTCCTAACTCAGTTAACTTGTACAAGATACCATGTGATTTGGAATTACAATTTCCTTCTAATTTAAATAAGGGAAAATTAAATTAGAAGCCTCTTCTTGTTGCCAATTTCAACAAGTTGCAACTAACCTAATATTTAGTTTTGTGGCTATTTCCCACAAATTTACAAATGATTCAGTCACTTTTGGAATCGAAAAAATGCACAAAATTTCAGTAAATGACAAATGAAATTTTTGAAGAGGCATGCTTAATCCTAGCCATAATAAAATGCACAGTTGCAACTAACCTAATATTTAGCTTTGTGGTTATTTATTGTAAGTTAGAAAGATGAAAAACATTGCATAAGGAAACCTCTTGGAGAGGATAAACTTTTTTCATTTGTAAACGTTTATGTTGTTGGATCTTTGAGAAATGAAAACTAAAGTTTCAATTTGATATTAATAGTTGAGGTTTGGATTATGTGGCATAAAATGAGGTTGCAAGTATGAAACCCAACTCTCAAGTAAGATATCAAAAGAAAGTTTGAGCTTATTTTTCAGTCATCTATATTTTAGTCATGAATATTTGTACTTTTATGATAAAGAGCAAGTTCAAAAATACATGTACTTGGTGCAACTATGGTTGCGTGTTAACAAAATCTCTTGAAAGTAATGGGGAAGGCTAACTTTTAAATAAATATGTTATTTTCATGATCATTTGATGACACAACAATACAAAGGCATGTTATCCAAATGATTTAGTGTCATCTATAAGGAATCTAACCTCAGTTGAATTAATGTTATGAAATTATAAAAATATACAATCGAAGAATAAAATAACGATAATTTCAAAACCATGAACCTTGAATCATAATTTAAAACTCCCAAATAAAACTCTCAGATTACTAGTAGGTTCTGAATGCACACTACAATATCATGCAATGTAACAAATTTCTCAAAATATCAATACAATGATATGCTTGACAGTGTTCTGTATAAATGGCATGATAGGAACAAGATCAACATTCAATCCAAATACAAAAGTTTTTCAGGAACTACAATTATATTTAATTTCCAATACATTAATAAAAGAAATAAATAAATGGCAGAAACCAACTACATAAATGTTCCATTACTTAATTTTTCAGTCTATTTGATCCAAAAAATACCTTATATCCTAACAATGAATATATTATGTAAAACCAAGCAACAAATGAAAATGTATTTTTCATAATAGTTTATGTGTTGAAAAACAAAACAAACAAAAGCACATGGTTATTAAGAACTTCAAATTTTCATTATAGGAACCAAAACATTTCATTTTGGTACTAATGTTTTCCCTTGAATTCCAAAATACCATGACCCAAATGACATAAATAAGTAAAACAAAAAGGGACAAGTGATAATCTATAACAGTTTCACAATAATATTGATCTCTGCATATTTTCATGGCTTCAGGGAAGGCTCTTGAACATTTTATAATACAAATGAACTAAAACAAGCCCAAAAATAAGACAAGCGGGGCTTAATTCCTCTAGTTCCTAATGCAATCATGTAGAGTCCAAGGAAAAATACAACATATTCAAGTTTTGTTGCCTTTCGGGAGACAATCTGTGTAGGATGGAGGTTGCAAGGAATAAACAGAGGTTGAAATTGTCAAGGTTGTCATCTCTTGCAAATGTTAAAGTATGGTCATTAGTCATATATTAATCAATTAATAATAGAAAAATAATCCAATAGGGAGTTGGTTCACTGTTAATGGAAACAAAGTGTTAAGCCATCCACCAGGATCTATTATTGTTGGGGAGTTGGTTCACTGTTCAAAGCAATAAAGTATTAATCTAGCTACTAGGGTCCATTCTTTTTGTGGTCTGCCCCATCAATGCATGGTGTAAATTTCAATGTGATGAGGCTGATTATAGATCCCAAGCAACATTCACAGAATAGATATCCCAATCCCCTCAATCCGCATACCTTAGCCAAATAATTATGTCTCTAGCACGTTAGACAAATAGATACCCCTCATACTTGGAACCTTAGCCCAATCTATGTCCATCGACTCTTTGTAACAATAAAAGATAAATATATATTGAAAAAGAGAATTGAACATGCTTTGGAAAAAAACATTTGGGTGAGATTTAAGCGTACAGTAGAGTAAATTATTTGAAACTAGAGAGAGGTAAAAAGGTTTTCAACATATAATAGAGGAAATTGTTGAGAAAACATGAATTTTTGAGTTACAACGGACCTAGTATGCATAACCCAAAAATTTGCCCAAAAGTGGTGTGAGATAGCACGTGTTTGACCAATTGTTGACATTCTTTGCAACATCCATGATTCCCCTCATGTAATTTTGTAATAAAATAAGTTACCAAATTTCTGTTAATAGCATAGTATGCAAGTAGCTCACAAAACTCATTCCCTGCACTGTAGATCATATCATCCATAATGGGTATGCTCTAACAATATAGTGTGGCAATATTTTCCTGAATTTCCCCAAATTAAAACATAAATAAGGCATGGGAGAGGGAGATTGTTACACAGCAATTTGTCCTGGAGACCCCTAATAGTGACCCCTGTGTCTGTTTTCCATCATGAAAATATGCGTTCATTTCCTTTTCAACACAATGAATAAACTCTCTATTGACCATTCTTAAAGAAAATCCTTGAAAACCTAATTATCTGGAGTGGCACACCCTCTCCATGTCTTTCTTGCACCGATGGCCTCTTTTTGGTCTAGGGCTACGCTGATCAGTGCTGGAATGAGGATCATACTCGTGTCGATCCTCTTCTGGGAATATTTTTAAAAATGTAAGTGAAGCTTTGAGATCTAGAAGCTGCGTGGCAGAGAGCTGGCTGTTTGTTCCTGAGGGTAGAGCCAAGCTTCTCCCTTTGGGCTCTTTGTTCCTACAAAAGTGGAACCACCCAAACAGATAACATGTTTCCCCACCTAAAGTGTATCCATGCTCCCTCCTCCTTTTTCTATATAATGGAAAATATCCCATAGCTCTGCTAGTTAGAACAAAGATAGAAGAAAAATATAAAGACATTTTGTTTCTATAGGTATTGAGTGAGAGTTGAGACCTTTTTCCCTCCACATCAAGTTGAAAGAGCACTTTGGAGACATGCATGGATCAGGACCCCTCGAACGAGAGTTGCGACATCAAGGCGCAAGTTGTAACTCCCCCTCTCTATTTTAATATAATACTATTGGTTCGTGCTTTCCATTCCTATCTTTTATATGTGATTGGATTCCTATTTTTCCTTGATCATCTAAGTAGGCTGTGTATGTATTATATATTTTATGCTTTCACGTTTGTTGTTGTTGGATTCTTTGTGCTGGTAGCACCGAAGATCTCATCATAGAACGCAAAGGACCAAAGGATTCAAACACGAATTAGCATCAGATTGAGGTAGGTGATCTATTCACAGTATACATGAATTTACAATATAGGAAACTAGGCTTCTAATTTTTCCCTGTTGTTTCTAGACCCATCCTAGGGCCAGAGGGATCGTCTTTGTCCATAGAGAGTATTTTCTTGCATAAAAAATTGGCGACTCCACTAAAGAGTGCTAGCCTTTCAGTATCCTAATTTCGTCTTTTGATTTCTTGTCTTGTCTTCGATTTTGATCGAGGTCCATCTCCTTGTCTCTGTAGGTCCTATAGTTTCTTACAGAACTTTATGTCTTTGCTGAAGTGATAATCCTAGTGCCAGTTTGGGAAACCCTTTTATTTTTTAATCTTTTCCTCAATCGATGCTGATATTTCTCTAACAGTCGCGTCAATCAACATGTTATGCATTTTGTACAACCACACTTTTACCCTTCTAGCACAGGTTGAGGCCTAAACAGTCACGCCAATTCTTATCTGTGATTTTTTAGGTTTTTCTTTGTTTGGTCAACCAGTGACTCTTATCCTTTTGAATTTTTTTTCTTGTTTGAGTAGTTATGTTCCTTCTCTGTTCAGTGACATTTTTGGTTCAATTTTTGCAACTTTGGTTGTCTCTTTTGCAAAGTTGTTGCATCCTTCTCTCCCTAGGGTTTCTAGGTGTCCTCGGGCCATCTGATTGGTTGCTTACTTTTTTTACTTCTAGACTTCTCATTGAATCAAGTCTTTTCATACCTTCTAGGCTTAGTGTTTAATTGGTTTTTGTCTTTCGGTCGGTTCTCACAGATAATATTTTTTTTCAAGTGTCAACTCTGAATGCATTTGAATTTCTATTCACCATCAAGCATAGATTACAATTTCTTGTCTTCTGACTGAAGTTTTTTTTCTTTGAGTGATTAATCAGTGTGTGAATGAAGAGTGCTTTGTTTTGAAGATAATGGTTTACGTCTCTCTTTGATTTTCGAAGTATTTTCCTCTTTCATGCATGTTTGAGATATCTCATTAATACTGAAAGCATTGTTAATCAATTCACATTCTACATTTCACATTGTGCTTATAAGAAAAAAAACCTTTGTTTCATTTCACTTTAGAAAATGAAAATTTCATTTCGATTCACTTCTTAGTGCATTTGGTGAAAGGAAGAAAATTGTAAAAATTTTGTTTCACTTTTAAATTCCACACTTGAAGAGAAAGTGAATGTCTTTTTATGCATTTGTTTTGTTTATGTGTTGACTGTGTGAGCTTCTTTCTCCCTCATTAACATAGGATTCATCAAAATGAATGGTTATTTTCTCATTTAGCTGCATTCTTGGGATTTAGATGACATCTGTAGGGCCTTGAAATCGAGACATAATTCAACATCAACCTTAAAATTTATTCAATCAATCTAAGGAGAATTTGGAACCTAATGCATAATATTTAGAGGCCTAGGCTAAAGACGTGTTCCAGCATCATTAAGCGTAGGGGCTGTCGTTAACGGTTTGCGTTACAACCCGAGGGTGATATCTCGTCCCACTATGGAAGTATATTGATGTATGAAAGTATATTCTGGGATGTTCTCATCGAACAATTACGCATTAGACATGACTACTATGGATTTGGACTCCCATGTACCATTGCGTATATTTTGGGAGACACCACTAGGCTACAAATCTGCCATAGGTAACTAAGTCGACCGCCTTGTAGATGTGATACACCAAACATAGCATTCGAGGAGATTGTTTCCGTACATTAAGTCCATGGTCATTTCTCTTTCATTTGATCACCAAGGTGCATATTACAGTTCACGGATACCTGGTAATCCTTTTTTCCTAGCTTATACCTTTTTGATTTATTTCATTTTTCTAAAATTAATTTCCCACGATCACATGGCTTACCTATTAGAATATTTATGGGCCTCATTATGAGTAACTCCTTATAACGAGATTGTTTAAATCCTTGAATTAATAATTTTCTCCTCTCTTTCTTTTTGATATAATATCATCGTGGCTGAACCACCAAGTTTAGTTCCCTCACTATCCACTCCTTCCAAAGGGACATTGTCGCCTGTCTCTTTTGATTCTCCACCTTCGATTGGGACTCAAACTGATGATTTTTCTCTCGTTCTGAGTATTCAACCTTTCGCCTCTCAATATCCTCCTAATGTGCTAGTAGGCTATGTTGCCTACCCTCTGAATCCATTATTTGATCCCATTGAAATCTCCCCTCATCAACCCTATAGTCCATACGATACACCTGGTGTATTTTTTGTGAATTAATCATGTCCATCTCGAAGCGATGCCAGTCAGTTATTCCTGATGGCTTTCGAGGGAGAAGTTTCATCCCCCCTTGAGGTTTCAAGCACCATTAGTGGTGTAGATGGGACTATGTATAAGGGACCTGAATTCCCTCCCAAGGGTTTTCCGTATGTGACGACTTAGCCTTCCTCCCAGCCGTATATCCTGTAAAATTACACCTCGTTGGGACACCTAATATTGAATATTTCAAGCGGTACACCTTTTCATTAAGATACTATTTGGCAGAATACTAGAGTATCTACCCCTGGTCCGAGCGTTTCCAACGTAACCATTTCTATGCCTGCTCGAACTGTAGTCACGCCTACTTCCGCAAAGACAACTATTTGTGTAGGTATTTCAACACCTCCTGTGAGTGCTCCAGTGTTGTTTTCCTCGACTTCAGTTTCTGGAGGAGGTACTACCTTATCGAATGTTTCCCAACCTACCATTGGACCATCCGCGAGTGGATTTTCAGTTTACATTCTGAATTTCTCTCAAGTCGCTGGAAACATTCCTATTCCTATTGGATCTTCTAGCCTAATAGGGTATGAATATGATCATTAGCAGCAATATTTGCAGAGTCTTAACTAGCAAAATTATCTCCTGTATGGTTCCCAACAGTTTCAAATTCATCTGGTAAATCCTCAAGGATTTCAAGGGAAACCGAGCATCCTGCCAAGGGGTTATGTCTATCAGCAGGGTTTTAATTATAGTCAAAATCGACCTTATGGACCACAAGGGCAACCTTTCGTACAACAGGAAACACCTTATGTACAACCTAATCAAATTTTTTTCCATCAAGGCCCGTTTTCCCATTTTCATCAGGGACAACCTTCTGGTCAACTAGGTCAACCCCGATTTCAACGGGGTTAGCCTTTTGTCTAGCAAGTACAATCCTCCATTCAACAGAATCTAGTCTTTGTTCAGCCAGGTATTTAGGTACAACCTGGTCCATAGGTACAACCTGGCCCTCAGCTACAACCTGGTCCTCAGGTACAACCTGGTCCTTAGGCACAACCTAGTCCTTATACAACCTGGTCCTCATCTGCAACCTAGTCCTTAGGCGCAACCTGGTCAACCTAAGAAACATCAGGGTACAATCCAGCAATGACAGGGTCATCCCTCGGGACAACCCTAGGGAAATCCATACCAAAACTTCCAACAGCTGCAAAATCTATATGTTTCGAACTATGGTCAACCTGGAACTCAGTAGTCTGCTATAGGTCATAATATATTTTTGGGTCAGTAACCGGGATATGGTCAGAATCCAACTGGTTTCAACCCTTATGGACAATACCAAGGTTTCAATTCTTATGGGAAAAACCCTTCAAAGCAGCACTGTTGGAGGCAGAATTTCTCCCAACCTGTTTGGTATCCACAAATGGGCATGTATCAAAGACCAAACACCATGCCTTTCAATCCACAATTTCCACTTCTTGTGAAGTTGGAACTTCTTGATGTGTCAAGATTAACCAAAGATCCAATTCTTCACAATCCGTATTGGTTCCTGGTTCTAACCAAAATTTCGAGCGATTTCCCCAAGTTTGAAGGAAAATTTGGGGAAGACCCCCAGGTGCATGTGATGTCGGTAACCCTGCAAAACCCAGAATATTTGAAATACTATGCATATAAAAATGCATCCAAAGAAATTGCCCAAATAAAAACTCCAAGTCTGGACAATTTACAATCATACATGCGGAAGCTTAAAAATTAATCTTCAAAGAAGAATATCACTTTATGGTTATGAAACCATTCTAATGGTGATGTAACAAGCTTCAAGGTTCTCTTTACATTTTAAAAACCAACACTCTCACACCAAGGTTTGTTCCACAAGTATAAGCCTTTGCATAAAGTCTTATAAAAGACTTTAATTAAAAACCATTGGGTTTAAATCTTCAGCTTTATAAACCCAATTCCCCAAATCCCAATCACGTGGATATTATGCATCCCAAGCATGTGGATATTATGCATCCAGTTACCACAGCCTTCCACCTTAATTCAATGCCATCACATATTTGAACACCACCCATACATGAATTCTTAAATTGAGGAAATTAAACCAATGCCACAACATCTACCCATGTTTTAAAAGTTCAAACTGGAAAATTAATACCGCTGTTCGAACTCAGGATTGCAAATATATATGTGCGCCTTCCACCATCCAGCTTACCCATCTCGATCAACGCATCAACACATCAAATTCTGGCCATGGAAATCCATATAAAAGTCAGGTTCTAATTAAAATGACATTTCGCCCACACAACTGACTTACCTTCCATCCAACGATGGACGTTCTTTGGCAATCGAACTTTAGTGACCCGATTTAACTGTCAGTATTTCTGCATCATTTTCCAACACTACCATTAAAACTTAACCTTTGTAAACTCGCTCCTCCTCAGAAATTCCACAGTCACCGTGATCAATATATAAAACGTTGGAACCACAATATTACAACTCATCAAGCCGTCAATTTAATCAATGGATTGTATCCTCCGTTTTGCTCTTTGTTTAACTCCTCAGTTCGAGTTCAACCACGCATGTACAATACCGCTCCCTCCAGTCTTTGAGTTGATTTCTACTTCAACCTCTGCGTACATTTCATCAGTCGACTTCCATCGAATCCCGATTGATTCAACATCGAATTTTCTTAAAATTTTGTTATTCATCAATGCTGTATAGCATCATCACACTGTCAAAAAATTTAACCATAATTCCTCTATGGCTTCGTAAGTCCACACAGCTCCATTTCTTCACCTCTATCTTGAGATCGACTTCATCTTCTCTGCAAGTTAATGCTGCACTTTAACATATGATTTCTTCGTAGATTTCTGCATTGATTTATGACTAAAATGTATTTATAATAAACCTTTAATATGAATTACACTCTTACTTCCTGAATTAACTACTCATTCCAGGATTGGAACTTAGTTTTCAAACCTCTTTCTGGTAAAATCGATCTCTCTCTTCAATTGAGCGTTAAGCCTTCAAATTCACGATTGAGTGCTTTGAATTGCCAATCAAATTCTCGACAACTGCTATATGCGTTTTGTTTCAAATTGTGTGCCTTCTCTACATCTGCAAAATCTTCAAAACAGAAAGTCAAAATTAACCAACATCGATCCCTCCTCTCATATGCAGAAATTCTCCTATTACAAGTTTATCAAATGAATAAGTTAAGAATTTGATCTTCTTCCTACCAATTTCGACCAAGAATAGATATAGATTTCACACTGAAATTTCCAAAAAAATTCTTCGTTAATAAAACCAAATGAAATCAATTACAAAAATCCTCTGCATGGCCAGATTTTCCAATTAATGGCCCTTTTAAAAAATCCCATAGGCTTGCAAATTTGTTGTCCAACCCTCACTATCTATTTTCTCCTGGTCTATTTTTCCTTTGAGGCATATTAATTTATACAATTTTAATTGAACCAATTAAGGTTTCAAATCCCCTTGATCACTCAACAAACCCTCAAATATCTCAACAAAATCCTAAAATCACTCTTGAATCCCTAAGGATCCTCTATCACCCAAAATTAGTGAAACTAATTTCTAAATTAAAATCGCTCATCCCTTTACATCCTCAACTGACCAAATTCTTCTCATATTCTCAAACATTTGAGAATTATTTACAATATTTAATTAAAAATACATAAAACCCACTCAAATCATTCGTAAAAATCTAGCTCCTCTAAAACTTAAAAAAACCCCTAAGTTTTAATAAAATACAAAGTAATTTTCCGAGCTAATGCTCCTGCATCAGACTCCCAAGGTTGAAAATGATCATAATCTCCTGATCATGCGTGTTAAGTCTTTGTCCTTGCCTTCCTGGATCCCATACTTTGTTCTGAAAGTCATCATCTGTTGTTGCTTGCTACTTTTCTCCCTGTTTCCATATCTTGTTCTGTATCCTGCCTCCAGCTATGCTTTCATACTATGATTTTTTTCCCCTTGCTGAAATTCTTCTGCTTTCTTGCTGTTGTCTGTTGCTTATGAGACACCTTCATCATCCGTCTTCTGATGCTTTCAATCTATATGTCCAGCCTTCCCTCTGTCTGGAAATTCCTTTGCCTACTACTGCTGCCTCTAATTTCTATTGTTTCAACTGCTGTAGTTTCTTTTGCTATGACTGCTGTTACTACTTTTCTTGTTTCCAACGCTGCTGTCAATGTTGCCTCAACTGTTACTCCTGCAGATGTCACCCCACATGTTGCTGCCTCCAAAAATTCTTGTCCCTCTGCAACATTATTTTTCTCATCACCTGCAAATTTATCTTCAGAAAATAAATTATCATTTAATTCTCTTCCTGCAGTAACATATCCATTTATCTCTATTTGTATACTAGTAAGCAAAATCAATTTTAACAAACTAGTATCTGCTCCCTTCTTAACTTCAATAAAATTTATTTCAATGCCTGCAACTTCTTTCTCTGGTTCAAATGTCTCCAACAAAAATTTATTTTCAAGTATTTCATCAACATGCTGCAAATTAGTTCCAGCATGACCTTCATCTTCCCCTTTGAAAATCTTCAGTAATTGTCCATCATCATCTTGATTGATTCTGGCAATCAAATCAAGTTCTTCAAACACTGTAGTAGTTCCAAAATTTTTCCCCACAGTTCTCTCTTGGCTATTCAGACAAGTCAACTCTTTCTTGTCACCCATGGTAACAAGCCTCTACTTATGAGACATGATTGTCTCATCTTCTTTCTGCAACAATTCTTCTTCTTCCAAGAAAATTCCAAGTGATGGACTGTCTTCTGCATCACCTGTATACACAATCAAATTGTCATCTTCAAAATCACAAGACCCAATGGTCTCACTTGTTGGTTCAATCACCAAGTTTTCTCTCTGTGGTTCCAAGTCTTCTTTAGGACTCAGAAAATCTTCGATGGATTTCTCCTCAGCTTTCTCTGGCAACACTTTAGTATGTTGCTCTGAGTTCCTTTCCAACTCCTTTGTCAGAACATCAGTATACTTATTTTGATCCAGCATGAGACTGTCAGCTAGTCTCTCCTTCTTACCATCCTCTGCTCCATGACTGTCATTCATGAAAACTTTCTTATATTGCTTCTTCAGCAAATTATCCTGTGTGTAAGTTCTCTGCCTCTCCAATTCTCTTCTCTGAAGATCTAGTTTCCGATACAATTCAACAATTTCATTAGGAGTAGAACTTGGAAACGTCACACAATTTTCTATACCTTCACTGGTTCTTGACTCATCATCAGGAGGTCCTTCTCTCTCTGCACCAACATTATGATTAGACTCCTTTGTCTTCATTTCCTCCTGAGATCTTGCTATCTCAGCATTGATCTGAATAGACTTCAGATTCAATTCTTCTTTCTCCTGCTCTTTAACAAAATTTAAATCTTGCTCATCTCCCCATGTTGTACTTGCAAACATACACAACTTATTAGTTTTAAAACCACAAGACTTTTCAGTCTTGACTGCTTCCTCAAGCACTTCCTTTTGAACAGATCTGCGTGTGGAATCTTCAAATTCCATCTTTGGCTCAAGAACTCTAAGTTCCTCCTTCAATAAGGCAATCACACTTTTCCTCAAATTCATCTGCAATGGTTGCCAAATCACTTTCTTTCCCTTCAGTGGAAAGATCCATCCTCCTTTCTGGTTTTCCTGCTCTTGTAGCCATTCCTATAGTACCTACAATTGTACCTTCATTACTGCAATCTTTCTTTCTCTGACTTTATCACCTCTGTGGCATTCCTATGAACCTCTTCTCTGATCCTCCATGATCATCTTCTCCATGAGTTTCTCACTCACCATGAGTTTCACTAGCCTCTACAACAACAAGCTCTCCTGCTGCCACTTACCTCACCAATCCACTTCACTGGACCCGGTCTTTTGGTAAGTACTGGTTCACTGCCTCTGGAACCTCTTGAGCACTCTCTTCTACTCTCTCTCTAGGCTATCTCTTCAACTCACCTTCTCTTTAGAACACTTCAGCTGTCCTCCCTATCCAGCCTTTTGCTGAATGTCAAGTTCACTGCCATCATCTTGTCTGCAACTATAAACCTTAATAACAAATTTCAAATCAGAAAATTATCTCACCTGTAAGATCCTGCATGATCTTGTCCTCCATTCATTTCTGCAATCCTGTTCACTACAATTGTGTACCTTTTAATATCAGATTTAGAATATGATCTTCCTTTCAATGTTCATCACACATTCAAAATAAAATACACTTCAGTTCTCAACAGAACCTTCCTGCACTCATTCAGAAAAAAACAAACATCTTTAATTTCAACAGAGCCTTCCGGCTCTGATACCAAAATGATGTTGGTAACCCTGCAAAACCCAGAATATTTGCTATACTATGCATATAAAAATGCATCCAAAGAAATTTCCCAAATAAAAACTCCAAGTCTAGACAATTTACAATCATACATGCGGAAGCTTAAAAATTAATCTTCAAAGAAGAATATCACTTTATGGTTACGAAACCATTCTAATGGTGATGTAACAAGCTTCAAGGTTCTCTTTACATTTTAAAAACCAACAACTCTCACACCAAGGTTTGTTCCACAAGTATAAGCCTTTGCATAAAGTCTTATAAAAGACTTTAATTAAAAACCATTGGGTTTAAATCTTCAGCTTTATAAACCCAATTCCCCAAATCCCAATCACGTGGATATTCTGCATCCCAAGCATGTGGATATTATGCATCCAATTACACAACCTTCCACCTTAATTCAATGCCATCATATATTTGAACACCACCCATACATGAATTCTTAAATTGAGGAAATTAAACCAATGCCACAACATATACCCATGTTTTAAAAGTTCAAACTAGCAAATTAATACCGCTGTTCGAACTCAGGATTGCAAATATATATGTGCGCCTTCCACCATCCAGCTTACCCATCTCGATCAACGCATCAACACATCAACTTCTCGCCATGGAAATCCATATAAAAGTCAGGTTCTAATTAAAATGACATTTTTCCCACACAACTGACTTACCTTCCATCCAACGATGGACGTTCTTTGGCAATCGAACTTTAGTGACCCGATTTAACTCTCTATATTTCTGCATCGTTTTCCGGCGCTACCATTAAAACATAACCTTTTTAAACTCTCTCCTCCTTCAGAAATTCCACAGTCACCGTGATCAATATATAAAATGCTGGAACCACAATATTCCAACTCATGAAGCCATCAATTTCATCAATGGCTTGTATCCTCCGTTCTGCTTAGCGTTTAACTCCTCATTCGAGTTCAACCATGCATGTACAATACCGCTCCCTCCAGTCTTGGAGTATATTTCTGCTTCAACCTCTGCGTACATTTCATCAGTCGACTTCCATCGAATCCCGATTGATTCAACATCGGATCTACTTCAAATTTTGTTATTCATCAATGCTGTATAGAATCATCACACTATCAAAAAATTTAACCATAATTCCTCTGCGCCTTCATAAGTCCACACAGCTCCATTTCTCTGCATCTATGCTGAGATCGACTTCATCTGCTCTGCAAGTTAATGCTACACTTTAACATATGATTTTTTAGTAGATTTCTACATTGATTTATGACTAAAATGTATTTATAATAAACCTTTAATATGAATTACACTCTTACTTCCTGAATTAACTACTCATTCTAGGATTGGAACTCAGTTTTCAAACCTCTTTCTAGTAAAATCGATCTCTCTCTTCAATTGAGTGTTAAGCCTTCAAATTCACAATTGAGTGCTTTGAATTGCCAATCAAATTCTCGGCAACTACCATATGCATTTTGTTTCAAATTGTGCGCCTTCTCTACATCTGCAAATCTTCAAAATAGAAATTCGAAATTAACCAACATCGATCGCTCCTCTCATATGCAGAACTTCTCCTATTACAAGTTTATCAAATGAATAAGTTAAGAATTCTATCTTCATCCTACCAATTTCGACCAAGAATAGATATAGATTTCACACAGAAATTTCCAAACAAATTCTTCATTAATAATACCAAATGAAATCAATTACAAAAATCCTCTGCATGGCTAGATTTTCCAATTAATGGCCCTTTTACAAAAGCCCATAGGCTTGCAAATTTGTTGTCCAACCCTCACTATCTATTTTCTCCTGGTCTATTTTTCCTTTGAGGCATATTAATTTATACAATTTTAATTGAACCAATTAAGGTTTCAAATCCCCTTAATCACTCAACAAACCCTCAAATATCTCAACAAAATCCTAAAATCACTCTTGAATCCCTAAGGATCCTCTCTCACCCAAAATTAGTGAAACTAATTTCTAAATTAAAATCTCTCATCCCTTTATATCCTCAACTGACCAAATTCTTCTCATATTCTCAAACATTTGAGAATTATTTACAATATTTAATTAAAAATACATAAAACCCACTCAAATAATTCATAAAAATATAGCTCCTCTAAAACTTAAAAAAACCCCTAAGTTTTAATAAAATACAAAGTAATTTTCCGAGCTAATGCTCCTGCATCAGCATGTTATGACGTACCATATTTGGTGCTCTAATTCCTGGGTCAACGATTTCGTTCGTTTATGTCTCTTTCAAAGAACTTTGACTAGTGCCACCGCAAAGTGGTACATTGAACTCTTGCGTGGGACTTTCCAGGAATTCAATTTGTTAGCGATGGCCTTTCTCACGTATTTTTAGTTTCATGTTCGTTATGAAATGGGAACCCACCTCCTGACATCCTTAAAGCAAAATGCTACTACACATATCTCCGATCATATCCATGAATGGACAAGGCGTCGTTGTTTGATTAAATTTTACATCTGTAATCAGCTGCTGACATAATGGTTTAACAAATCATTCGTCAATCAGATTGTTAAGGATATCACTATGGGGGCAACTGTCACAAAAGAGCAAGTCATAGTTCGTGCCTAGTATCTCGATCTGGTTTACTCTCAGTCCGGCATGTTATATGATATCTTTCTTGATGCCCCGTGCCTCAGTTCCCAGTCTTCAGCCTCAAAAGCTCTGGTGACACCACCGATAGACGGAGTCATTGGTCCTATTTCCCAGACTTCAGAGAAGTATTATTCTACCTCTAAGTAGAAATCGTCTTCTTTCTTCGATTCTACTCCTCAAAATCCCCCAAATCCTATAAAAAATTCATAGGTTAACGTAGTTCACTCTTCTGCGGCCAATAAATCCTATAAAGGAAATAAGAAGGGAAAAGGAAAATCTAAATCTGATGCCCCAAAATAGGATTCCTCCAAACCTCATACTAATGATATGATGGAGCTAAAAATAAACCGAAGTATCCTTGCTTGATATGTGATGATGAGCATTACACCAAGGACTATTGACGATGGGCCAAGGTGAGTCGATTGTTCTTAAGGAATAATTGACTCACCTCAAATGGTGAGGCACCCAAGGGACTGCGATTGTTCTTAAGGAACAATTTTCATCACATTAGACTCAAATGGTGGAGCAACCCCAGTCTTCCACCCCTTTTGGTTCTCAAGTTTCCATGATGAATGGTACTGCACCCATATCTATCACGACCAAATCGAAAGATTATGCGGAACTACGTCAAGCAGTGGGGAAAGAAATCACAGATGCTCCTACTCCTTATCCCCCACCCACTTTTGGCCCTCTTCATATTGAAAGGCCTAGTTCTAATCCCGTTGTATGACAACCTTCTAAAGGTGTGCTCTGTAAGTCCTCCTATAATCTAAACGCCTGCACCACTCCACATTACAATAAATTTTAGGATTTGGCTCAGGCGCTATCCACCATGTCCATGCTGTTAGCCATCTATAAATTTTTTTCAAGAAAACAGGTGGCTAAATATGTTTTTGAGTCTTCAAGAGAAACATTTCCCTTGTAAATCTATCATTCTTGAAGCCTCCATGTGTCTTCTGCCCTTCAAAGAATCTTCACTGATGTTTCCATTAATGAACCCTGCTGTTTTGCAAAGAAACTGCTTTCAAAAGGCCCCCATTTGTCACCCTTATTCCCTTCTCAAAATTCCTCTCCAACCCTCCATTTAACCTCTAAATCTTATTTGGTTTGAAACTACATTCCGTTGCCTATTAGAACTCCTCATTTGGCTGAAAAAAACCTTTTTTTAGGCCTAAAACACCCCTTTTGCACTATAACAAGCCTTAAGCCCCCGAGGGCTTAAACCCATTAGCCTTTCCATCATATAACCCAAGCCCTGCAATCAGGCACTAAAAAGCAAAAAATACCTTGAAAAGGTCTTAAAAGCATGTTTTCTGCTCTATTGAAGGGTTAAGCCCCCAAGGGCTTAAAGTCACCACTAGGCCCGTTCCTTTCCATCCATGGGACCACGCATGAATGCTTACCCCTAAGCCATCCACCCTCCATATTTCTCCGCCAACCCGTATTTTCTTTGTAAGTTCATCGCCCATCGTTTTCCCCTTGTTTAAATAGTCCGCCTCACCCTTAAATCTCCACCGTACATTGCACATGATCCGACGGCTGGAGATAAACCCGATGACCCAATATACCTCCACCTCGACAACAGATCTTAGCCATCCAAATCTGAAGATCCAATGGTCCACAATAAACTCGATGTTCCACATCCGCCTGCGCATCACACCTGACATCGTGCATCATCTGCACCGTCAGATCTTTCCACCCGCCATCCAATGGGTAAGATGCATATTGCGCAATTTTGGCATATAGACGTTAATGTTTTGAAATCACGTGATATGGGTGGTTTTAGTTTTCCACGTGTCACACAATGAGTAGAATCGTGTTATTTTGGTGAATTCCACTTACCACCCTCAACCCCGCGCGAAAACCATGCCGATTTTCCACTTACCGCCCTCCGCAATGAGATTTCATGTTTAATCGTAGCCGTTGATTTTCTCTAATCTAACGGCTCTAACCTCACCTCACCTCCGCCATTTTTTCATTCCCCATACCCCCAAGCGATTCCCTCCGCAGATCTCAGCCGTTGATCATTTCAATCCAGTGGCCCATATTAAATATCATCTCCCATTCATCCAATCCTCCAAACAGTTTCGTCACGCAATCTCGACCGTGGATCACTATGGATTAATCTAATCCAACAGTCCAAAACCCACGACGCACTCAACCTTCATCAGACCAGTTTTCTCACCATCCTCCATGATTTTCATCCATTTTCTCACTGCATCCACCATTTTCATTACTGCACCACCATTTCCATGAGCCTTAGAAGCAGCCTACCCTTCCCCTTTTGGTTTTTATAACAGGTTTCTTGTTTTTTACAGATTTCTGTGGCACAAATTTCACAATGTTTTCACGGTGTTACACAGAAATTTGTCACCGTCCCTGCAATCCCCACATCTTGCACATTGGAGGGCTTATTCCATGACCTGTGAGCAGTGACATGACCTGAAACCACTTTCATGGCATCCCCCTGGACAAGGACAATCATTCCCTTGAAGACAATTCCTTGTGAAAAACCCTAAAAATAGCCTTTTTGGCCTTGGCACGACTAGCCAGTTTAGCCCTTGCGCCAATGGGGGAAATCCTCCAAAGAGGGTGCGCCAGCTGGCACACTGTCCTAGTGTTGTACCCGTGCCAGGCTTAATAAGGAGTGTTTAAAAAAAATAAATGGCGGAAGTTTGACTCCAACCAATTCCTGAACTGGTCTCTAAATTGAGTTGGGAGGTTTGGCTCTGGATCTCCATGTAGAGGAAGTGGTTTTCCACCTCTCATGGAAGCTTCCTTGAGGATAGGGCCAATCCCATGATTATACGGATCCCAACTCCCCTTCCACCATCTATATAAGCTTGCCATTTTCCTTTTGCAAGCTAGCCTTCAAGAGCCCTTAATAACCTAGAGAATGCTGAAAGAGCCTTGATAGTCCTCATAGAGCCAAATTAGTAGCAAGGAGATTATTGTCAAGACAACCAAAGAGAGAGGCTTGTCCCATTCTCGATGAGCTTTATCGAGACATACTCCATTTTCGACCCGCCGAAGGAAGATCCAACGTCAGAGCACAGGTTGTATCTTTCTTTCTATTGATTAATGATAAGCGACTTTGGTTATGGTTCCACTAGTATTGTTCATATTTTGTGATCATGAGTTGTATCTTCTCTGACTGATACATAATTGCATATATTGGGTTTTACGCTTGTGTGTTCGTCGTGTTTCTTGTATGTGCAGGTGTTTGATCACAAGAAGCGGGAGAATTGTGATCTTCCAGAGCAAGGAAACGGGAGTGCTATCTTCTCTGCAAACGACAACATCGTTGGACTTAAGGTAGGCCTTTCTCGCAATTTGGTCTATTGTAATTAGGAACTTGTGCCTTAGCGTGACACGATTGTTGCTAGACCCGATCTGGGCTAGTAGGGATCGCCTCTGTCCGCAGAGGGGATTTACCTCTACAAAAAATTGGCGACTCCACTGGGGAGACGTTGATTTGGAGTATTGTCTTGTCTTTTCGGTCAATTATTGACTTTGCTTGCTTGATCAGCTCTTTTGGCTGGCTCTTTTTGTGTGTTTGGATTTTTTTTAGCTCCACCATCACTAGTCTATTTCTTGGATTGCTCTTTTTATTTTTACTTAGTAAACTCGACTGGTGTGCTTATTAGCCTGACAGTCGTGCCAATTGGTGCATGTTGCTAGTTTATTACCCACGTCAATGCTGTTATGGCGCTAGTTGCAGCCTAACAGTCGCGCAAATTCTATAAGGTGCTAGGGTTTTCTTGGCTTTGAGCTTTCTGGGCTTGATTTGTGTTTTTGGTGCCATGTTTTCAACTGCCTGACTGTTCTGGAGCCTTGTTTGACTGAGTGTGACCTTCATCCTCTGGTTTTTTTCCTTCTACCATCGATTTTACATTCTAGCCCTAGGGCATCTGGGTGCTATAGTGTGTCAAGCCTCCTATGGGAGTTTTTCGTTTCTATCTGTTCAGTCAACTTTGTGATTGCTTCTCTGCATTAATTTGGTGGTTGTCTATCATTTTGTTGCATTGTTTGAGTGATTGGTTTCTTCCTCATTCGAATTTCACCTTGTCTCGTTTTGGGCCTAGATTACATGGTTCATTTGAGTCTTTGGGATTCTCTTGGTTTTGAGGGATTGTTTTGTCAATTTGAAGTCTGATTGTGTGTTTGCATTGAGTGAAACTTGCTTGTTTTTACTCCTTTGCTATCGCTTCTCAAATTTCTCATTTCATTAGTTTTCATTTTTTTAGTGCACTTTGCTCTCAGACACCGAAAATATAAAAAAAATATCTTTTTCTCTTTATTACTTAATGAAAATCGAATCTTTTATGTGTTATTAGTGATTTATAACTCTGAAAGAAAATCTTTTTAGTTTTCATTAGCTTGCATTAGAGACATTAGTGATTGTTTTCTGGTCATTTTGTTATTGTATGAAAAGATCTTAACTCTCTCGTAATTAGCTTTCATCGAATGAAATGATATACTGTGGCATGTAGTGTGAATTTAGGAGATTTTGAGACATAACACTCGCTAGGGCCTGAAAATTGAAACATAATTGAAGATTAACATTAAAATTTATTCAATTTACACTAAGGTAACATTGAAACATTAACGAAACATTTAAAGGTCTAGGTTAGAGATGTGTTCCGGCGTTTTTAAACCTAGTAGCTGTCGTTCGCATATTGGCTTTAGACAGCACTAGTACGGACTTGTGCTCCCCGTACCGTTGCGTATATAAAGGGAGACCCCACTAGGTTGCTATCATTTATCCATAGGAAGCCGAGTCTGCCGCCATATACTCGTGATACACTGAACACAGCATTCGGGGAGATTTCCTGCACGTACGTTAAGTCCTTGGTTGATTTCTCTTTCATTTTGAAACCAAGGTGTATATTGCAGTTCACGGTTATTTGGTACACCCTTTGCCTAGAATTCTTGAGTAGTCATTTTGATCTTGTCTGACTCCTTAAATTTGAAAATATCACCAAGCACTTGTCCTTTCACGCTTGCTTCAAAACTGAAAGAGATAGAGTCACCTTTCATCCGTTTCTCGACTGTTAAAACATGAAACGGTGAAGTTTCTAAGTTTCAATGTGGTAAAATAAATCACTTGCGATCACACGCCCTTTTAGATTTTGCTTGTCGGCTGTTTGATTGTGTACATTGGATTTTTAGCCCGTTTGTTTGTTTGATATTTTCCTCTTGTCATTATTGTCACAGTGGCAGAACACTCAGTTTCATCTACTGGTAGTCCGTATACATACCATTCATCAGAGGTCTCTCAGTCCTCTGCTGAACCTCAACAGCCTATCGTTTCCGAGTTTCCCGATGGGGGACCGGGTCCATCCGAGCTTCCCTTTGGAGGACTAGTTGAGTTCAATTGGCCCTTATCCAACGCTTGGTCTGGATTCAGAGTAGGGGAATATTTCCCTCCTCTTACATCGGGTTCACCTTTTCTAGCTGCTGTTATTCCTCCTAGTCCTCGCCATTTGCTACGAGATCTAGCGGCAGGTTCAGATATAGGCTCATCCAGCCATTCTCCTAGTGAGGAAATCTCCACGTCTGGTGAAGATTACCAGTTGTTTCTCGAAGACAACCCCGAGTTATCTGTCATGTCTTCGCCCGGTCCCTCACTTCCAGTAGGATATAGATCTTTAAGTCAGATTATGACCATCGTTGCCTCTATGGGGATATCAACTCCTTCTACGAGGCCAATTATTCCTTCATTGGGGATGTCTCCAAGGACACCCATCACGTCATCCGCTCAGGTCACCTCAGTACCTGTAAGGTCCACTGTCTGTGTGGCCACATCTACACCCACTGTTAAAACTTAGTCCGCAAGGACTGCGTCCCTTCCTGAAGACATCTATATAGCATCTGCTATTCCAGAGAGAATATCTCCTGAGGAGTATCGATTGTCCCTACAAAAATCAACCCCGAGGTCGATCAATCCTCCCAAGATCCCAACCGTCCGTATTTTTCACATTATGCACAGGATGGTACCCCTCTTTACATTTTTCCATATCAATACAATGAGCAGGGAAACCCTTTACGTTTTCCCGCTCAAGAGGCTTATCTCCATGGTCAAGGTTTTCCATCTAACTAGATTGGGCAACCCTACAACCCACAAGGACAACCCTTTCAAGGCAAACCTTCGGGCCAGCCTGGTTATCTTTATGACCTGCAAGGGCAGCTCTTACAAGGCCAACCTTCGGGCCAATAGGGGTTGTTATATGGTCCGCAAGGACAGTCCTACAACCCTTCAGGTCAACCTATCAAGCCTGACCCTGTGGTCCAACCAGGGCAACCTCAAGGACCCATAAGTCAACTGGGGTACCAACCAAGGCTGTTGTACGGTCTTGGGGGGCAAGTCGAACCTTCTCAACCTATGGTGCAACCTCTGCAACCTTAGTATCTTATTGGTCCGAATGTTGCACAACTAGGATCATCTTATGGTCCTGTTGCAGGTCAAACCAGTTATCAGGCACAACCTGGCCCCATTCCGCCACTAGGCCAACCAGCCCATCTGGTACAACCTGGTGTCCCTCATCAACCAGGTCAACCTGTACAACCTGTGCAACTTGTTTTCCCGGGTCAACCTGTTCAACCAGGGCAACCCGTTTAGCCAGGTCAACCTGTCCAACTAGGCCACCCTGCACATAATGTCAACCTTGCTCAATAGTCGATTTATTCGATGCTGCAATCGAATCAAATAGTGCGCCCTACTTATCAGGTTCAGCAGGGCCCCACCTATCAGTAGCCCGCTCAACCCCAAGGCGGTTATTATCCTCAAGGTAAATCGCGACCGATTTACAACTCGCCCTAAGGTTCCCATTATTATCCTCAACAACCAGGCTATACCTATACTCAGCAGCCAAATTTGCATACTGCTCAAACGGGGCTGACATATAATCAGGGTCCATACCCCGGTTATCAACCCGCGTACACTGATTACCAGCAACCGTATCAAACTAGTTATATGGCCTACACCCCCTATAGTCAGAATCCTTCAGCACATAACCCATGGGGGTAAGGTTATTCTCAACCAGGGTGGAGTACAGGTACAGGTCCTTATCGAGGGCCTGGCATGCCTTTCAATCCGCAATTGCCGTTCTTGGCTACCTTTGAGTTATCGGACATTTCTAAATTAACCAATGATCCAATTCTTCACAATCCTTATTGGCCTCCGGTTCTGACCAAGGTACTCGATGACTGTCCTAAGTTTGAAGGTAAAGCTGGAGAGGACCCCCAAGCTCATGTAATGACCTACCATCTATGGTGTTCATCTAACTCTTGGGTGGATGATTCAATTCGTCTACGTCTCTTCCAGCGCACTCTTACCGGTGCTGCTGCTAAGTGGTATATAGAATTACCCCGTGGCATATTTCAAGACTTCAATATGTTAGCTATGGCTTTTCTGACTCATTTCCAGTTACCGGTTCTCTATGAAGCTGGGACACATCTCCTGAATTCTTTGAAGCAGGATAAAGCCACCCACATATCCGATCATATTCATGAGTGGTGACGTCGTTGTAGACTGATCAAGTTTGATATACCTGATCAGTTACTGACTCATTGGTTCACCACCTCCTTCGTTAAAAAAATCGCTCAAGATATTGCTAAGGGGGCATGTGTGACTGAAGAATAAGCCATCGCGCGTACCCAGTACATGGATCTGGTGTACTCTCAGTCTGACACGCTTTATGAAATTTTGACTGATGCTCCACGGTCGAGAACCTCTAAATCACCACCTACCCGAGTGGTAGATGGTGTTATTGGTTTCGTTTCTCAAAATTCTCGGAAATCCTCGAATGGGAAGCAGAAGTCCAATTCTTCCAATAATTCTGCTCTTCCCGCCCCTCCAGATTTTGGAAAAACTACGGAGGTCAACGCTGTTCAGGCTAATCCTACGGAAAAGGCATCCAAAGGAAAGAAGAAGGGCAAAGGAAAATCCAAACTCGATGCCCCAAAACCAGAGTCTTCTAAACCTCGTATTGATGATGGTTCCCAACGTAAACCGAAGTACCCCTGCTTTATTTGTGAAGGAGACCATTATACCAAAGATTGTCCTCGACGATATGAAGTTAGTCAACTTCTCAAAGGCTCCAAAGTGACTTCGAAAGTTCTCAAAGAACCATTCCCATCTCAACAGACCCAGATGGTTGAGTAGCCCTCACCATCTGCGCCATTTAGGTCCCAGGTATTTATGATGAATGCTGCTGCACCTGTCTCAATTGCTACGCGTTCGAAGGATTATGCCGGATCATGCCAGGCAGCTGGGAAGGAAGTCGTGGATGGCCCACCTCCCCCACTTGTCTCTGGTCCTTTGGAAATTGAGAAGCCCAGCGCTGAACCTGTTGTGAGGCCACCTTCTAAAGGTGTTCTGCGAAGATCTTCCTACAACCCAAATGCCCGTGCCACTCAGCACTACAGTATTGTTGAGGATTTGGCACAAGCACCTTCTGCCATGTCTACATTGGAAGTCCTTAAAAGTTTCCCATCGCAATGGAAAGCTCTGTTGTCTGCGATCGGTGGAATCGATCACGCCGATTCTAATCTTCTCACCTTCGACCTAGAAAATTTTTCCCCCCGACTTCCACCTCAAATTTCTCTTGTTATACAAGTCGGGATCAACGACCTCAACATCCATAGGGCTATTGTGGATGAAGGTGCTTCCAATTGTGTCATGTCATCCACCTACTGGAAGGCCATTGGCTCTCCAGCTCTTTCATCATCTCCCAATTCCTTAGAGGCATTCGATGGTCAGGAATCAAAACCCCCGGGTGTTCTCGAGAGTTTTCTGATTAATTTACAAGGGAAGACAGTCAACGTAGAAGTAGAAGTGGTTGACGCAAAGCTTAACTACAATATTCTTCTCGGCTGCAGTTGGACTCATGCCATGCTATGCGTGTTGTCCACCCTCTTCCAGCTTCTCAAGTTCCCTCATGAGGGAAAAATCATTACTGTGGATCAGTTGTCTTTCTTCACCTCATCCTCTAAGAACAACGTTCCTTATGTGGATCAGATCCCTAATCCCCCTGATAGTGTAGGACCCGGTCTCTTCAAGGACCCCGTCCTCATGGGTAATTTTCCCGTGCCACCACTGCACACCATTCAAGATAATATGATCTCTAGGTATGATGACCCATGGATCATCCCTTCGCCTGAACAGGTGACCGATTTTGGAGAATCGATGCCCTTAACTCCAATAGATATTAATTACTGTGAAATTGTCGCCACATCTGACCCTCCTCCTCCTCAACATGCTCCTTAGAGCATGGATTTAGATATATATTCTCAATCCCCCTGGCTCGGCGAGGCCGACTTGTCTGATCCCCTAAAAGAGATCTTCCCTTCTGACGAAGCCATTGTCGAAACAATGTCTCTTAAGGAGCTGCCTTGGAGCGATGGACATCATCGTTCCTCCTTTATGCCCGGCCTGGGGGCAATGTCTGATTGTCTAGAGCCTGATGTATTTGGTTATCCCCCTCCTGAGCCTCCTTTGCTGAGCTCGTCGAAGCATAGTTACTCTTCTTGTGTCAAGCTCCTAAAACAATGAAACAAGTCGCTACGAGGACTGTTCTTTTAACTGTGTCAACCTCATTAAAATAATGAAAAATGAGCCTGTTCAATTTGATTTTTGTTAGATTTAGATCACATCTCTTGTGTTTTGAACCCTCACTCCATTTCCTATGGACTAAAGCTTGGGGGGCATGTACCTCGAATTGAGACACCATGCTGGGGGGCATGCCCGTTTTCCTCATTTCAAGCATAGTTTGCATATGTGTGTCCACGTGTGCTCTAAGCTTGCATAAAAATAAAATGTGTGTTAATGCATTTTGTAAACTTTTCCATTGCGTCGCTTGTTATGTAACTAATGCATTAGATAATAGTGTATTAGAAATTTACATAGCTTATAAAAAACATCATCACATGTAAAAAATATCTATCCAGAAATAAGTATATATATATATATGTGTGTGTGTGTGTCGAAATGTTTGCAGAGTGTGCATCACATAAAATAAAAAATATACATGTTCGTTCTAATACAGCTGGAGACGACATGTCTCTCAAAAAATATGCATATGAAAACCCTAGATGGCTAATGAGTATGGTGCTCGTGGTAACATGCCACTGCGTGCACCAATTGCCTCAGCAATCGATGGAGGCGACTAGGCACCCCCACAGTGTGTCGCTGGTAAGCCAACGGGACGTCTTCCAGCCGATCATAGTCCGAGATTCCCCGGGCGATACCCTCTAGGTTCTGGATCAGCTTGCTCCCTTCGTCGTCCTCAGCTTGAGGGTCATATGCCAGAGGGGTCCTCCATGCAATGGGCGACATGCCGACAGTTCTCTCTGGGCCAACATCTGCATACACATAGAACTATTGTTAGAATAGGCATGTATCATACAAAAAAATCATAAATGCATAAAAAATCAAAAAGAGTCATACCCATCTCGTCGTCCCAGTCCTCCCCCTCCGGGAGCGGAAGATCTGGGTCTCCAGTGAAATCGGTCCCAGCATAGGGCCAATCCTCAACTATGATTAGTTGATGTCATAATCATGCAAAGAAATTGGGCCTCCAGGACATTTGATAGGCCCCTCCTGATCTGGGCATGAGTGCTGCCCATCGATCCATCCTCAACTCCCTCGGTGTCGGCTCGGAAACTATTGCCCCTTGGCCCTGAAAAATGGGTAGTCGTTCCAAGATGAACGACACCAGAATGGAACCGTATCCAAACTATTTCAGTTTGGTTTTCTTGCATTTTGTTAGCTGCCTTTTGATGTTGTTTGTCGCTGTGGTGGCCCAATCGAACAATGTAGGGTTCATGCACTCAGATACACAGCAATTTTTTACCGTCCCTGCAATCCCCCCATCCCGCACATTGGAGGGCTTATTCCATGACCTGTGAGTAGTGACATGACCTGAAACCACTTTCATGGCATCCCCTTGGACAAGGAAAATTATTCCCCTGAAGACAATTCCTTGTGAAAAACCCTAAAAATAGCCTTTTTGGCCTTGGCGTGACTAGCCAGTTCAGCCCTTGTGCTAATGGGGAAAATCCTCCAAAGAGGGCATGCCAGCTAGCGCACTGTCCCAGTGTTGTACCCACGCCAGGATTATTAAGGAGTGTTTTTTAAAAATAAATGGCGGAATTTTGACTCCAACCAATTCCTGAACTGGTCTCTAAATTGATTTGGGAGGTTTGGCTCTGGATCTCCATGTAGAGGAAGTGGTTTTCCACCTCTCATGGAAGATTCCTTGAGGATAGGGACAATCCCATGATTATAGGGATCCCAACTCTCCTTCCACCATCTATATAATCTTGCCATTTTCCTTTTGCAAGCTAGCCTTCAAGAGCCCTCAATAGCCTATAGAATGCTGAAAGAGCCTTGATAGTCGTCATAGAGCCAAATCAGTAGCAAGGAGATTATTGTCAATACAACCGAAGAGAGAGGCTTGTCCCATTCCCGATGAGCTTTATCGAGACATACTTTGTTGTCGACCCACCAAAGGAAGATCCAACGTCAGAGCTTAGGTTGTATCTTTCTTTGTAATTGCATATATTGGGTTTTACGCTTATGTGTTCGTTGTGTTTCTTGTATGTGCAGGTGTTCGATCGTGACAAGCGAGAGAATTGTGATATGCCAGAGCAAGGAAATGGGAGCGCTATCTTCTCCGCAAACGACAACAGTGTTGGACTTAAGGTAGGCCTTTCTCGCAATTTGGTCTATTGTAATTAGGAACTTGTGCCTTAGCGTGACACGATTGTTGCTAGACCCGATTTGGGATAGTAGGGATCACCTCTATCCGCAGAGGGGATTTAACTCTACAAAACACGGTCACTGTCATGGTGATGTATAGGGCAAAGAGGCTATTTCAGAGCTAGAGATCACAGAAAACACATCATAGAGGGTTTAAACATGTTTTTCATCAAATATCAGTGTCACTAAACTTGTTTTAAACCCTTCAGCGCCTTCAAAACCTACACATTCATAGAAACACAGGTGAGCAGAAGTGGCAAAGAGTATCAGTAAGAGATTAAGAGGATTAAAGCCTATTATTGAAGACTTATCGCTTAATTCAATGTTCAAAAGGATAGAAACACAGATGAAGACCATAAGAATGATCAACAAGACTTAATGAAGCCTAAAACACATGAAACAAGCCATATCATTGTTTTCTTGTCAGAAAAATGTTCTTTTCCTAAAAAGGACAAGTTCCCACAGCATTCTCCATTCCTCATTGAGCCCATAACAGTTATTATTCTGACAGAAAGTTCCTAAAATTGTCAATGCATTAATTACATAGCATGGAGGACCTAAAGGGAAAATTTTCATCCTTTCTTGTCTCAGAGTAAAAACAGAGTACAAACAGCCAGAGAGTACTTCAAGAACATGCCTTTGGAGTTATTATCAGTCTGTCTAAGACCCTTAATTTAGCTAAAGGGTACCGAAAGTCAATGCAGGGATATTAAGACAGAATGGGCTTCAAAAACACTTCTCCCTCTATTTTAAATGACTCATTTAAAGTTCTATCTACCACTACTACCATTATTTCACCTATAAGAACTCATGAGAAATACATTGAAAATGTTGGTCGATTATCGAAAAAACACTGATTGTAAGCAGTTTCACAGAGTTAGTGTTTTGTGAGTAGTAGCTGTGAATAGGCTGGGAGATGATTTCTGAATGATATCAAACTATTGGACAAGGATGTATGTGATTGGTTTTGCTTTTCTAATATGACAAGCATGTTCATCAGATCCTGATCTAAATTAGTGGTGATGTGTTCCTTCTTTTTTATTGTTTTCTCTCTGTTTTACATTATGTTTCATTTTCTCTGATAAGAAAACAATAAATTAAGCTTAGGACATACTGCTGCAAGTACCCTAATGCTCGTTGTATTTTCATATCTTTATTTTTTTTGCTAATTATGTATCTAAAGACAAATTCAATATAATTTAACCAGTCAAAGATGTTGGCCTGCCCATGCTTACTGATGTATGAATTTTGAATTTGTTTCTTAGATGTTCTTGTTTGGTTCAACTGAAAGAATTAGGAAACTGGGACATTAGAGTTAGCCCTGTCTCACTAGGTCCCTTTTCTAGTAGTTAGCCTTGCTAAGATCCCTTTGAGTTGAATGCCAAAGTAGAGAAGGTTAAAATTCTTTCTCTGATCTTAGGTTTCACTCTGTGTTTAAACTTGAATGTTTTCTATTGTTTGAAGGTAGTCAGGAGGACTGCTAGATTGTTGTCTTTCATAGTTAGCCTCATTAGGAGTTTGGATCATAGAGGTTAAGGCGTGCCCTATCCCTATATTTACTACGAAGTGGTCACCTTCGAAGGTTTTCCTTGTTATTCCCATTCACTTCCTTATTGTTTCATTCCACACTATCATCTTAAGAGATCCTCTATTTTAGATGACTAGCCCTGTGAACGCCTTGGATATTTGAATTGCAAGTAAATCCTTTTATGACCCCATTGCCCAATGGACTTGTGTTCTATTTGAATTATCTCCCCATTTCCAAAAATCCTTCTCTCCTCATTCCTTTACCTTATACTGAACCCTTCTTTCATGTTTCCCAACCAACCAAACAAAAAAAACAAAAACCCTTGTGTCCTATAACTAGCCTAATACCTTAAATTGAACTTGAAAGATATATATTTCTTTACCTTTATAGAGAGATCCCTCTCTGGATCCAGGAGGGATAGATCCTGAGATCCCAAAGTGGTTCGATGTTGTCTTATCATTTGGTATTGCCAAATCTGCCAAATCATAGGAACCACAACATAATGGCGGCTTCGCTAGGGAAAATTTGAGTAAAACACTCCTTAAAACATCCCTAAGAACTCAAAGAAGAAAAATAGCCTTGATTTGGTAGTTAATCACTGTGGTGGATAGTAAATCTTCTTGAAACAATTTAAACCTTCCACCTAGCGACTCCATAGTTCCTAAATAACCAAAAGACTCCACTGGTGATCAGTAGGCCTACTGATCATCTTTGTTTTCACAAGACTCCACTGGGAGACCAGTTTCATTACAACATCATCCATATTAAATGAAACACATAGGATTAAGCTTGTTTGTTTTAGATAGTTTGCCTCTTAAAGATTTTCATACCTGGCTAACTTTCTTCGTTGAGACTTAACATACTGGCTTCAAGAAAATTCCATACTAGAGCTTATCCTAATCCAAATCCCCCTGAAATAGTTGACAATCCAGAGAGCATTTTTAGGCAGTCTCACACCTCTAGGGATCCAACTATTGTCATACCCATTCATAGAGCTAACTCAGCACCTGAAAGCCTTGCAACTCTATCAGATACCCAAGTTGACTTAGATTTACCAAGAAATTTACCAAGAACTAAGTCATTCAGGGGTATAGATCAGACATAATTTGAGCCTCCAAGTTCACCACCACGTAGTGGTCAACATATTATCGATAGAGAAACCCCTCCATAAACACCTCTTGATATCAATTTCATTCATAACTAGGGTCTCTCTCATCCCAAATATGCTCAACAGTTTGTTACTGGTCCAAGCAGTTCTGCCATACATATACCTGTTTCTCAAGCTAATCCTTTACCTCCACAAAACACTATCATGGCAGCATGGTATGCCCCCCTAGTTTTGCCACAACCTCTGGTTCCTTTACCAAATGATTATCAGTCTAAAATTCCCCATTTCACTAGAGAGGAATCTACCACAGCTCAACAACATGTCACCAGGATAGGAGATGCATTTGATTACATGGAGATAGATGATGAGACCGTTAAAATGAGAATATTTGCTCAAATTTTAGGAGGAGAAGTAAAGAAGTGGTTTAAGGGCTTAACTCCTAATAGCATCCATGACCTTCCCACTTTACAACAAGCATTCATAAACAAATGGGAAGTCAAAAGAAACCCTCTCCATATATTAGCAGAGTATCAGAGTCTTAAAAGAAATCAGGGAGAGAGTGTTCATGATTAATTCTCTAGGTTTAATAGGGTCTACAATGCTCTCCCCCCACACATGAAACATCCTCAAGGCATGACCATAATAAAATACCCTGAAGGTTTTGATGCTGATATGGCCTATAAACTAAGGGAGAGAGACTATGCAACTCTAGAAGACATGCAGCAGGGAACTGTGAGTGTAGAAGCAAACTTAATTGAGAAAAGAGCTAGGCCAAGATCGAAGAAGAAGGTAACTTATAAATTAGATACTACACCCTCCACATCGAACTCAAAAGTGGAAAAGAGGTTGGAAGAGATGATGAAAAGGATGAGCTTACTTGAGAAAGAAAAACCAAGAGACAATCAGAACCACTCCCAAAACAGAAATAGGAACCATAATTATAGAAGGGAGAACAATCATGATAGGTAAAGGGATTCTGACCAACAAATCATACCTCCATTCCAAGAGAATTTCCTTGATGAGGATGGGGGAATAATAGAAGAGTTTGAGGGAGCTACCATAAACATGGTGGAAGTGGATGACCAAGATCACACCTTTCCCACAGAAGACAACCAGACCTCATACACACATTGGGACGAGGAAGGGTTAGAATATGAAAACTATAGGTTAGGATTCGAGAATGGCATCATGCAGGTCCGAGAACAATATGATCTTAGAAGTAAAAAGAAACCAGAAGCTCCCAAAGCCAAAACCTTTGAAATCACTATGAAGAAAAGACCTGAAAAGATTCATAAAGGGACTGCTAATAGTAACAAAACAACAGTTGAGAGTTCTGGCAAAAACAAAGACAAAGACATCCAAACCACTGATAAACCAAGCCAGGAAATCAGTAGCACTAGCACTACAGCTAATGCTCCTGAAAAAATAGTTTCAACCAATGTACATAGTGAAGATCAGCAAGCTGGTCTTGCCAATAAAACAATGGCCAACAAAATAGAATTGATCCTTTCAAAGAGTCAGTCTCCTTTGAATTTGAAAAGTGAAATTGCCAAAATCAAAATTTTTGTCCCTCTTACTGAGTTGACCACCCAGGATGCTTATAAATGTTAGATCTTGAAAGCTTTAAACTTAGGAGAAAATAGTGACTCTTTCAACTTAAATGATGATCAACCAGCTCTCTTGTTTGGCCCAAACATTGAAGGGAAATTTCAGGAAGGAGTAGTGCCTCCTTTCTACGTCAATCTAAACATCCACGACAAAATCCTACATAATGCTATGCACGACTCAGGAGCCTCACACAACCTTATGCAAAAGGTGATAATGGAAAAATTAGGCCTAGAGATAACCAGACATTATAAGGATTTATATTCGTTTGACTCTAGCAGAGTGAAGTGTTTGGGACTGATCAAATATATCTGTGTAAATTTGACCCAAATCCTAGCCAAGTGCATGGTAATGGATGTGGTAGTGGCAGACGTACCTCCTAAGTATGGCATGTTGCTATAAAGATCATGGGGTGCCAAGCTATAGGGTACAATGCAGATGGACATGACATATGCCACTATCCCTGTTTTTAGCTAGCTTAGAAGACTATACAGGGAAGCACACATGAAATTCATTATAAGTAGTCCAGAGAAACCAGAAAATTCTCCTCTTTACTCTGTACATACAGACTTAGACTCTTTTATCCTTTTCAATGATGCGTCTACGGATGAGCAAGAGCTAGAGAATAAACAATAAAACATAGTAAAGGCCTCAAATCTAAACATAATGGCAGCTCTGGAGATAGAGGAAAAAAAGGGAGAAACGTTTGAACAGTCTACAGAATTAGAAAATCAGAACCAAGACTTTAGAGAGAAGATTACCCATTAGCTTGCTGACCTCAAGAAACAAGATGACAGTAGGGATAAAACTGATAAAAAGCCTGCAAACAATCCCTTATGGTGCATGAGCTTAGTTGGGTCTTGCACTAGAAGGAGTGCAGGAGCTGGGGTATGGTTGCACAATACTGAAAATGATTATACAGAGAGTCATGCCTTGAAGCTAAATTTCAAATGCACAAACAACATAACAGAATATGAAGCTCTCCTCTTAGGATTGCATCTATTGAAAAAACTAGGGGCTGAGAGGATATTTGTTCATGGGGATTCATAACTGGTCATTAAACAAATAAATGGAGAGTACACTGCAAAACATCCTAGATTAAGGGCATACAGAAATGATGCCATGGACCTTTTGCAAACATTTGTAGAATATGATTTTGTGTTTGTCCCTAGAAGCCAAAATATAATTGCCAATAGATTGGCCTGTGCTGCTAGTTCATATCAAAGACCACTTAGTGACAAACAACTCATTGTTCAAACAAAACATAGGCCAGCAGTACCAGATAATCAAAAATATTGGTAGGTATTTGAGGGTGATAAATAGATAGAGGATTTATTGCTTTCCAGGAATGAGTTTAAATTGCCAGATTCAGACTCCAAGTCCAAAGAAAACTGTCCAGATAAAGAAACCCCTGATGAAGATACACCATCCCCTAGTGCAGAAATAAACATACTGACCAGAGAATTTGAAAACCAGACCAAAGAATACATGAACACAGATAAAGAAGACATAGAGGTAGTGCAGTCCAAAGATAAAAGCATACCCAGAGGACTAGCACCCCTTGAGGATCTCTCGATTTTAATGATGTGGCAAAGAAGCCCACTATAGAATCCACCGAATCCGATATTGAAGAGTGAAATATAAGAAGCGAAGACAAGCCTAAAATGATCAAATTATCTAAGTCTTTGCCTGCACATATCAAACAGAAATACATTGATTTATTTAAAGAGTTTGTGGATGTTTTTTCTTGGAGTTATGAATATTTGAAAGCCTATGACACAAAGATCATTCAGCATAAGATTCCATTGAAAGAAAACCAGAAACCTTTTAGGCAAAAGCTGCGTAGAATAAACCCTGCACAGTTACCTCTGGTAGAAAAAGAGATTAAGAAAATATACAAGGCTGGAATCATAGTGCCTGTGAGGTTTTCAGATTGGGTATCTAACCTTGTGGCTGTAAGGAAAAAGACAGGAGAAATAAGGCTATGCATTGATTTTAGAAACTCAAACAGAGCCTGCTTAAAATACAATTACCCCTTGCCCAAAATGGAACACATCCTACAAAGGGTAGTTGGTTCTAAGAGGATTTCTCTATTAGATGGCTTTTTAGGGTATAACCAGGTCTTAGTACTCCCAGTAGATCGACTTAAAACAACCTTCGCCACTCCTTGGGGCACTTTCATGTATGTGAAAATGCCTTTTGGATTAATGAATGTTGGGGCCACCTTTCAAAGGGCCATGGACATAGCATTCTCTGAAGAAATAGGTCACTTCATCATGATTTACCTTGATGACATAACAGTCTACTCCAAAACTGATGAAGAGCACCTTGAACATCTGAGAAACGTTTTTAAGAAATGCAGAAGGTTTGGGCTATCTTTAAATCCCAAAAAGACAGTGTTTGGTCTCCAAGAAGGTAAACTTCTTGGACACATCATATCTAAAAAGGGGATTAAAATAGACCCAAAAAGAGTTGAGGGAATATTGTAGATTATCCACCCAAGAAGCATCAAGGAATTGCAGTCCTTTATTGGGAAGATTGACTTCTTGAGGAGATTTATACCCAACCTAGAAGAACTCCTTAGAAACATGAAAAACATGCTAAAGAAAGAGGTAGGAGTTAAATGGACTCTAGAAGACAAGCAATCCTTTGAATTGGTAAAACATGCACTCACCCGGGCACCAGTTCTCATCAGCCCAGACTTTACAACAGATTTCCTGATCTTATCATTTGCATTAGAACATACTGTGGTTGCTATCTTATTGTAGAAAAACCCCGAAGGACAGGAAGAGCCAATAGCATTTTTTAGAAAATATTTGAGAGATGCACCTTTGTAATACAATATCATGGAAAAATAGGCCTATGCCTTGGTAAAGGCCTTAAAATATTTCAGGGTGTATATTTTACATTCCCATATTATTGCCTTTGTTCCTAACATAGTGGTAAAAGACATTTTGTCACAAGATCCAGATGGAAAGAGAGGCAAGTGGATTGCGGTGATACTAGAATATGATTTGGAAATAAAACCCACTAAGCTAATCAAGGGTCAAGGCTTAGCACAATTAATGGCTAAATCTAACTTACAAGCACTTGACATTAATATGGTAGATGCTTTGGATGAACAGGAATAATTACCATCTCCCACTGTAGAAGAACAATTCCAAAACTCACCATGGTATGCTGATATCTTGTATGTGCTTGTAAATCTTAATGATCCTCCTGATTTATCTAAGACAAAGGCAAGGTTTTTAAAGTTGAAAGCTAGAAATTATTTCATTTTAAATGAATGTTTATATTGGAAAAATGTGAATGGTTTATTTCTTAAATGTTTGCCTAAAGTATATGCAGAGAAGATCAAACATGAGTTCCATGAAGGAGAGTGTGGAGGCCATCTCTACTGGAAAACCACTGCCAATAAAATCCTTAGAGGTGGCTATTACTGGCCCACCCTCTTCCAAGATGTCCATAAGATGATAGGTTCCTGCCACAAATGCCAAATCTTTGAGGGCAAAAGAAAACTCCTTCCTTTACCTTTACAACCCATCACTGTTGAAGCCTCTTTTCAACAGTGGGGCCTATACTTCATAGGGGAGATCCATCCTGCTTCATCTGCCCAACATAAATGGATTCTCATAGCCACTGACTATTTCACCAAATGGATAGAGGCCATCCCTTCTAGGAATGCCACAGATTCAGTCATCATTAAGTTCCTTGACTATCTAGATTTGACTGCCCTAGGAAGATTATCACTGACAATGCAACTGCATTTGGCTCCAAAAAGATGATTGATTTTTGTCACAGGTATCAAATTGCACTTGTTCATTCTACTGCTTATTATCCTCAGGGTAATGGGCTAGCAGAATCATCAAATAATAGTTTGGTGACCATCATCAAGAAGCTGCTGGAGGAAAACAAAAAATCATGGCATAACAAGTTAGTGCATGCTTTGTGGGAAGACAGGTTGACAACAAAGAAATCCATCAGAATGTATCCATATCAGCTTGTCTATGGGGCAGATGTAGTATTCCATACCATCTTGGGAGTGACAGTGATAAATTGGTCCAAGAAATACAGTCAGAAGAAGACAACATGGTAAGGAGGATCAATCAGACCATACATCTCCAGCAGACAAGGGAAGAAGTCTACAACAGAGCTCAGAAAGTGCAAGAGAACATCAAGAATTTGTTTGATAAAAGAAAAAAGGCTTGTTATTTCAATATTGGGAACAGAGTGCTCAAGTGGGACTCTAGGAGAGAAGATAAGGGTAAGCATGGTAAGTTTGACAGTGTATGGCAAGGCCCTTACATTATTCCGTCTGCAATTGGTCCCAATGCATTCTTTTTGCAAGAATTGGATGGTACAGATCTGTTTGGGAGTCCTGTAAATGGTAGGATGCTCAAAAATTACTACTGCTAAAGGTCAAATTAAAATTTCACTTCCATTGTAAATACCATTGCTCTATTTTGTTAAGAAAAAGAAAAATAAAAAAAAATAGAAGAAAGGTTCAGACAATCTCAAAACTTGAACCTATGAAGTTCCAAAAGAATGGCTCAAAACAAATCAAAACCTAAGCCAGAGAAAGTGAAAGGATGGTTTTAACATGCTCAAAACTTGAACCAGCAGAGAAAGAAAAATGAACAGCTCTAACAAGGTCAAAATCAGAGCTGAAATGAAGAAAGAAAAGTGACTCTAACAAGCTCAAAACCTGAGTCACAAGGAGAAAGAAGGATGCTCTTAAATTTCAGAATTTCAAGCCTTCAAATTTTGTTTTTAGTTTCTGCAAAGTTCAGTTCAAGTGCAGTTTTTCTTTATTCCTTGGACCGACAGCAAATCAGAAAATACAACCCTGGTTTGGCTGTGTTTCAATTTCTATTGTAGAATGTAGAGAATGAAGTATGCCAGACAGTTCAATCCTGGTAGATATTAGTTTAGGTAGAGAAGCTATGAGTCCAATTTTTTAATCTAGTCTCATGGAGAAATACGGGTAGAATTAGATTAGTTTTTGATTTCAATAAAAAATAATCATGAAGAAGGTCTGCAAGTCTAAATGAACCTTGAAGAAAAAATGTTAGGACAGTAGGATGGGTAGGTAGTTGTTGGGGAAGTATTGTTGCTGATATAATGCTTTCATGTTTGTAGCAACTGATCAAAGAAGAGAAATATGGTCAAGGATCAGACTTGGCCTACTGCCAAAGATTATTTCTGAGATTCTTGCCATCTTCAAGAAGATGCCATCCGCATGTGGAGCCACTGTTAGCCAACTATAAAATTTTGTCAAGCAAACAGGTGGCTAAATATGTTTCTAAGTCTTCAAGAGAAACATTTCCCTTGTAAATCTATCATTCTTGAAGCCTCCATGTGTCTTCTGCCCTTCAAAGAATCTTCACTGCTGTTTCCATTAATGAACCCTGCTGTTTTGCAAAGAAACTGCTTTCAAAGGCCCCCATTTTTCACCCTTATTCCCTTCTCAAAATTCCTCTCCAACCCTCCATTTAACCTCTAAATCTTCCTAAAACCCCTTTTAAACCATATACTGCCCTTTATTTGGTTTGAAAATCCCTTCCGTTGCCTATCAGAACTCCTCATTTGGCTGAAAAAAATCTTGTTTTTAGGCCTAAAACAACCCTTTTGCACTATAACAGGCCTTAAGCCCCTGAGGGCTTAAACCCATTATCCTTTTCCCTCATATAACCCCAGCCCTACAATCGGGCGCCAAAAAGCCAAAAAATCCCTTGAAAAGGGCTTAAAAACATGTTTTCCACTCTATTGAAGGGTTAAGCCCCCGAGGGCTTAAAGTCACCACTAGCCCTGGTCCTTTCCATCCATGGGACCATGCATGAGTGCTTACCCCTAAGCCCTCCTCCCTCCATATTTCTCCACCAACCTACATTTTCTTTGTAAGTTCTTCGCCCATCGTTTTCCCCTTGTTTAAATAGTCTGCCTCACCTTTAAATCTCCACCATCCACTACACATGATTCGACGGCTGGAGATAAACCCAATGACCCAATATACCTCCGCCCCGACAACAGATCTTAGCCGTCCAAATCTGAAGTTCCAATGGTCCAAAATAAACCCAACGGTCCACATCCACTCGTGCATCTCACCCGACATCGTGCATCATCCGCACCGTCAGATCTTTCTACCCGCCATCCAACGACTGAGATGCATATTGCGCAATTTTGGCATCCAGACGTTAATGTTTTGAAATCACGCGATATCGGCAGTTTTAGTTTTCCACGTGTCACGCGATGAATGGAATCACGTTATTTTGGTGAATTCCGCTTACCACCCTTAGCCCCGCACGAAAACCATTCCAGTTTTTTGCTTATCGCGCTCCGTAATGAGATTTCATGTTTAATCGTAGCCGTTGATTTGCTCTAATCTAACGGCTCTAACCTCACCTTGCCTCTGCCCATTTTTTCATTCCCCATACCCCCGAACAATTCCCTCCCCATATCCCAGTCGTCAATCATTTCAATCTGGCAACCCATATTAAATATCATCTCCCATTCATACAATCCTCCAAACAGTTTCGTCACGTGATCTTGACCGTGGATCACCGTGGATTAATCTAATCCAATGGTCCAAAACCCGCGATGCACTCAACCTTCATTAGACCAGTTTTTTCACCATCCGCCATGATTTTCATCCATTTTTTCACTGCATCCATTATTTTCATTGCTGTGCCACCATTTCCACGAGCCTCAGAAGCAGCCTACCCTACCCCTTCTAGTTTTTATAGCAGGTTTCTTGTTTTTTGCAGGTTTCTGTGGCAACAATTTCACAATTTTTTCATGGTCACTGTCATGGTGATGTATAGGGTAGAGAGGCTGTTTCAGAGCCAGAGATCGCAGAAAACACATTAGAGAGGGTTTAAGCATGTTTTTCATCAAAGATCAGTGTCACTAAACCTATTTTAAACCCTCCAGCACCTCCAAAACCTGTACATTCACAGAAACAGAGGTCAGCAAAAGCAGCAAAGAGTATCAGTAAGATATTAAGAGGGTTAAAGCCTATTATTGAAGACTTAACGCTTAATTCAATGTTCAAAAGGATAGAAACACAGATGAAGACCATAAGAACAATCAAGAAGACTTAATGAAGCCTAAAACACATGAAACAAGCCATATCATTGTTTTCTTGTCAGCAAAATGTTCTTTTCCTAAAAAGGACAAGTTCCCACAGCATTCTCCATTCCGCATCAAGTCCATAACAGTTATTATTCTGACAGAAAGTTCCTAAAAATGTCAATGGATTAATTACACAGCATGGAGGACCTGAAGGGAAAATTTTCATCCTTTCTTGTCTCAGAGTATAAAAAACCAAAGAGTACTTCAAGAACATACCTTTGGAGTTATTATCAGTCTGTCGAAGACCCTTAATTCAGCTAAAGGGTATCGAAAGTCAATGCAGGGATATTAAGACAGAATGGGCTTCAAACAAACTTCTCCCTCTCTTTTAAATGACTCATTTAAATTTCTATCTACCACTACTACCACTCTTTCACCTATAAGAACTCATGAGAAATACATTGAAAATGTTGGTCGATTATCGAAAAAACACTGATTGTAAGCAGTTTCATAGAGTTAGAGTTCTGTGAGTAGTATTTGTGAATAGGCTGGGAGATGATTTCTGAATGAAATCAAGCTATTGGACAAGGATGTATGTGATTGTTTTTGCTCTTCTAATATGACAAGCATGTTCATCGGATCCTGATCTAAATCAGTGGTGATGTGTTCCTTCTTTTTTATTGTTTTCTCTCTGTTTTACATTATGTTTCATTTTCTCTGATAAGAAAACAATAAATTTAGCTTAGGATATACTGCTGCAAGTACCCTAATGCTTGCTGCATTTTCTTATCTTTATGTTTTTTTCTAATTGTGTATCTAAAGAAAAATTCAATATAATTTAACCAGTCAAAGACGTTGGCCTGCCCATGCTTACTGATGTATGAATTTAGAATTTGTTTCTTAGATGTTCTTGTTTGTTTCAGATGAAAGAATTAGGAAACTGGGAGATTAGAGTTAGTCTGTCTCACTAAGTCCCTTTTCTAACAGTTAGCCTTGCTAAGATCCCTTTGAGTTGAATTCAAAATAAGAGAAGGTTAAAAGTCTTTCTCTGATCTTAGGTTTCACTTTGTGTTTAAACTTGAATTTTTTCTATTGTCTGAAGGTAGTCAGGAGGACTGCTTGATTGTTGTCTTTCAGAGTTAGCCTCATTAGGAGTTTGGATCATAGAGGTTAAGGCATGCCCTGTCCCTAGATTTACTTCGAAGTGGTCATCTTGGAAGGTTTTCCTTGTTATTCCCATTCACTTCCTTATTGTTTCATTCCACACTATCATACTAAGAGATCCTCTGTTTTAGATGACTAGCCCTTTGAACGCCTTGGATATTTTAATTGCAAGTAAATCCTTTTATGACCCCATTGCCAAATGGACTTGTGTTCTCTTTGAATTATCTCCCCATTGCCCAAAATCATTCTCTCCTCATTCCTTTACCTTATATTGAACCCTTCTTTCATGTTTCCCAACCAAACAAACAAAAAAAACAAAAACCCTTGTGCCCTATAACTAGCCTAATACCTTAAATTGAACTTCAAAAATATATATTTTTTTACCTTTATAGAGAGATCCCTCTCTGGATCCAGGAGGGCTAGATCCTGAGATCCCAAAGTGGTTCGATGTTGTCTTATCATTTGGTATTGCCAAATCTACCAAATCATAGGAACCACAACACGCGCTAGAGGTCCTTAAGAGTTGGCCATCAAAATGGAAGGCATTTTTATCCACTATCAGAGGATTTGATCTGGCCGATTCAAGCCTTATTACTTTTGATCTGGATAATTTCATCCCGCATCTCCCTCATCAACTTGCTTTAATTATCTAAGTTTGTATTAATGGCAAGAATATCCATCGGGAAGTCATGGAAGAAAGTGCATCTACATGCATTATGTTTGTTTTGTGTTCGAAAGCCATTGGTTCTCCAACTCCCAATCCGTCTCCAAATACTTTGGAGGTCTTCAACAGGGGAGATTCTTCTCCTTTTGGTATCCTTCTCAATTTTTCTATCACGTTAGAAGGAAAAACGGTCAATGTTGAGGTTGAAGTTGTTGATGCCAAGCTCAATTATAATCTTCTCCTCAATTTTAGCTGGATTCATGCTATGATTTTCGTGCCATCCACTCTCTTTTTTGTTCTTCGTTTCCCGCACAAAGGAAATATTATCACTATCGATTAGTTTTCCTTTTTCACTTCCACTTCTACTAAAGGAAATGTTCCATGTGTAGGCCATACCACCACACTGTATGAGAGTGTGGGGGTAGGGATTTTGAAATATTCTTCTCTTATGGGTTTATTTTCTCTTCCTCCACCAAACACTACTCAGGTCAATATGATCTCCACTTCTTTTGAACCTTGGATCATCTCTTTTCCTGATCAGGTTGATTCATTTGGTGATGTGATGCCGTTAAGCCTGGTAGAGGTCAATTATTGTGAAATAGTCTTAGCTTTGGCTAATCATTTTGAACATGCTACTTCTAGCATGCCTTTTGATGCATACTCCCAATACCCTTGGCTTGGTTCCTTAGATTCATCTGATCCCCTAAATGAGACATTTCTGTCTAACGAGAGTATCATGGAAATTATGTCTCTCACGGAAACCCCTTGGAACGATATCCATCATCATTCATCGTTTCTCCCGAGTCCTGGAGTAACTCAGTCATGTCATAAAAATCTCACTCCCCATGTTCCCCACGACCCTCTCCCTACCTCGATGTTGGCCCATAAGGTCTTTTCTAAAGGGAACATGGGCAGTATTACTGAGACTATGCCTATCGACATTTCTGTGAAACCAAGAATTGTCGAGAATATTCATATTGGGGTGACTTGATCTTGAGATGAAGTCAAGCTCTATACTAGTCTCTTTCAAGAATTTTGAGAAATTTTCACATGGTCCTATGAAGAAATTCCTGGCATTGACCCGAGTATAGTGGTACATGAAATACCGATTTATCCTAATGTGAAGCCTATTCGTCAATGACTTCGCCCTGTGCACCCTAGAAAGGTCGCCACCATTAAGGGATAAGTTGAAAAAATTCTTAAGGCTATATTCATTTATCCCATCTTATTGAAAGATTGGGTGTTCAATATTGTCCCTGTAAATAAAAAACAAGGTACCATTCACGTTTATGTTGATTACTGAGATATCAATCAGGCTTGCCTGAAGGATAACTATCCCACTCCATTTATTGACTAGATCATCGGTGAATGTGTTGGGAGTGAGATATTCTCCTTTATGGATGGTTTTTCTGGCTACAACCAGATTAACATCCTCCCCACTGATCAGCACAAGAATTCCTTTATTTTTCCATAGGGAACCTTTTCTTACAAAAAAATCCCTTTCGATCTCAAGAATGTTGGTGCTACTTTCCTGCACGTGATGTCCTATGCTTTTCATGACATTAAGCACATCGTGAAACCTTATATGGATGACCTCCATGCTCATTCAGCTAAGCGATGCGACCATCCCGCACACCTTCGAGATATTTTTCTACGTTGTCGACAATACAATATTCATTTGAATCCGCATAAGTGTTTTTTCTGCGTTGAATATGACATAATCATTGGGCTTGTTGTATATAAATAAGGCATTCGTCTCGATCCTTTGAAAGTCGAGGCTATAGTAAATTTACCCCCTCCCTCCTGTTTATCACAATTGCAAAGTCTATAAGGGAAAGCTAATTTCCTACATCGTTTCGTTCCCAATAATGCAGAGCTTGCTAAGTGTTTTACACGATTACTCAAACAAGGGATCCCATTTCTATGGGATGAAGTTGCTCAACTCTCCTTCAATGATTTAAAGAAGGTTCTCATCAATGCTCCTTTACTGCATCCTCCAAATTATTATCGTGACTATTTTTTATACTTAGCAGCTTCATCTGCTACCATAGGTATGGTACTCGTTCAAGACGATGACAATAGTACTGAACATTTCATTTATTACCTCAGTCGTAACCTTATGGATATAGAGGCTCGATATGCCCATGTAGAGAAAATGGCTTTAGCTATGGTACATGCTATTCAACGCTTTCAACATTATATTATTTTATGCACGACTACCGTGATCTCTGACTGCAATCTGATGACTTATATCTTGAACCGCCAGTTTCTGGGGGGGAAATATTAAAAATGGATTGTTATTTTATAGGAGTTTGATTTGGAATTCATTGCTTCAAAATCAAATAAATCACTGGTTTTCGTTGAATTAATATGCTCCCTTCCCTCTGCCTCTACTCCATCTGATCTCGATGAGCACATTCTAGATGACACCCCCTTCATGATCAGCACTGTCAATCCATGGTATGGTGATATCATCGTGTATCTCCAGACTAAAAATTTTTAATCTGAGTCCGACAAGTCTGATCATCGAAGAATTCAACATCATTCCCAACTGTATTGTATTATTGGGGATAATTTATACCGAGTCGACATCGATTCAATTCTTCTTTGTTGTCTAAATTTTGAAGAAGCTGAGAGAGTGCTCAACGACCGCCACTCTAGGGCATGTGGTGTTCATATTTATGGCTATGCAACTGTTAGCCACCTATAAAATTTGTTATAGCAAAAGGTGGCTAAAACTTGTTGGAGCCTTCAAGGAACAAATTTTATTGCTAAAAAGTGTTGGCTCTTGAAGACTCTTGAAGGCCTCATGCCTTTTTCCAAATCTTCACTGCTGATCCTATCTTAAAAAATCTGAAATTCTGCTAATTTCATTGAGGAGATTACTGCTGCAAAAACCATTTTTCCCCTCCATCCCCTTCCAAAACTAACCCCTTCATCCCCCATAAAATATTTCATCTTTCATGATTTTCCCCTTTCCCTTTCATCAAAACCCTTTTTGGTAAGGTTTAAGACCCTTTCTTGCCTTATCAAAATCCTCAAAACTCCTTTGAAAATCATTGAAAATCCATAAAAATGCAATTTTTATTTATTATAGACTTAAGCCCCCTTGGGCTAAGTATAAAAATCTTTCCCTCCATAAGCCTTGGTGCTAGAACCAAGCGCTTATCGCATCGCCCGATCGTGATTAGCCCCTCCTCTAAAACCCCGGTCATATGATTCTCCATATAACCCATGGCCCCGTAGACGGGGGCCTATCCACTTTGAATAAATATTTCCGCCCAAAGTATAAACCTTCGGTTATATGAATTTTTCAATTTTTATTATATTATAAAATTTTCCGCTAGTGCAAAATTCCAAATCAATCTCCACCGTCGATCTGATCTGCAGATCGACGGCACGCAATCCATCACCCCGATGGTCCCTGCCATACACTCACCGTTGCAAAACCGGGTGGAATCCATCGCACCATTTTTGAGTGCGGGGCAGTTTTTTTCATTTTGCAGCGATTCCATACACTAGTTGACGCGTGGCCTTGAGCACTGTTCACAAAACTGCCGTTCATCGCGCGTTAAAGATCGAATGTGGACCCGGCACGATATTGAAATCCACCATCCGATTTGAGGCCACTCATCGGACGGTGATCACTCTCCAAAGATGTCTGTGCAATAACTCAGGGTACGACACAGTGTTGAAAGGATCTCTGCCATCGATCTGATTTACAGATTGACAGCCCACACTCCATCGCCCCAATCCCCTCGTCCACAGCAGTGCTAGTGGTCCCAGCGCCACATCAGTGTCCACGTGGCACATTTTTGGGGCGGGTCTCCATGGTTTCTCGTCCAGTCAGGAAATCCAAACCCGAGAATTTTATTCAACATGGTTTTATTAAAGTTTTGATGTCCAGTCACATTTTCTAAGGTTCTTGACACCTGTCGTCCGCCGTTGATCGCTTGGGCCGATCTCATCTGACGGCCCACAATTGTCCTGAACCCTGAACATGATTTTCGACCATTCTTTGCCGAAATTAAGGTTTTGAACCTTTTTTCTGTTTTTTTTTTCGAATAATGTGACCCCTTCACATTATTTTCTCACCTCTGCTCCTGACCGTCGATCTCTGCACGATCAACGAATCTGATTCAAATTATTTTTCTGCCTTCCCTTGAATTCCTCTGATCAATCTCGACCATTGGATGATGCCATCCAACAGCCATGCTTCCTCCATGTGCCTTCTGAAGCAGTAAACCTATACATGCATGGATTTTATAATATTTGTTCATATTTTGCAGGGTTTAATGGTTTTTCCGCTATGTCTGAAGAAAATTTAGAAGTAGAGGGTGACGATCCTCTCGTCTTTGATCCATCAAAGAGAATCATTTGTAGGTTTCATATTCACGTTTCATCAGTGTTTCATCAAGCATTGATGCCATATCACCCCTGCGCAGGCCTGCACACCAGCAAAAAACACAGTAAATTAGACACAAATCAAAGAGTATCAGTGAAAAAGACAAAAATGTATCAGGACAAAAGATTGAAGACAGATCTGTGGGGATTACATCTAAGATGGTTTATCAAAAGCCTAATCCCTAATTAAAACATAACTTGAAGAAAATCTTAGGTGTTTTATCAACAGGAAAGCCTCCACCGCCACATATGAGGCAAATTGATTCCTCCCAGCTAATCAAATGCCACCTGTGCCTAAACGTATTCAATCAGAGGCCAAAGTTATTGATCAGGACCAAATATCTGCCTCACAACGTAGCCAGAGAGTAAATTCTGCAGACAAACTAATGAAAAAATATCAGCAGAGTTACTTTGACATCACATAGAGCCTCAAAGGTCAAAAAGAGCTCCCACCAAGCTTAATCTTAATGTAAATTATTTAATACAGAGGACATCTATGTAAGATTCTTCATTGAGCTCCCCAAAGGACGAGAAGCCATAAGTCTGTATTAATTATCTTTAGAGATCTTTTATCAGATCTCACCTCCTCATTCTTCTATATATACTACTCTAGAAGATGAGTGAGGGGTTGGTTGATGTAGTTGCTGAAAATTCAAATGTAATTGAGCTTGAGACTTATATCTATAAATAGTGTTCACTGGCCCTTGGATCTCTGCTGGTGATAGATAGGTTGGGCTGAGATGTGTAGATGGTTGCTAAACTAAAGCATTGGACTTAAAGCTGTAACTGGTTTGGAGCATCAATACAAGTTGATTTATGGGATCCTAGTCTATGTTGACGATGATGTTTTTCTCATTGTAACTTGTCTTTTTGTTTCTGTTTTCATTGTGTTTCACCTTCTCTTATAAAGAACAACATGCATAGAGTTAGGACTTATTGTATACCAGTACCCTTCTCTGACTGGAAATCTTTATCTAAATGTTTTCTTCCAATATGTGTTATTTGGGAATGATTCAATTCAGTTTAAGCATAGAAATGTTAGCGTTCCCTCATCTTATTGCCTTAGTTTAATATTATTCTTGAATTTTATGTTCATTATTAGTTAAGTAGAGATGAAATAAGGAAGATATGGTGTGCCCTGCTCCTAGTTTTATCCCCAAAGACTATTTGAATGTTTCCCTTGGAATGTGTTAAAAGCTGGCTAGTTTCGAAGTACTTACCAGATCTTAGGCTATTCTATGTTATCTTTGTGTTTGTCTTGAAAGTAACCAAGTAAAGCAGAGCGAAGAGAGGATTTGTGGTGAGCCTGGCCCGCTAGTTTCTACTCCAACAGTTGCCTCCAAGTTTCCCTTTGTTTTAAAATGTTTTCTATTGAAAGTGTATCAAAGGCTGGCTAGTTTAGAAGTACTTACCAGATCTTGGATTGATTTTATGTTCTTCTTAAGTGTTTGTCAAAGGTTGGCTAGTTTCAAAGTACTTACCAGATCCTGGGCTGCTCTTTTTTCTTCATCTGTTTAATTCTCCTTCTTATTGTACCATTCCATTCCATAAATCAAACTTCAAAGAGATCCTTAGACATAGATGACTTGCCCCATGGACCACTCTTTCCTCTTTCTATTTCAATTAAACCCTATTATGACTACATAGCCCAATGGACTAAAACCTGCAATTATCTATCTTTTTGGCCAAAGCTTACTCTGATTGCTTGCAACTTCTCACCTTTGAAACTCTTTGCATTTAGAACTTTCCACCTCAAACAGTAATTATGCTCAACCATCCAAAAAACAAAACAAACCCTTGGCCTTCATAACTAGCCTAATATCATTGCCCCAAAATTCAAAGACAAATCCATATTTGCACTTATTGGAGAGATCCCTCTCCGGATTCAGGCGGGCTAGATCCTAGAATCCCAAAGTGGTTGAAACGATGTTGTTTATGTGATTGGACTTTGCCAATCTTGATAATTACATATTATTAACATTTCTAGCGACTCTGCTGGGGATCGAACCCAGAATCATTTTCATTTTAAGGTAACCATAGGACATCATATATTTGTTTCAAAGAACATTTGTTATATCAACCAGCTGAGCCACCAACAACTAACATTTCTGGCGACTCCGCTGGGGACTCGGTTGAATTTTCACTTTAGGTTCCCTTAAACACTTCATAAAACCTTGTGAGTAGAAAGCAGCCTTTTCAAGCACTACTAAGGAATGGTAATCATGATAAACTTGTTTAAATCAGTGAAAAACTAGGCAAACCCTGGGATTCTCATAAGACTTTATCTAACCTTGAAAAATCAGCTGGCTTAGCCATAAGAGTAGACTGTCTCTGTCTCATAACCGTAGCTAAGTTTTGAAACAGAGTTAGGATATTCTTAGAAACTACACAAATGAAAAATAACTCAGAAAAAGACCAAAAATATTTCAGATTGGTATCCAATAAACATGGTGGTGGACCATAAAACCGGTGGACCATAAAACATTTTACCTCCTTAGGAGCTAAAAACTTCCACTTGGTGACTCCACAATCCTGAACAGACCTTAAGAATCCACTGGGAAGAACCCTTATCATCATAATATCATTCAAACTCAGTTATAGGACTGTAGGATTTAAATTTGTAAAACAGACTAGTTAACCTCTTAAAAGATTGTCATATCTGGTTGAACTTTTCTTATTTACTTGGGTCTAAAAACACAACATAGTGGCTTCTAGAAAGATTCATACTATAGCCTATCCAGACCCTAATCCACCTAAAATAGTTGGTAACCCAGAAATTATCCTTAGGAAGTCTCCTAAGATTAAATTATCAATTGTTTTCAGATCACCCTTGAGAGCTAATTCAGTCCCTGAAGATCTTTCAGCTCTACAACAATCACAAGTTGACTTGGTAAATCCATTTAGAACTAGGTCTCTTGGTGATTTAGATCAGTTAGATTCCGAGTCTTCACTTTCATCTCCCGAAGCAAGTGAAAATCCTGGTAGCAGAGAAACAACACCTCCTGATTTACATTTCCTTCACAACCTAGGTGTCTCTCATCCAAGACTAGCCCAGAAATCTACTCCTGGTCCATCCATTTCTGCTCACCCTACATCCACTATTCAAAAAACTCCACTTCAACCCACTTTTCCTCTTATTAATCCACCCCTTGTGAATCCACCCCCACCACATTTCATGGCAGCATGGTATTCTCCCTTAGTCCTTCCTCTTCCATTAGTCAATCTTCCACAGGACTATCAGTTCAAAATTCCATTGTATGATGCTAGCAATGCTACAACTACATCACAACATGTGGATAAGATGAATGACTACTTTGATAGAAATGAAAATGATGATGATTCTATCAAGCTTAGGTTATTTTCTCAGAGCTTAGGGGGAGAAGTAAAAAAATGGTTTAAAGGTTTAACCCCCCATAGTATTAATGATCTCCAAGCCTTTCATCAGACATTCTTAAACAAATTGGAATTAAAGAAAAACCCTCTTCAAATCCTTTCTGATTACAAAAAATCTCCATATAAATGTGGGGGAAAGTGTACAAGCTTATTGTACCAGATTCAATAGTGTATATAATGCACTTTCCCCATAACTAAAACCTCCACAAGGCTCAGCTTTAAACAAGTTTCCTGAAGGGTTTGACCCTGAGATGGCCTATCAGCTGAGAGAGAGATATTTTGCAACTCTTGAAGAGATGCAAAAGGGTGCTCTTTCTGTGGAAGTCAACTTAATGGAGAAGAGAGCGAGAATGAAAAATGAGAAGAGAGTATCTCTTAGAGAGTAAAACACACCTCCTACTTCAAACTCAAATTTGGAAAGAATGATGGAGGAGATGATGAAGAAAATGAGCATCCTTGAGAGAACACAAGCCAGTCAAAACCAAACTACTCCTCAAAATAGAAACCAGAATTTTAGAAGGAACCAACCTCCAAACAGACTTAGGGAAGATGATCAACAAATCACTCATCCCTTTCATCAAAACTATGTAAGTGAGGTTGAGGAAACAGATGAAATAACAGAGGAGGATGATATCAACATGCTGGGGTTAGATTATGATGACTTTGAGGTTCATTATGATAGAAAACAAGGTCTATACACACCTTATGATGACAGAAGAGATGATGATGAAAATTATTATCAAGACATGGAAAATGTCATCATAAAATCTCAAAAATAATATGACCTTAGAAGCAAAACCAGTCAAGAAGCTCCCAACACCAAAACCTCTGACAAATCTTCACAAAACAACACTACAACAAATCCTAGAATGGTAAAACAAAAGAAAAAAACAGTGGCTGTAAATTCTAATGATGGTAAAGAGAAAGACACTCAAAACAATGAAAAACAGAGTGTAGACATTAGCAGTACTAACACCTCATCTAGTACTCCTGTTAAAACCATTTTGTCAAATGTAAATAAAAAAAATCAGCAAGCTGATATTGCTGATAGAGTGACAGCTAATAAGGCTGAGACTAGCACTTTAAAAAATCAAATCCCTTTCAGCCTGCAGCAGGAAATTTCCAAAATCAAAATCGTCGTTCCTTTGACTGAGTTAGCTGCCCACCATGTATATAGAACCCAAATTTTGAAGGCTTTAAACATTGAAGAGAATGAGGACACTATCAATCTTAATGATGACCAACTAGAGCTTATTTTTGGTCCAAAGATTGAAGGTATGTATCGAGAGGGACCTGTTCCTCCCTTTTATGTGAGTTTAAATGTTCATGACAAAATTTTACACAACGCTATGCATGAGTCTAGGGCTTCTCATAATTTAATTCCAAAAGCTATAATGGAGATCCTTGGTTTAGAAATTACAATACCTTACAAAGATATTTACTCCTTTGACTCAAGCAGAGTAAAATGTTTAGGATTAATCAAAGATCTCTGTGTTAACTTAGCCTAGATCCCAGCCAAATGCTTAGTAATGGATATTGTGGTGGCTGATGTTCCCCCCAAATATGGAATGTTATTATCAAGATCTTGGGGGGATAAGTTACAAGGGACTATGCAAATGGACATGACCTATGCAACTATCCCTGTTTTCAATCAGAATAGAAGACTTTACAGGGAGTCTCATATGCAATACACAGTTACAAGCCAAGATTGACCACAGAACTCTCCCATTTATTCTGTAAATACAGGCCTTGATTCTTTTATTATTTTCAATGAAGAAACTTTTAGTGAACAAGTGACCTTGTCTAATTTAATGACAAATAGAGAGGAGGATGAAGATAACGTAGGAATGTCCAAACTGTTTGTTGAACCTGAGAACCCTAGCAAACTAAATAAATGTCTTGAGCTACAATTCATGAGTCCATTACTCTTAAACCTTAACAGTCGAGAAAGCATCCCTCAAATAAACAAAAGTATTGGGGAATCAAAACAATTACAACTAAGTGCTGATATTCCACCACAATCATGAAGCACGTTAGTTGAAGAGGACAACCACCAAACTGATGAAACTGAGAACAGTCCTCTGTGGAGTATGTATTTTGATGGATCCTACACTAGAACTAACGCTGGTGCAGGTGTCTAGATTTAAAACATTAAAAATAACTACACAGATTGCATTTCCTATAAATTAAACTTTCAGTGTTCTAATAACATAGCGGAATATGAATCCCTTCTCTTAGGCTTACATCTATTGAAAAAGTTAAAAGCCAGAAGAATCAATGTGTATGGGGATTCAGAGTTAGTCATTAGGCAAGTCAATGGCGAATATAACGCAAATCATCCCAGACTTAGGGCCTACCGAAATGATGTCATGGACCTTTTAAAAACATTCGAGGAGTCCAAATTGATTTTTGTCCCAAGAAAAAGAAATATTTCCACCCACAAATTAGCCTTTGTAGCTAGAACATGCTTAATGCCATATCAAACCAAAGATTGCACAATTTAGATGAAATTTAGACTAGCCGTGCCTGACAATAAAAAGTATTGGCAGGTGTTTGACGGAGACAAACAAATAGAAGACTTCATGAAATTCAGAAATGAATTCAAACTACACAGTTCAGACTTAGATTATGATACAGACTGTGGTGAAGAAAATTTTCTTGGTGAGGAAGAGCCGTCTCCTGAGCTTGTCAATATTAATCTTCTAACTAGTGAATTAAAAAACAAAACAGAATTGAATGCAGAGTTAGAAACAGAAGAATTAGAAACTCTGCACTCTAAAAATGAAAGTTTGCCTAAGGGACTGGCCCCTTTAGAAAATTTGTTCGATTTTAACGATGTGGAAAATAAACTAAAACTGGAACCTGTAGAGACTAAAGTGGAAGAGTGCAATATAGGCAGTGAACTTAAACCTATGATGATTAAACTGTCTAAGACTTTACCAGCTCACATTAAACTCAAATACATAGAGTTGTTTAAAGAGTTTTCTGATGTTTTTGAGTGGAGTTACGAAGATCTTAAATCCTATGACACTGAAATAATACAGCACAAAATACCTCTCAAAGAAAACCAAAAACCATTCAAACAGAAACTGTGCAAAATAAACCCTGTTCAGTTGCCTTTGCTTCAGAAGGAGATCATGAAAATGTATGATGCTGGTATTATTGTCCCTATTAGATATTATGAATGGGTGTCTAATATGGTGTCAGTTAGGAAGAAAATTGGAGAGATCAGGCTTTGTATAGACTTTAGAGACTTAAACAAAGCTTCTTTAAAAGAAAACTACCCTTTACCTAAGATGGATCATATTTTACAAAGGGTGGTAGGGTGTAAAAGAATATCTTTGTTTGATGGCTATTCAGGGTACAATCAGATCTTAGTCCACCCTGTTGATCAATTATAGACAGCCTTTACTACACCATGGGGCACTTTCATCTATGTGAAAATTCCCTTTGGTCTAATGAATGCTGGAGCAAATTTTCAAAGAGCCATGGACATAGCATTCTCAGAGGAACTGGGCTTCTTCATCATTATCTATCTTGATGATGTCACCATGTTTTCAAAAATAAATGAAGAGCACCTAGAACATTTAAGAAAATTTTTCAAGAAATGAAGAAAGTTTGGAATATCTTTAAACCCTAAGAAGACACTATTTGGTCTCCAAGAAGGTAAAATTCTTGGTCACATTATTTCAGAGGAGGGTATAAAGATAGATCCAAAGAGGATTGAGGCCATATTGCAAATCTCTCATCCTCGAAACATCAAAGAGTTTCAATCTTTCATTGGAAAGATTAACTTTTTGAGAAGGTTCATCCCCAACTTGGCTGAGCTTCTTAGAAATATCACAAACATGTTGAAGAAGGAGCAAGGGGTAAAATGGACCTTGGAAGCAAAGAAGTCTTTTGAGCTGGTGAAACAAGTGTTAAAAAAAACGCCGGTTCTAACAAGTCCCGATTTTTCAAAAAAAATTTATATTTTTTCATTTGCATCAGAACATACCATAGCTGTTGTCCTGTTATAGAAAAATTCACAAGGACAAGAGCAGCCTATTGCATTCTTTAGTAAGGCATTGAGAGATGCCCCTCTGAAGTATAACATTATGGAGAAGCAAGATTTTTCTTTGGTTAAAGCTTTGAAAGACTTCAGGGTGTACATCCTTCATTCACACATCATTGCCTTTGTCCCCAATTCAGTTGTTAAAGACATTCTAACACAGGACCCAGATGGTAAGAGAGGTAAGTGGATTGCTGTTATTCTTGAATATGATTTAGAGATAAAACCCACTAAACTCATCAAAGGCCAAGGTCTAGCTAGATTAATGGTTGAATCCAATTTTGAAGTTCTTGATATTAATATGATTGATGCTTTGAATGATCAAGAGGAAATCTCAACTCCAATTGTTGAAGACCATTTTATGAATTCCTCTTGGTATGAGGATATAATTTATGTTTTGCTTAATACACCTCCTGGTTTGACAAAAACAAAGGCAAGGTTTTTAAAATTTAAAGCTGTAAACTATTGCATTATAGATAAATGTCATTATTGGAAAAATGCAAGTGGTGTATTTCTTAAATTTTTGTCTGAGTTTGATGCAGAGAAAGTTAAGCACCAGTTCCATGAAGGAGAGTGTGGAGGTCATTTGTACTGGAAGACAACAGCCAAAAAAAGTTTGAGGGTTGGTTTCTATTGGCCTACTCTTTTACATGATGTGCACAAGATGATCATAGCCTGTCATAAATGTCAACTTTTTGAAGGCAAAAGAAAACTGCTACCCCTTCCTATGCAACCAATCATTGTTGAAGCCCCATTTCAACAGTGGGGAATTGACTTCATGGGAGAAATCCATCCCCCATCTTCTGCCCAGCATAGATGGATTCTCACTGCCACAGACTATTTCACTAAGTGGATAGAATCCATACCTTGTAGGTAGGCCAATGATTCAGTTATTATAAAATTAATAGAGACTAACATTCTCTCCAGATTTGGCTGTCCTACCAAGATCATCACTGATAATGCAGCTGCATTTGGATCAAAGAGGATGGTTGAGCTCTATCATAGATATCAGATAACATTGGGGCATTCCATGGCCTATTACCCTCAGGGTAATGGACTTGCAGAATCCTCAAACAAAATTTTAGTGAACATAATCAAGAAACTGTTGGAGGACAATAAAAAGTCTTGGCACACAAAGCTAGTTCATGCACTTTGGGCTGACAGATTGACTTTGAAGAAATCTATTGGCATGTCACCTTTCCATCTTGTGTATGGTACTGATGCAATTTTACCAAACAGCCTTGGGGTACCAGTGATGAAGTTGATTCAAGAGTTGCAAACTGAAGAAAATGACATGGTAAGAAGAATATATCAGACCATTCATCTTCAGCAAACCAGAGAGGAAGTTTATAACAAAGCATTCCAAAAGCAGGACATCATTAAAAAGATTTTTGACAGAAGAACAAAGGCTAGCAATTTCAAAATTGGAGACAAAATTTTAAAGTGGGACTCAAGGAGGGAAGACAAGGGCAATCATGGAAAATTTGACAACTTATGGCTTGGCCCTTACTCTATTCATTCAGCTGCTGGTAACAATGCCTATTTTTTACAGGCGTTGAATGGAGCAGAATTGTTTGGGGGTCTTGTCAATGGCAGGATGCTTAAACATTACTTCTCTTGATCCATCTCATGTTCTAAAATCCTTTTTTTTAATCTTTTTCCCATTATAAATACTTCACCCATCATTGCATTCAAAGTCATAAAAAATAAAAAATACAAAAACAAAGAAAAGAAAGAAAAGAGGGCAGATTATGAAAACAAGAAAGGTATAGCCCCATACCAAAAAGAGAAACAAATGCTAAAAGTTTTCAAGATTAAATGCCACTCCTAATGAACACACTTCTGGTTAGTCAAACAACCTAATCTTGACTAATTAGTTTTAAATTTTCTGCTGATAGGATAGTGGATTTGATTTTCCATACTGTTTAATCTTGGCTTATCAGTAGATAGTTTAGGATATAAATTAAAGGTTCAAACATTCTCAAAATCTAAACCTAAGGTTTCAAAGAGAGAATGACTCAAATCTGTTTCAAATTCTGAGTCAAAATATGTAAAAATTTGGTTCTAATCAGCTTAAAATCTGAACCAATTGATAAAGGCAAGACAACTCAAAACAAGAGTCAAAACAGAGCTGTAAAAAGATAAAGGAAGTGCTTTTAAATTTCATATCTCAGGCCTTCCAATTTTTGTTTTAAATTTTCTGCAAAATAAATGTCTATGTGCATCTTGTTTTTATGCCGTAGATCACAGCAAGTCAAACAGCTTAATCTTGACTTGACTATTTTTAAATTTATGTCATAGAATTTAGAGAATAAACTCTGTTGGACAGTTTAATCCCAACAGACAGTAGAATAGGTAGAGAAGCATCTGAACTCAAATGTTTAATCTGAGTTCGGGGAGGAATAAGGAGTAGAATTAGATTAGTTTTATGCTTTCAAAATAATAAAATGTTGTGAAAAGAGTTTGCCAATCCAAGTGCACTCTAACGAAGAAAAAATGTTAGATCAATAGGATTGGGTAGGTAGAAAGTTTGTATTGATGAAAATCCATTGTTTTTATGGCTGCTAATATGTTCTCAAAGAAAGATCATCCCAGAAAATGAAGGATAGCCCAATGGATGAGGCACAGGTAAGCCTCCCAGAAAATGCAAGTCGGAAGTTCTTGATGCCTTCAAAAAGGCACCATCCCCAAGTGGAGCCATTGTTAGCCACCTATAAAATTTGTTATAGAAAAAGGTGGCTAAAACTTATTGGAGCCTTCAAGGAATAAATTTTATTGCTAAAAAGTGTTGGCTCTTGAAGACTCTTGAAGGCCTCATGCCTCTGTCCAAATCTTCATTGTTGTTCTTGTCTTAAAAACTCTGAAATTCTGCTAATTTCATTGAGGATATTACTGCAGCAAACACAAATTTTCCCCCTCCATCCCCTTCCAAAACCAACGCCTTCATCCCCCATAAAATATTTCATCTTTCATGATTTTCCCCTTTCCCTTTCATCAAAACTCTTTTTTGTAAGGTTTAAGACCCTTTCTTGCCTTATCGAAACCCTCAAAACTCCTTTGAAAATCATTGAAAATCCATGAAACTGCATTTTTTATGTATTATAGACTTAAGCCCCCTTGGGATACATCTAAAACTCTTTCCCTCCATACACCTTGGTGCTAGAACCAAGTGCTTATCTCATCGCCCAATCACGATTAGCCCCTCCTCTAAAACCCCCGGTCATATGATTCTCCATATGACCCATGGCCCCGCAGACAGGCGCCTATTCGCTTCGAATAAATATTTCCGCCCAAAGTATAAACCTTCAGTTATATGAATTTTTCGATTTTTATTATATTTTAAACTTTTCCATCGAAGAAAAATTCCAAATCGATCTCCACCGTCAATCTGATCTGCATATCAACGACGTGCAATCCATCGCCCTGGTGGTCCCCGCCATCCACTCACCGTTGCAAAACTAGGCGGAATCCATTGCACCACTTTTGAGAGCGGGGAATTTTTTTTCATTTTGCAGTGATTCCATACATTGGTTGACACGTGGCCTTGAGCACTGTTCACAAACCATCATTCATCGCACATTAAAGATCGGACGTGGACCCGACGCAATATTGATGTCTACCATCTGATCTGAGGCCGCTCATCGGACAGTGATCGCTCTCCAAAGATGCCCGTGTAATAGCTCAGGGTACGACGTAGTGTTGAAAGGATGTCTTTCATTGATCTGATTTGCAGATCGACGGCCCACACTCCATCGCCCTGGTCCCCTCGTCCACAGCAGTGCCATTGGTCCCAGCGCCACATCAGCATCCACGTGCCACATTTTTGGGGTGGGTCTCCATGGTTTCTCGTCCAGTCAGCAAATCCAAACCCAAGAATTTTATTCAACATGCTTTTATTAAAGTTTTGATGTCTAGGCACATTTTCTAAGGTTCTTGATGCCTGTCCTCCATCGTTGATCGCTTGGGCCGATCTCATCCGATGGCCCACGATCGTCCCGAACCCTGAACGTGATTTTTGACCATTTTTCGCTGAAATTAAGGTTTTGAACCTTTTTTTCTGTTTTTTATTTTTCGAATAATGTGACCCCTTCACATTATTTTTTCACCTTCGCTCTTGATCGTCGATCTTTGTGCGATCAACGGCTCCGATTCAAATTATTTTTCTGCCTTCCCTTGAATTCCTCTGATCAATCTCGACCGTTGGATGATGCCATCCAACAACCATGCTTTCTACACGTGCCTTCTGAAGCCGTAAACCTATACATGCATGGATTTTATAATATTTGTTCATATTTTGCAGGGTTTAATGGTTTTTCCGCTATGTTTGAAGAAAATTCAGAAGCAGAGGGTGACGATCCTCCTGCCTCTGATCCATCAAAGAGAATCATTTACAAGTTTCAAATTCATGTTTCATTGGTGTTTCATCAAGCATTGATGCCATATCACCCCTGCGCAGGCCTACACACCAGCAGAAAACACAGTAAATTAGACACAAATCAAAGAGTATCAGTGTCGAAGACAAAAATGTACCAGGACAGAAGATTGAAGACAGATTTGTGGGGATTACATCTAAGATGGTTTATTAAAAGCCTAATCCCCAATTAAAACACAGTTTGAAGAAAATCTTAGGTGTTTTATCAACATGAAAGCCTCCACTGCCACATATGAGGCAAATTGATTCCGCACAGCTACTCAAATGCCACTTGTGCCTCAAAGTATTCAATCAGAGGCTGAAGTTATTGATCAAGACCAAATATCTGCCTCACAACGCAGCCAGAGAGTAAATTCTGCAGACAAACTAATGACAAAATATCAGCAGAGTTACTTTGACATCACACAGAGCCTCAAATATAAAAAAGAGCTCCCACCGAGCTTACTCTTAATGTAAATTATTTAATACAGAGGACACCTATGTAAGCTTCTTCATTGAGCCCCCCAAAGGCCGAGAAGCCATTAAGTCTGTATTAATTATCTTTAGAGATCTTTTATCAGATCTCACCTCCCCATTCTTCTATATATACTACTGTAGAAGATGAGTGAGGGGTTGGTTGATGTAGTTGCTGAAAATTCAAATGTAATTGACTTGAGCCTTCTATCTGTAAATAGTGTTCACTGGCCCTTGGAGCTCTGCTGGTGATAGATAGGATAGGCTAAGATGTGTAGATGGTTGCTAAACTAAAGCATTGGAATTAAAGCTGTAACTGGTTTGGAGCATCAATACAAGCTGATTTATGGGATCCTGGTCGATGTTGACGGTGATGTTTTTCTCATTGTAACTTGTCTTCTTTTCTTTTTTTTTATGTTTTCACTGTGTTTCATCTTATCTTATAAATAAAAGCATGCATAGCGTTAGGACCTACTGTATACCAGTACCCTTCTCTGACTAGAAATCCTTATATGAATGTTTTCTTCCAATATGTGTTATTTGGGAATGATTCAATTTAGTTTAAGCATAGGAATGTTGGCGTTCCCTCATCTTATTTCCTTAGCTGAATATTATTCTTGAATTTTGTGTTTATTATTAGTTAAGTAGAGATAAACTAAGGAAGATATGGTGTGCCCTAGTCCTAGTTTTATCCCCAAAGACTGTCTGAATGTTTCCCTTGGAATGTGTTTAAAGTTGGCTAGTTTCGAAGTACTTACCAGATCTTAGGCCATTATGTGTTATCTTTGTGTTTTTCTTGAAACTAACCAAGTAAAGCAAAGCTAGGAGAGGATTTGTGGTGAGCCCGGCCCACTAGTTTCTACTCCAACAGTTGCCTCCAAGTTTCCCTTTGTTTTAAAAATGTTTTCTTTTGAAAGTGTATCAAAGGCTGGCTACTTTAGAAGTACTTACCAGATCTTGGATTTCTTTTATGTTCTTCTTAAGTGTCTGTTAAAGGATGGCTAGTTTCAAAGTACTTACCAGATCATGGGCTACTCTTTTTTCTTCATCTGTTTAATTCTCCTTCTTATTGTACCATTCCATTCCATAAATCAAACTTCAAAGAGATCCTTAGACATAGATGACTTGCCCCATGGACCACTCTTGCCTCTTGCTATTTCAATTAAACCCTATTATGACTCCATAGCCCAATGGACTAAAACCTAACATGGGGCATTTACTTCATGACATGTAACCCTCACTCGGTCGGGGGGCATGCTTATATCATTGTTGTTGTGGACTATTTCACTAAATGGACCGAGGTGATGCCTACGTATGTTGCTGATGGTAAAACTACGGCTTAATTTCTTTTCAGTCATATTATCAGACGATTCGGTGTTCCTCAAGCCATTGCCACCTACCATGGTTCTCATTTTTTCCATTACATGCTGGCTGAGCTGACTTCTGAGTTGGGCTTGCGTCATGACAACTCAACTCCATATTACCCTTAAGCCAACAGCCAAGTTGAAGCAGTAAATAAGGTTTTAGTTACTATGCTTCAGCACACTATTGGGATGCACAAGTCAAATTGGCATCTCATGTTTTTTTCAACTCTCTAGGCATACTGAACTTTGGCCAATAACGCTACTAGATTCACTCCATTTCAGTTAGTGTATGGCCTCGAAGCAACCTTTCTGATTGAATGTGAAATTCCTTCACTCAAGTTAGCTTTCAAATTACTTCTGAATACCTCGCCAGAAGAGGAACATCTCTTGTATTTGGAATGACTTGATGAAACTCGTCGCTTCGCCACTTTAGTTACTGAGGCACAGAAGAAATGGGTGAAAACCCATTTCGATTAGATAGTTTCTCCACGTGCCTTCTCTAAAGGAGACTTGGTCCTTCTCTATGACCAAGAACACGACAAGTTGGGGGCAGGAAAGTTCAAACCCATGTGGCATGGGCCGTATATCGTAAAACATGTTTTGTAGAAAGGGGCCTATGAGTTGATTGATTATGAAGGTTATCCTTTTGATAAACACCAAAATGGAATTTATCTAGAGAAATATTATGCATGATTTTACCATGTATCTACTCTTGTACATTAGTGTGCTTTTCATTTTTGTACATTTTTGGTTTGGTGTGCATTTACAAGTGGTTGTCCTGCTTATCTCATTTTGCTTGATTTGCATATGTATTTGGCTCCTTATGTCGGTTTCGCTAATGGTGCCGGCCGTAGTACTCAAAATTTATCTTTTGCAGCCTGGGTTATCTATGACCCTAATGGTGAGTTAGTAGATATGCAATGTATATGTTTAGGTCGTACAACCAATAATATTGCTGAATATAGTGCAGTTATTGAGCTTCTGTTTGAAACAATTTATCTCAGCATTAGATAACCAGCTATTAACCTAGATTCACAGCTTGTTTTCCTGCATCTCAATGGGAAATATTATGCCAAACACCCTAAAATATTGAGAATGTATCTGCATGTTCATTTTTTAGAAATAAATTTTGATTACATTTCATATCATCACATTCCACGAAACCTGAATACATTAACAGATGCGTTGGCTAATCATGTTATAGATAGACATTTGCAGAATTTATAATCATTATAACATACACATAACAAGAAAATAACATATATATATATATATATATATATATATATATATATATTGATCGATTGGTTTGCAAATAGTGTTTACAATTATATCATAACCCCCACAAAAAATAATATATGTTCTGTTACATAGCGAGACTCTCGGGTCTCGGAAAAACTGCAAAAGAGGAAAATCTAATCTAATCCGCATGGTGATCATGGTAACAGGCTACTGCTTGAATGAATCGAGTCAGTAGTCGATGAATACGATAAGATACCCCGAAATTATGTCGCTGGTACTGGTGGGGAATGTCTCCCATATGTGCTTATTCTGGAATCCTGGTGGTCAAGGCATCCAAGTTCCGCACAATCTCCTCTTCAGGGTCCGCTCCCTCCACATAATGGGTACCCTCAAAGTCTCTCACCACCCTCCTAGTGATTGGTGACATCCCTTCCAGCCTCTGTGATCCAACATCTGTGATACATAAAGTTTCACATTAGTTCATATATATATAAGATCATATAAAACATGCGAAAATAAAAAAAACATGTTTTTACCTCTATCATCCCAGTGCTCACCTGCTGGAAGTGGCATATCAGGGTCACCCCAAAAATATGTCCTGGAGTATGGCCAATCCTTGACCATGATCAGTTGACGCCTCAATCATGTGATGAAGTCAGGTTTGAAAGACATTCATTGTCTGCCTCCTCCATGATGCATCAACGCTGCCCACCTCACCAACCGTGGTTCTCGTGGCACTGGTGCCTCTATATCTATCCCCTGGTATTGGAATAGAGGTTCCTACTCTAAGAAGAAGGGTTTAAGAATAGACCCGTATCCAAACTGATTCATATTGTTGTTTTTGCACTTCGTGAGTTGTTTCTTCATATTTTCCACTAGGGACTCACACCAGTTGAATACAGTGGGTGCCATGCAATCCAACACTATCTGCAGTTGGGCCTTAGTGGCCTCATGCAGTGCTTTCACCCTAGGCACACATGTGACAGTGTACAACAACACCTTGAGTACTAGATCATTCACTGTGCTTCTGGCTATTTTTCCACTTGAGGATCTTATTGCCTCGGAGCATGCTCTCCCAATAAGAATGTCCATATTCTCACCCATGATTCAGGCTCCAGAAAACCGTACTCTTTCCTCTCTACGTGAGAGGCCAGTGATGAATTAGATTTCTGCCACTTCAATTTCTAGTGCCTGGTCACCAAGGACAAATATCTCTTGGTATGTGTCCTAGATACTGATCACATACTGTAGAAGATCTGGTTGGGATATTATGCCTGAGGTCATAAATAATTTGAGGAGCCCACAATTCCTCAATGCATCCATGCAAGCTATGTTCTGCATAGCTGACTGATCAACTTCATCATGATCTTGTTCTTTCCACTCAATCACCATGATTGATGACTCTTTTTCCCTACAACAACATTCAACAAGTCCCTTTTCAGTGTCTAGGATCAAAAAGTTGGCTTAAAATGTTTTTTCTTGAATATTTCTACTCGTTTTTCTGCTCCACGGTCAGTGCGGCTGTTTTAAAAACAACAACATTGATCGATGACCTGCCCGTTGTAAAAAGGGTAGGTCAGCGTGGTCTCTATAGGGGATACTTGCACCGCTCTGCGACATTATCAAATTTTAAATTCTCTCTCCAAAATAAAAAAAAATTCCTTAAAACACACTTAAATGAATATTAAAATTTAGGCAAGTAAAACGCCTCTCACCTGACACAGACGACTCGTTGATTGGCCTCCCGGATCTCCCGCAATGCACTCCTGAAGATTTGAGGTAAACTAGGGTAAAAAATTCATCTCAATCAAGTGAAAGTGAAAAGTAATTTATTTTTTACTTTCTCCATATTTTATAAATGCACATGACATTTTAGGGATTTACCATTATTTTAATAATACATTAATTATCTTACCTTGAAAACAGTTTCTGGTTTGTTCTTGTGCAGTGACCGATTTGATTTCTTCATGGATGACACATTTATGAGTTCTGGTTTACTACTTTTTCAGACTCTATTAAAAACAAATGAAAAAGTAACCCCCTTTGAGTCATATTTTAGCTCTTTTCTGACTCTCTAAACATGAAAATATTGTCAATTTATTGTCGTTTTGAGCTCATTAAAGTGCACAAAACATCATTTATCTAGTATACGTTTACTCCTTTTTCAGGATGGGATAAATTATTTACAAAAAAGGAATAGCTTAGTCAATTGCGACTAAGAGGTTCTCTCACACTTTGTTTTCTAAATATTTGGGTATGAGGGAATATTTATGAAAAGGGCCATCAAGAGTTTTATTTTCACCTCTTTTAAAACTCTCTAAACATGAAAAGATGTTGAGTTTCACCTTTGTCAGACTTGTTAAAATTTAATGACATTGGATCCGTCATCATGACGACATTGAGTTCCTCCTTCCTAGGGCTCGTAAAATGTACTAGGATGGCTTTTTCCAAAGGAAAAACTTATATCATAAGCACATTTTATCCCGTTCAATCCTGTATACAAAAATAATTTGGGTACTCGTCATAAATGGTGGGGGAAAATGGAAAGCATTAATTAGTTGTGTTGGCAGTATGTCGCTCTTGAACATGACACATATTTTGTTTCGTGTCGGGTTGGGGATATATTTCATTCATCACTTTTCCTCCATGGGTTTTGGAAATATGTTCTGCCTCTTATGCCATCACCGTTCTCGTCAAGCATGACCTCAGATTCCATTTGAGTCAAGTAATGCCAAATCCAGAGTCGTGTCTCTGATATGTTCAAGAGAAGTTCCTTCTGCGTCTTGCTCATTTTCTGGTTCTCTGATCACTCTCATTATTATATTATTTCCTTCATCTCATGTCGATGATGTGGGATACATTATGGACCTCCTTTGACAAATAAATTTTTGTTGACTTCTACACATTATCCAAGAATTTTATGTAGAGATTTCCTTCTCAGTACCTTAGAGCCTGTATTCCTTAATGGTAGGTTGTTCAGATCTGATGATAGGCTTACATCATTGGCCTTTGATCGAGTGATTCCGTGAGTTTTTGATGACAACTCCTTATTCACATCTTGTGGATTGTACTGTTGGTACCTTGAGAGACATTTTCATCATTGTTAACAGTTTACATCATTGGCTAGTAATCAGGTGATTTTCTTACATATTCGAATTTAGCTCATTTATTCGCATGCTTGAATTTGTACTTGATCGGTTCATGACAGAGTGTGAGACCATATATTTTGTCTAATAAAACCTAGGTTGTGAGGCGTTATGTATTACTCATGATCGTACATATGACTCCATTCGGAGCGACCATACCTTAAGTCTATATTTGTGATCCTCTTTGTTTGGATGGCTGCGACGATACCTCAGATCTTGTTTCATGATTACTTCTATGGATGGCTATGTCCATACCTTATGTTATGTGATTATTTTAGAGATATCAGTTTATGTATATCTGTGCTTGTTTGCGTAGGTTTTCCGACGACGACATCTTGGTCCTGGAACTTCTTTGTAATTCATTTCACCCTTCACTCTCATTCAGCCTTCATGATTTACGGGGCATCTATTAAAAAACAAATTGTCACTGTACTTGTACTCCCCGTTCCCGATCCTGGAGACCCCTAATAGTGACCCCTTTGCCTATTTTCCATAATGAAAATATGCCTTCATGTCCTTTTCATCACAATGAATAAACTCTATGTTGACCATTCCTGAAGCAGCTCCTTGAAAACCTAATTGTCTGGAGTAGCGCGACCTCTCTGTGTCTTGCTCGAACTTATGTCTTATTTTTGGTCTAGGGTTGCACCGATTGGTGCTGGAATGAGGATCATACTCATGCCGATCCTCTTCTGGGAACATTTTTTAAAATGGAAGTGAAGCTTCGAGATTTGGAAGCTTCATGGCGGAGAGTTGGTTATTTGTTCCTGAGGATAGAGCTGAGCTTCTCCCTTTGGGCTCTTTGTTCCTATAATAGTGGAACCACCCAAAGGGATAACCCATTTCCCCACCTAAATTTGATCCATGCTCCCTCCTTTTGCTATATAATGGACAATCTCCCATATCTCTACTAGTTAGAACAGAGATAGAAGAAAAACAAAGATAAATTTTGTTGCTATAGGTATCGAGCGAGAGTTGAGACCTTTTTCCTTCCACATCAAGTTGAAAGAGTTCTTTGGAGATGTGCCTAGATTAGGACCCGTCGAAGGAGAGTTGCGACATCAAGGCACAGGTTGTAACTCCCCCTCACTATTTTAATATAATATGATTGGTTCATTCTTTCCATTCCTGTCTTTTACGTTTGATTGGATTATTAGTTTTCCTTGATCAGATAAGTAGGTTTTGTATGCATTATATATGTTATGATTTCATGTTTGTTTTTGTTTGATCCTTTGTGTAGGTAACCGAGTGCTGGTAGTGGTGAAAATCTGATCACGGAACACGAAGGACTAAAGTATTCAAATTTGAATTAGCATAAGATTGAGGTAGGTGATCTATTCAAGGTCGACATGCATTTACAATCTAGTAAAGTAGGCTTCTAATTGTTCCCTAATATTACTAGACCCATCCTAGGGCTAGAGGGATCATCTCTATCTGTAGAGAGGACTTTCCTGCATAACAAAGAAACTAAAAGAAATGGGCAAGCTCTCTAGTTGCATGTGTTTTTCCTCATAGAAAACAATCCATGGATATCCACAGACCCATCCCAGAGTATTTCCCTTCTTATCACTCTTGAAGCATACACATTTCAATAAATCAAGATAATCCCCATAGGAAGGATTTATAAAAAGGTTAAAATCCAGTCACTTGTTGTACAGGAAATATGAGCTAGATTGTATATACTATCATCAGGGTTGGAAATATTTAAATATGATTCTTGTTCAATTTTTTTGGATCATCCATTTCCTTGATTGTGTATGTTGCAATTTTACAACATCTTCCTCAACCACAAGCACAATTGCATATTCACAATATATTCAAATGATTCACACTCGCATTGGGGGATATAATTAATTGTGGACATAAATCAATGTTCCATCAAACCTTTGGCATTTCCATTTCCAAGAATGCCAACATTTTCCCTTTTAGGGGATTTAAGGCTAGTTTTTTCCAAGCCTGGAATGAAATTCCCTGCAAAATAGTTGCTAGAGATGAATGTGTAAGGAATGCAGTCTCAATTAAGTTTTTTCAATAAAAAAATTAACAATATTCATCATAAATACACTTAAATGGTTGTTATGTATCTTATACTAACAAGACATGAATCATTGTATGGGCCTCACTCTCATATGAAGGGGATCAATACATGAACATTGCAAGGTTATAATAAACATAATTCCATTGGATATGACGATAAAATCCAAAATAGGTACATGCCTGATCTAGAGTAGGGGTCCTAGGCATGTATAAAGGAGAATGCATTTTGGGTCTTAATTCCTCCAATTGTCTTACAACTTCCTTAATATATGGCCTCACAACAAGTGAAGGTTCAAAACAACCCATTTCAGGTTGAAGAGCATGAAGAATCCATCATTTATTGGGCTCCTGATTCCCCTCAAAATTGCAATGTTGAAAATCTAAATGGTGCATTCTTCAAGCACTAAAACCTTCACAATACTGGAAAAATCCAAAATCTTGTTTGATGCATTCTTACCTTGCCTCTTTCCCATAAGTATTTCCAAAATAAAAATACCAAATATGTAGATATCAATCTTGGTATTAACCATATTCATTTTTTGAAGCTCAAGAGTCTTGTAGCCTATTAGACTTGCAACTGCCATCATCTCGGCCTAGAAATTAGAACTCATTAGCCGAGCCAAACCAAAATTTGTGAGATGGGATACATAATATTCATCAACCAAAACATTCTTAGATTTAATGTTTCTCTCAATTATGGGTGTTTCAAGCCTTGTATGCAGATGGGTGAGCCCCCAAGTTGCTTCAAGAGCAATATTTTACCTACGAGCCCAAGTCAGATGTTGTGTGCGTGAACCATGAAGAATATTGACGAAGGTACCTTTGGGCATATAATCGTAGGAACATTTTTCTCCTATTTCACCTTTACAAAATTCCCTAAGGACATAAATTATTATGTTGGAGATGCCCCAAATCAGTAATTTCATGCAAGAATAATTCACTGCTACTAACAATGCCTTCTTTAAGAAGTCTAAGCATAATAGGACCTACTTGACCAGGCTATGCCCTATACATAGTATCATAGCTTGTTTTCCTCAATACTTGTCTATTTTCATTCAAAACATCTTCGACGGTGAGATGATCCCCACCTTCAAACATGTAAAAATATGGTGATAGAATTGCAACTGATCAAGAAATTTAATCTAAATCAAGAGACACAATTCTAATCTACTGCTATGGAGAAATTAATTCACAATTTAGAACAACATTCGCAAACATGCATCAGTCACATACCCAAGTACACAAAACATAGTTGTCGATCAAATGAGGAAATTACCGATTACCCATTTTTTTGAGGTAGAAAAAAAAACACCCGATTTTGAAAAGTGGTTATTCAGAATATACCATTTTTTTTTAATCCTATTTTTGACACTTCAAATTTTCTTATGTATTTTTTTTTTTAAATGTTGGTGATTTTCATGTTGATTTTGAAAAGTGTTGATGCAGCATCAACCCATTTTTTTAGAGGGTTTATTTTTTACACTAATTTTTTTTATGTATTAAGTATGAACATATTTTTTTTTAATGTTAGTGATTTTCATGTTGATTTTTGAAAGTGTTGATGCAACATCACCCCTTTTTGTTTAGAGGGCTTATTTTTTACACTTTAAATTTTTGAAAGTATTAAGTGTGGATAATTTTATTAAATGTTGGTGATTTTCATGGTGGTAATAAAACATAAATAAATTAAAAAAGAAGACAAAAAAAATCAATATATATATATATATATATATATATATATATATATATATATATATGGAAAATATTTCAAAAAAACACATAATTTAAGGAAAACAAAAAAACGTAACAAAAAAAATACCATCAAAAACATATTTTTTAAGTTAAAAAAATAAAATTAAATTAAAAATCAATTAAATTAAATTTAAAGAATTAAAAAAAAATTAAAAATTAAACTTAAAATAAATAAATAAATAAATAAAATTTTTAAAAAATATAAAGAAAATTAAATTAAAAATTTCCCTGGATGGCCTAGGCCGATTCCTGGAATCGACCTAGGTCACCCTTGACAATGGCTACGGGGCTTCGGGCCTGGGCGGGGTGACTCTATGTAGCACCACCTGGCAGGCTTGGGCGGGGCAGCTCTGTGCAGTGCCACCTTGTGGCCCTGGGTGTCAAATCCCCGAGTTTGGGTTACGATGACCAATTGTGGTAGGCACGCCTTGGCACCACCGATGACATTTTTGGTGGACGTACGATGAAACGGTGGTTAGAGTGCAATGAAAGTTTGAACAAAATGAATGACATACTTGGGTGAAGTTCGATGATAGGCATGCTCGAGAAAACCATGTAGCGGGCGCCGAGGTGAATGCGCGCGCCTGACCCAACACTTGGCAGTATTACAGATGGACATTCCACGATGGTCATGTGACATTTCAGTTCTGGTCGTGCGACATTGGATTTGCAACGAGTCACACAAAAGTGGATAAATGACCAAGGATGGAACAGGCCAACGATGAGAGTTTATAGTGTGCCAATGAGAAAAATACACTTGATGGGATGACGTGTACAAATATGAACAAACCGACCCATGGGCGTGGGCGAAGGGTCATGACTTATGAAAAAAGGGACCACAACTTGGAATATAAATATGGACGAGCTGAGAAAGTGGAAAGCATCCTTTCGTTAGATCTCACATCACTTGGGAGAGCTCTAAAGTAGCCATGCAAGTGTATGTGCCCGCAGGATGGGCGGATGAGCGAAGACGAAGACCAAACTACTCACAGGAAGAGTGATGTCTTTCCTGAATGCACGTAGGGCGTCGTGACTGAGGCGGGTTAGCTCGTGCACGAACACGTGTGGAACAATGTGAAGGCATGTGCCAAAAAATTCAAGTTGAGTTTTTGGGCAGACTGCAATGGTGCATGTGCAGAAAGGGTGGAGCCAGTTTTTTCCCAAATGTGTTTCAGAATGTGTGCATAGCTAAGGGAGTCAGCGCGTGCAATAGTGTCAAGTCGGGTCTTTTCCCAAATGCATTTCTAAACGTGTGCAGAACCCGAGGGCGTCCATGACCTAGGTGACCCAAGCTGAACGTGTTTTTGGGCAGAAGGCCGAAAACATATTTTGAGGGGAGATTTAGATTTATCATGGATTGTTGAGCTATTAGAGAGCATTGTAGCTCGGGCCAAAGCACAAGTGCTGAAGCGCACCTTGGCAAGAAGTGCAAGTGTATTGCATAGGCTTGGTATTGTATGATTATTGTAAAATTATACATTTGAATTGAAACATAATATCGGGTAAACTCATATTAAAGAGTTTCCCCTCCCTTGTATGTATGGGCGTACATGTGGATTTCATATTGATGTTTAATGTTGTATTTATTTTCTCTACATAATTGAAGAACACTTGAAGATTAATTAACTAAGTGTTGAATATAGGCATAATATGCTTGCTTGAGTATTGATAAAAATAAAAATCAAGGTAGTGTCACACCCACTATAAGTGGTTGAAAGAGTACCACAAGTATAGGGTCGTGGTAGTTGGTATCAATGTAGGAATACAATTGCAGTGTTGCAGGTGCTATTGAAGCTTGGACTTATATTATTTTGTCTTATTGAGACCTTGGCAAGGGCAAGACATTGTTCAGGGCCGAAGCTGTAGAACAAGACATGGAAAGTCGGGAAGAATGCCAAGGGAGGCTATTAGAGACCTTACACAAGCTAAGGTGCATGAGATAAGAGAACCCACATATTCGAGCTGAAATTGAAGTCTTGGAGGAGAATGTTGAGGTGGAACTTCTTCGAATTTGTTGGGAAATGGAGCAGGATAGACTTGCAGGTTGCTATAAAGAAGGATAAGAGGAAATCGATACATGTGAAGAAAATCATGCTACAGGTGTGTCAATGATCAAGGAGTAACTTGATGAACATGTTGAACTAGGATCATACACATTGCAGATATTGATGATGGATAACACTCACTTAGAGAGTCTTCACGGATGTATGAATTTTTTTTCATTTGAGCATTTGGAGGATGGACTATATGCAAGGATGAGAAAAGAGGTGAGTTCTTTGCCGATGCCATGGATGATCTCTCCTTGGATGACTATGATGCGACCTTAGACATTGGAGAATAAAGGAGCAATGTTTGTTGTAGAACTTGTTACGGAAATTTGTGACCTCGTGCTAGAAGGTTCAAATGCCCATGATAACGGTGGAACATGATGATATTTGTGATGGATGGGTCATGCTTAGCCATATAGAGAATTGGCTAAGTTTTCGACATGACTCATGGACTGATTGGAGAAAGGGCACACACCGGAGTTACATATGGTGATATATATGGGTGGACTTCTTCATGGTTGAGAACGAAGAAGGAAATCTTGGTGGACCTTTAGTGGGGGAGGCAACAGTGAAGGAAGTACTCATGATGATGATTTATGATGGTGTAAGTGACAGAGGGAACTTTACCTAGATGATGGATAGATGATGACTAGAGTTGTGTTGAGTCCACTCTTGATGGACATATGAACAACCAAAGTCATGGATATTGACATGAGGGCATGGCAGGACATTATGCATGTGCACTTATGGAGATGCCACTTATGCACATCATGGAGGATTGTCAAGCTAGGATTTTGAGATGGATGGATTTTGTGGTGCTACATGGAGACCTTTTATAGGTGGACTGATGGGGATGTTGTTCACTTTTGAACAAAAAGACAATGGTTGGATGAGCAACCTATGAAGACATTCATATGACTTGTAGGGCAAGAAGAACTTGTGATGGCACTCATGGCCAAGAAAAGTATGCTTGCCAAAGCTTTGGATATGATGATGCATGGCATTTCATGATGAGTTGAATTCGTTGGAGGCTTCATATTATAGTGATCTTGTAGTATCTGGTTCATTAAGAAGTCGAGATTAGGATTGGTCTGGATTTTGATGCATTATGGGATGCATACCTTTGAGCACATTATGGGGTGTGTTTTTGAGGAGTGACTTAATGGAGATGATTGAGACATGACACTTTGGAGTTCGATGGATATGCCTTGGTGAGGTATACTTGGGCATGGGTTGAGTCTTCTTGACTTAGCCACAATTTTGATAGAATTGATGGAGTGCATATTACAGATGGGATGGACATTACTTCATGGACCTGGATATGGCACATTGAGCATTGGATTGTTGGGAGGATGTTCTTAACTAATTTGAGGATGACCTCTCACACATGGATGATGATGCTTGATAGTTGTGTCTGTCTTCGAGCAACACATAGATATTAGCATCATGGGCATCATATCACAAATGGATAAGGATATGGCTTGCTTGATAGAAAAAATGTTGCGGATGATATGGAGACCACTTCATGGACCTGAGCATGGATTATTTTACACTTGGATGGGATGGATTATTGATTGAGTTGATGAAGTGATAGGATGCTGGAGAAACTTACTAACGGTGGCACGAGGAGGAGTATTATCATGGGGTTGAGGTGATAGTTGGACTGATCACCCAACTAGTTCAAGCCATGGGGGCATGCAGTACACTAAATTATGTCAGATAGGTGTATAGAGGATATACAAAGATATGTTGTTGGGATGGAGTATCATGGCAGAGATTCACATGATATTGATGATATATGATGGGTCGACACGATATATGTTGCAACAAAATTTATCTTCCGTTGGAGAGATTAACTTCCCACGATGGAGCAGCATGTGGAGATTGTGATAGATGTGTTGATGATCATGGAGTGAGTAGATTTTTCCAATGGAAATTTTATAGAGACATGGACCTTGGTGGTTTTGCGATGGATATAACAGAGGTGGGCATCATAGACATTGTTGGAGATGTTGGAGCTAGCGAAACTTTGCGATGATATGGTGCGACGATATGTTTATGTTGTGACGATGATGATGGTTTTGTTGAGGATGACAACCTTATTTATAGTGGGGGAGGATGTCAGGTCCTCGAGTTTCGATTACAATTATCAAGTGCGGCGGGTGTGCCTTGGCATGATGGGCAATGTACTCGGTGGACGTGAGACGAAAATGTGGTTAGAGTGCAGTGAAAGTTTGGATAGAAAAAAGGAAGCACTTGGGCAAAGTGCGACGGTGGGCATGCTCAGGAGACACATGTAGTGGGCGCCCAGGTGAATGCACACCCCGACCCAACACTTGGTGGTATTAAGGAAGGACATTCCACAATGGTCATGTGACATTTCGATGGTGGCTGTGCGATGTTGGATTTGCGAAGAGTCACACGAGAGCAGAGAAATGAATAAGGATGGACCATGACAATGATGAGATTTTATAGTATGTGGATACGTAAAATACACTTTATGGGCCGATGTGCAAAAATATGACCAATCCGACCCATGGGCATGGGCGACGGGTCATGACTTACGAAAAAAAGGAATAAAACTTGGCATATAAATATGGACGAGTTGATAAGCATCCATTCATTCAATCTCACATCACTTAGGAGAGTTTTGAAGTAGCCACATAAGTGTATGTGCCCATAAGACGGGCAGATGAGCAAAGATGAAGACTGAACGTGTCACAGTCAGAGTCATGTCTTTATTGAATGTGTTTAGGGAGTCATGATCAGGGAAGGTCATTTCATGCATGAACGTGGGAGGAATAGTGCGAATGCGCATGCAGAAAAAGTCGAGTCGGGTTTTTGGGTGAACTGTGAGGGTGCACGTGTAGAAAGGGTGGATTCAGGTTTTTCCCGAATGTGTTTCTAAACGCATGTAGAGCCGAGGGCGTCGACACGTGCAACAAGGTTGAGCGAGGTCTTGTCTTGAACGCATTCAGAACCTTAGGGTGTGAGTGACCTAGGTGACCCATGCTGATCGTGTTTTTGGGAAGAAGGCCGAAAACGTATTTTAAGGGGAAATATTGATTTCTCATGGATTCTTGAGCTTTTGGAGAGCATTGTAGCTCGGGCCAAAGCACAAATTCTGAAGAAAACCTTGGAAAGAAGTGCAAGTGGCTTGCATAGGCTTGGTATTGTATGATTATTGTAAAATTGTACATTTGAATTGAAAATAATATCGGGCAGACTCGTATTCGGGAGTTGCCCCTCCCTTGTATGTATGGGCGTACATGTGAATTGCATATTGATGTTTAATGCTATATTTATTTTTGTTGCATAATTAAAGAACACTTGAAGATTAATTAACTAAGTGTTAAATATAGGCCTATTCTTCTTGCTTGAGTATTGATAAAAATAAAAAGTAAGGTAGTGTCACATCTGCTATAAGTGATTGAAAGAGTACCACAAGTATAGGGCCGTGAAACTAGGCGGCTCTTTGTAGCGCCTACCCATGGCTCTGGGTGGCCAACGTCGAGCACAGAGAAATTTATTTTTACTTTTATTTTTCTTTTTTTTTAATTCTTTTTTTTCTAAATATTTTTAAATTTAATTTTTTTAATTATGTAGTTTTATTTTATTTATTTTTATAACTTAAAAAAATGTTTTTGATGTTTTTCTTTTAGTTAATTTTTTTGTCTTAAATTACGTGTTTTTTTGAAATATTTTCCACATTTTTATTTCCTTTTTGATATTTATTTATTTATTTTGTTTTTGATTTTATTTTAATTTTTTAATTTTTACAAGTCAATTTTATTTTTTATTAAATTTTATGTTTTTATTTTTTTTGTCTTTTTATATATTTTTACGTTAGAATTTTTTTTTTTTGTATTTTTTTTAGTATATATTTATTTAATATTTTCTTTTTCATTTATTTTGTGTAGGGTCCATGTCGATGCTCAACTAGCAACCCAATCCCATTATGTGCAATTTGATAGTTGATTTTAAAATTTTCGTTATAATGAATTGAGTCTCCCCCACAATGTGTTAATTTCATGATTGGTCTTTAAGTTTTCATTACAATGGGCCAAGTTCACCCGCACTGCGTGTCAACTTGATGGTTGATGTTGTATCTAAGACTTTTGTGATCCATAATGTATATATATGTCTTTCAAATTAATCACATCATTAGGACATGGTCGAGGTTTCGAACGATATAATGTGGTTCATCCTCAGCACAAGGTGAACAAGGAAATTGAACTCATTGATAAATAGTAAGGACGCGTCATTACCTAGTGATAGCTGTTAAAACTAGCCATTATCTGATATGGTTAGTTAATAAAATTAAAAATAATTTTTTTTAAGTTTTTAAGAAATATTATTAAAGAATAATTTAAAATATAATAATTTAATAAAACAATTAAATTATAGTTGTTATACTAAGGGAGCAGGGGTAAATAATAATAGAGGGAAAAATATTAAAATATTTAAGTTTTAAGAAAAATTATTAAAAAAGGCCAATAAATAATCTAAAATAATTAAAAATGAATAATTTAATAAAATGATTAATTATTATAGTAAGTGGAGAAAGGGTATATATATATATATATATATATATATATATATATATATATATATATATATATATATATATATATTGGATAAATAAATATTATAATAAAAAGTTAAGAATCATAAAAAAAGGATAATATAAAGCATAATGAAACTTAAATAAAAACAACAACCAAAGAAAAAGAAAACTACATGAAATATTTAAGAGCAAAGGGACAAGAATAAAACCAAATATAGAAGAAATAAATAAAGACAAAAGGCGAAAGGAATTCAACAAAAGGGGGAGAAATCACCTGGAGAGGGTCGAGGTCCAGCTCTTACTTAATTTCCACCAATCATATCTATTGAGATTCTTAGGATGCCTCTCAATTTCAATAGCCTCCCTCAGCTTCCTATCATGGAAATGATCCACCTTAGCAATGAATTTGGAGTCTTCAATGCAAACATGGTGACACGATTTTTCATCACATTCCACAAGAGCATAAGTGCGGGATTGATTGGACTTTTTCTCTTGAGGAACATGCTAAAAAATCGTGTCACCATGTTTGCATTGAAGACTCCAAATTCATTGCTAAGGTGGATCATTTCCATCATAGGAAGCTAAGGGATACTATTGAAATTGAGAGGCATCCTAAGAATCTCAACAAAGATGATGGGTGGAGATTAAGTAAGAGTTGGAATCTAGCCCTCTCCAGGTGATTTCTCCCCCTCGTGTTGGATTCCTTTTGTCTTTATTTCTTTCTTCTATCTTTGGTTTTATTCCCATCCCTTTGCTCTTAAAGCTTTCCCTTAGTTTTGTTTTTCTTTGGTTTTTGTTTTTTTTTTTAATTTTGATTATGCTTTATATTATCCCTTTTTTATGATTCTTAAATTTATATATATATATATATATATATATATATATATATATATATATATATATATATATATATATATATATATATATATATATATATAATTTATCATTTTATTAAATTATTCATTTTTAATTATTCTAGATTATTTGTTGACTTTTTAAATAATTTTTCTTAAAAACTGAAATATTTTAAGATTTTTCCCTCTATTATTATTTACCCTTATAAAAACTATAATTTAATAATTTTATTAAATTATTCTTTAATAATATTTCTTAAAAACTTAAAAACTTTTAATTTTAATATTATTAACTAACCATATCAAATAACGACTAGTTTTTAATGGCTAGTTTTAACAACTATCACTGGGCAATGACACATCCTTACTATTTATTCAATGAGTTCGATTTCCCTCTTTAGCTTGTCCTGAGGATGAACCACATTAGATGTTCAAAACGTGGACCAAATCCTAATGATGTGATTAATCCGAAAGAGATTTATCTACTTGATGGTTGATTTTTAAATTTTTGTTGCAATGTGTTAGGTTGTCTTAGGCTAAGATTTTAAAATCGCTATATATTTAGAATTTAAAAATAAATTACTCTTGGTATAATGAATATTTCATCTAAGTGTTCATTTTAAACGTTTTTTTAGTCATAATTTTTTTCCATAATGTCATGCTTGAAATATTTTGTAAACTTAAGTTTTTTTTGTAGTCATAATCTTTTCTTTTAATTTCATGGTTGAAAAGTTGTCAAGATTTTGATGCTTTTCTAAGTCATTATATTTTAACTTTAATGTTATGGTTGAAAAAAATTATAAGTACTTTTTCTTTTGTACCATGATTGAAAATTGTCGGAATTTTAAGGTTTTTCAAAAATGTGATATTTTATATTTAATGTCATGCCTAAAAATCGTTGGAATTTTAAGGATTTTCAAAGACATGATATTTTATCTTTAATGTCATGCTTGAAACTTATTGGAACTTTAAAGTTTTTCAGAGTCATGATATTTAATATTTAACGTCATTATTAAAAAATGATGAAAATTTACCCTAAAAAAAAAGACGTTATTCCAGCATCAACGCTTTTTGTTTTCAGGGTGTCTTTTGCGTAATTTTTTTTGGTTTTTACTGCCATTTTTTAAAAATGTTGAAAATTTACCCCAAAAAAAAAGATGTTATTCCAACATCAACACTTTTTCATTTTCAGGGTTTCTTTTGCACAAAATAAATTGGTTTTTATTGCCATTTTTTAATTTTTTTGAAAGTTTGCCTTGGAAAAAAAAATGTTATTCCAACATCAACACATTTTGTTTTCAACCTATTTTTCATGTTTTTTTTGGGGTTGTTTTTGCTAGAGTTCTCATTTTGAGGTAATAGTTCTTGTTTGATTGGTAATTGTGTTAAAAAATTATCTAGGTTAAATCAACTGGTAAGAACCCCTTAATCCTGCTTACATTAATCAGATAAATATGAAATGTATTACAATTACTAGTTTGTTCTGAGATCAACTCGCAAAATAATAAATGTTCTCTGTACTCAATGAGAAGCTCTAACCCAAAATTAGCCAATTTATACCTCTTCTTGAGCCCTTATTTCCTTGTGCAAATCCCGAGGAATTAGGCCCCTATTTTTTAGGAATTTTCCTCCAATTGATTGCGTAATCCCCAAGTTTGGATCTCTGACTCCAAGCAACACCTGTACACTCAATGCTATTCTAAAACTTATGTTACAATGCCTTTGAATATCCACCACAACTAGGGAACTCGAACTATCTGCATGAAATAATTATTTTTGGTTGATTGATAAGTCAATTGGATGATCATTGAGTTAGATTGTTTTCCCTCTACACAATTGACCTCCAACTAGTTCTATCAACATTTAGAGATAATTTAACTAAATACAACTAGAAATAACTGAACTCGATTGCTACAAATTAGCAATGAAAAAATTCAAACTGAAATCCAAGCCCTTAACTTGAATTTACTGAGTTAACCGTGTGACAAGATCTAGGTCACCTCAGTTAAGTACCTCCAAGTTGTCTGTTGATGTGGAAAAATCAAATTTTCTCAATTTGACCAAGGCAAAGTCAAATTGATACTTTCTTGCTACACTTCTCAACACCTGTTGAACTTGAAATTCCCTCTTGACAAAGCCTTTGTCAATATGTCAACATCTTGTTCCTCTATCTGAATGTGTTGTAGCAACATTATCATCCTCTTCACACAGTCCCATAAATGATGATACCAGATATCTATATTCTTGGATCAGTTAGGAAATACCAGATTCTCAGAGAGATTAATGCAACTCTAATTATCACAATAGATCACAATTGGATCGATATCCTGACCAAATAGTCCCACAAGTATCTTTCTTATCCAGATCACTTGACATGATTCTTGACTTGCAACCAAGTATTCAACTTCTGCCAAGCCGAGCGCCACAAACCTATGCTTCTTGTTGTACTAGGAAATTGTTGCAGACCCAACACTGAAAATTTCACCTGATGTACTCTTTCAGTCAGATGGAATCTCTACCCAATATGCATCTGTGAAGCCACACAAATTCACTCCCTATGTCTGTTTGTACAATAATCCATATTGGGTAATGCCTCTGAGTTACGGTAAAAAATTCTTAGCTTCCTTCCAATACCGTTCGGTTGGACTAATCATAATTTGGGTCAGTTGGTTGATTGCATAACACATATCTGGTTGTTTTTTCATAAGATACATGAATTAACCCATTAGATGTCGGTAAATGGTAGAATTAACCTCTTCACCTGAAGTGGCATTCTCCTTCCTCCAGTTGGTCATTAGAGGTGTCTCCATGGGATTACAACTCTCCATGAAAAATATCTGGAGTATCTTGATGGCATACTTGCCTTGAGACACAAAAAATTCCCCATCACCTTGAAATAGTTCCATCCCGAGGAATTAGTGCATGAGAACCATGTATTTCATCTCAAATTCCCTTGCAAGTTCCTCCTTTCAAGAGCTGATCAATTACTCATCACCTTCTAATATTAAATCATCAACATATAAAATAATGATAATCAATTTACCTTCTACCAGAATATGATAGAGGTTAGCATCTACTTCACTTTTTTTTAAGCCCAATCTAGTGAGGTAACTATCAATCCGAGTGTACCAAGCTCAGGGTGTTTGTTTGAGACTGTACATTGCTTGCATGAGTCTGTACACGTGATAATCCTAATCAAATGTCTAAAAATCTTGTAGTTTCTTGATGTACACTTCCTCCTCAACAAAACCATTGAGAAATTTCATTTTTACATCCATCTGGTGGATCTTCCACCCCATCTTCAGAGCTAGTGTAAGAATTAATCTAATGGATGAATACCTTGCTATGGGAGCAAAGTTTTCCTCATAGTCAATTCCCTCAACTTGAGAGAATCCTATGGCAAAAAATATGGCCTTATACTTGTTTATGCTTTTGTGTGATGCATGCTTAACCTTGAAGATCAATCTCAAACCCACAACTGATTTATCTATCGCTCTTGGGACCACTTCCCAAACCTTTTTCTTCATGATGGAGTCATATTCTTCAACCATTGCATCAATCCAAATTTTTTTCTCAACTAATTCCTAAAAAATAGATGGCCTGGTCTCTACAAGCTCAGTCATTAGAGCCATGTAGCCAGTGTACCTCTCAGGTGACCTCTTTTTCCTATGCAAATTTGGATCTCCTACATTATCCCTTGCATCTTGCACCAATCTATTAGCTTCCCTGGTTATTTTTCTACCTTCTTTGGACAGTTCTACTTGAGTCAATATCTCCAATTTTCCTCTTCTTTTTTCCTCCATTTGTGGATGCTCCACAACTTCTCAAGGTTCTCACTTTGGAGATAAAGGATCCTCTTCTAGTGGGATTTGAAGCTCCCTCTAAAGATAGCATCACATCGCTTTCTCCTCATAAAAATTTACATCGCTTTGCACAATGTTTTTTTTTAAGGAAGGTAAGTACACCCGGTAATTGTGTGGAGTTTCAATGCAACCTACAAAAAATCCCAACTTTTTTTTTAGTTCAAGTTTCTTCCTCAAATATTTGGAGACATGGCAGTAAATAGAGGCTCCAAAAATTATTAAATGAGACACATCTAGATTCCTCACTGAGAAATAATCCTCCAATGTAATCATACCAATACGCCGATGAGGACTCTGGTTCTACAAGTACATTGCCATGTTACATGCCTCTACCCAAAAATGCAGTGGTAGGCCTTGGTCATGTAGCATAGATATCACAGCTCCCATAATGCTCAGGTTCTTCCTCTCAGCTACCCCAATTTTTTGTTGGTCTTGGGTGCTATTAGCTCTCTTAGAATGCCTTGTTTATCATATAAATCCTTGAATTCATTCAAAAAATACTCACCTCCACTGTCACTCTTGAGAGCCTTCACCTTCTTGTCAGTCTCTTTCTCAACTAGTGCCTTGAATTCCACAAATATTGAGAATTTCTCATCCTTCTTATACATGAATAAGATCCCAAAATCCCTTGATAAATCATCAATAAAAATAACATAGTACTTATATCTGGAATGGAGGATGTCAAGAAGGGTCCACAAACATCATAGTGGACTCTCTCCAAGACTACATTTGCTTTGCTGTCTCGATCATGGAATTTTGATTTTACATACTTCTCCAAGGTACAACCCTTGGAGACATCCTGCTTCTCAAGTGATCCTTGAGGGAGGCTAGTGGTTATTTTCTACATTATTTTAAGGAAGCCATGGTGGAAATGACCAAGTATTTTGTGCTAGAGTTCACCAACATCTCGGTTCTACACTTTCTATTCCTTACCACTTAATGTAATGAAATATTCCACATTAGGTTTATACAGGTTCTTCACACAGTCCCCAATTTTATTCACCTTCTCAATAGTTATGTGGCTCAGAAAATATTTACCTTCGTTGAAGATCATGTCATAATGACGGTCTTCCAAAACTGATATAGAGATGAAGTTCTTCTTCAATCCTGGTACAAACATAACATATTTGAGGTGAAGAGGAGATCCTAACTCCCTATTAAAGGTTATTGCACCAATTTGGATCGAATTGTACCTTCCATCATCCCCAAGCTCAATGTGCATATGGAGATATTTCTCCTCTAGGTTGTTATCACTCCCCCCAACTTCCCAAGGCTGAGTGTGGGATTGAAGGAAGGTAACCACATACCAAAGTTTAGGTCAAGTAGCTAGCCCTACTAGGACCAAAGAGGGCTCTCTCAATGTCAATTTTATAGTCAATCAAATTACTAAATATCTAATGATCTTAGGCTAGGTATATAAGCTCAGTGAATATGGTTTTTTTTGTGTTTCTGTGTTGCATAGGAATGACAGTAAGGAGACTAGGTCTAGTGTTTAAGGTAAAATTTTAATGTCAAGTTGCAGAGAATATGGATGAGGCCAGGTAGGTAGCTTGAAAGAAGACTTATTTTTTCATTGTGTATAGGATGAAACGATAGAAAATATGAATGAACACTGAGGTGAATTCATTCATTTAGAATAACATAGACACATAATGTAAATCTTGTTAAGACATAGCATACAAAGGCATGATTTCTGATTATAGAATGACAAGATAAACACATAGAAACATGTATATGAAGAAGGAAAAAATAGCATTCAACATGATAAAATAAACATATAGAGAAAGAAAAAATGCTCCAAGGCATACCACAAGATTCTCAACACAAATTTTGCAACACTATCTTTGATTTCATTCCAAAAGGCTTGTACAATAGCTCCACTGCAAAAAAAAAAAACTATCCAACCCAAGAAAAGACTAAAGAGGGTATACTTATAAAACATATTCACAATGAAACCTCATAGGGTATGTTAGGGTCCTATAATAATAGGGGTCATAATTTTGAACTGGATATTTTTAACCTTGCAATATTGTACATACCTTTGCTTTTTGAAAATGTTTTCCCATTTTAAAAAAAATGAAAGAGGGTATGTCCTAAACGAAAAATCAAAGGACCAAAATAAAGAAGATTAAAAAAGGATATAAAGTACGAACCCAAAAAAAATAAACAAATATAGATCCTGAAAGTGTTGCACATTCAAATGCCACTACTCTTAGTTTAATTCACTTTTGTAAATAATATTGTGTGGAGCTTGTTCAAAATGCGACAATTCATGATGGTCATACAGTTTAATGTTGATTCATTCATGCCTTTAAATTTCATATCACAATAGTTAGTGAATAAAGGTTTGGCCAAACTATTTAATCTTGGTAGATCAATAGTTAGATAGAGAATAAAATGAGCTCATTAGTTTAATATGAGCCATTGGAAGTTATAAGGTTTGAAGTAGGTTAGTTTTCTTATTAAAAGAAAATAAAAGGGTCAGCAAGCTCAAATGCGCCCAATAAAGGAAATAAAATGCTAGGATAAAAAATGGGTAGGTAGATTACTTTCACAAGCATTGGAAAGCATCAAATGGTTCATCTGTAATCACTGTGTCTTTCTAACATTTCCCCTGATAAATATCCCTTTTTTCCCATTCAGAAATCATTCTCCATTATTCTAACCCTTTTCCCTTCCTAAAATCTCTTTCCCTAGCTTAAAACCCATTTCCATTATTAAAACCCTCTTCCCCTTCACTAATTCCCCTTCTCCATTGAAAACATATAAAACTCACTTTTACATAGTTTTAAAATAATTAAAATCTATCGGGCCCTACTACAAATACCCTTCCCCGATATCATTTTAACTTATTCCTAATGTATTTCTAACATCCCGCCATGTTAATTGATTAACCCCATTATTATATAAATCCCCATTTTAATATATTTACCCCTTTATATAATTTTCCGGACCCTTTTGTTTATTTTAGCCCATTATTTATATAGTTTTCAACCTCCTTTACTCATTTTAACACATAGTTTTATGATTATATTAACTCCCGCTAACATATTAATCCCCCCACTTTAAGTATTTACAAACCCCCTTAGTATATTTAACCCTCCCACATATATTTAATCCCGGGTCCCATAACATTTTAACCCTTTCATATAACTCCGACCCATGTATATTAAAACCCATTTGCATGAAATATCCCTGGGTCCCACCTATAGAACCCCTCACTTCTACTAGTAGCTCGATTTCCATTCACCTAATCTTACAGTCCATTATCCGTTTCGCAATACCCGACAATCCAATGTTTAAAACCATGGGGGGTTGCGAAATGGGTGGTTTCGCACCACCACCCCCCTGCTACGCAGCATCACCTCGTGTCATCGCACTCCCATCCACAAAAATGCTAAATCATCCTTTGTGAGTGTGATATACCATTCAAAAAACCACCAAACCAGCGGATCAATGTGAGATAAAAACCCCAATCCACTGTAATAACACCTGCGCCATGTAAAAATCCACAGATTCTTCAAAAGAAAACGAAACTATTTCATTCATTTCCCCGCTACTGTTATTTGCGAAAGAAAAACTAAGAAGCCATTACAGGCCAAAGTTTAAACCTCCAGAGTTCAGAATCCTTACACAGACTTCCCAGTTCAATGAAGCCCTTGCTCGCCCTCCCTGCATACTTGTGTTTTGATAACTATTGTTTTTATTTTGCAGGTAATTAGCATACCATAAAATAAGACAAACAATTTTGATACTAGTCACAAAACCTATTTTCTCCAGATTCTCAAGATATAAATTTAAAAGCTTCACTCAGCAGAAAATCTATGTACAGAAAGAAAATCAAGCTAAACCAGAAACAGAGCATGAAAAGAAAATTTAAAGAGACAAGGTTAAAACTGGAAACAGAGTAGGAAAACAAAGTATTAAATTAAAGGAAGAATTCACAGTGACAACAAAGACAAAGTTTAAAGATGAAGACAGTGAAAAAACAAGCAACATGAAAGATACTCAACAGATAAAAGGCATCCAACGTGAAAGAAACATCCAAGGAGATAAGATAGAAAAAAAGTAGAGAAACAAATATATAACATCAATAAAATAAAACAAGGACAATGTTCAGTTAGTTAGAAAGGTGTCACTGCCTTTTTGCATCCAAATATTTTATTTCCTCAAATAAATCCTAAATCAGTTATAGGATATTTTTTATTAATTTTTTTATAAATACTTCACAATTCAAAGTATTGAGTGTGGATTCCTGAACATTTCTATAGTTGTAATTGATATAAAAACCTGAGGGTTTATTGTACCATTATCAAGTCAACATATAGGATAGGTAATAAAGGCATTGCATTATATGATTCATGTGTTGAGCCACTTCAGTGAAGTATCTTTCAATTGTTCATGTTTTTTCCTTATTACATAAACTTGTACGTTTTCCAAATTTAAATGTTATAACGGGAATATTATTGCAGAATTTATTTAAGTACACTTTGTTTCGAACTGTTATTAATCTTAATGTTTTCTTCTGATATCCAGATTTGAGAATCCTTATTTGCTCTCCCATACTGATTGACCTCTTCTTCATTCTTCATTATCTGGTTTAAGGAATCCTTAACTTCTCCTTGATCCTGATTGAAAGCCACTTCACCATTTAGCCTAAAAGACCTGAATTTTCTCAGCTACCTTGCCCTATGATCACTTCCTTTAGAACTTGATTCTGTCTTGTTTTCTTGATGCATTGATTCCATATCCCATTGGAAAATAAATAGACACATATCCATCTAAATCTGTAATTCCACCAAAAAATTAAATCAAACCCAATCAATCTTACATAACTAGCCTAAAATCAATTAAACAACAAAGCTAAATCATTAAGAGAGAGCCCTCTTTGAGCATTAGGAAGGCTAGATCGTAGTCTCAAAAGTAGGTTTGTGGTTACCTCGGTGATTTATTTCTTTAGCCTTGAGAAATTACTGAGTGATAACATATTGGCAACCATATTAGGGACATAACATATTCTTCACAAACATACATTAAAGTTCAGATTTGATCTATGATGGTGGAAAATGATTAGACACAAAAAGGTTAAAATCATCCACCTGGCAACTCCAAATAAATTTCAAATCCAAGACTGCACTGGAGTAATGAACCTGGAAGAACATCATGGGAAGATCAATTTTCTACCTTGGATTATAATCCAAGACATCATGTTATTTCTCATCAGGAAGGTTTTTCAATGTATATTGTATTTTAGAAAAGATCTTAGAATAGAATTTAATTACTTTCCTTTGAAGACTGTAAGAGAAAATTCTCCTTATCCCTTTGAGGAGATTTTTGCTGAAACATATGATGATCATCTTCTGAATGATAAGCCTCAAGTAATCAAGACTGATCTTACAATTCGTGTACATATTCTTGTACCTTGTAAAGCTCTTGATAGATATAAACCACTCTTCTTACCTCCAATACTCCATGATTTCCCTGATAACTATTACAAATATCTCCCCTTGTTTGATGGAGAAAATGGCAACATCACTGCTAAAAAATATATTCAAGGTTTTGAGAATTATTTGGACTTATTTGAGATTGATGAAGATAATGTTAGTATTAGGCGTTTTTCTCTTTCTTTGCAAACTAAAGTAAAGATATGGTTCAAAATGTCGTATTTTGCAAGCATCTCAAATTTCCAATAGTTTTTCAGAGTCTTCCTTGATAGATGGACAATCAAATTCAACCTTTTTATGATCATAGAAGAATAAAATCAATTGAAAAGACAACCAAACGAGACAATACAACAATTTTCAGCCAGATTTAATCAAGCTTATTATTCAATGCCATCAAATATAAGACCTCCTATTGACTTAGCTCTCATGCATTATCCAAAGGTCTTTGATCCAAAAATAGAGTTTCAGCTGAGAGAAAGAAATTCCACAACACTTGAAAAGATTCAGAACATTGCAGTAGATGTAGAAGTTAATTTGCAAATTAGAAAGGAAAAATTGAAAGAAGAAGAAGAGAAGAACAACATTGCAGAGCACCTGACATCTTCAGAGGTAAAACTTGACATTTTGGTAAGTAAAATAGAGGAAATAATATGAAGGATCACCATGAAAGATGGATTTTTTGTTCAAAATCACCATGACCCCTTTATTATAGAAAAATAAGAGGTTGTTGACCATAAACACTTTCCTGCTAATCCCAACTACCATAGATCAGAAAATGGATTTATAGATCAATATGTGGAGGAGAAATTTGCTGATCTAATGTGTATTTTTTATGACATTACTTATTTTAATGATTTGCCTGAGTATGATCAGTATGATGATAATTATGTTCTCCAAATTCAAGCTAACTATACAGAGAAATCAATAGCTAGTTTGTGGGATGAGGAAATTCTATTTCAGTAGCTAAAATACAGTGATCAACAAATACATATCAGCTATGAGAGTGAAGAAGAAAGTGCAGAAAATTTGGAAATAAGTGAAGGATCTTTTCCTTTTTGTTTTGCTTCATTTCAGTTCATTAGAGACAACTATAAATCCATCAAAAATTAGCAATGTTTAGGTATTGTTATTAACAAAAAAGAAGACAATGAAACTCTTGATCAGGATTCTTCAGTTTCACAATTACAGTTATCACATTCCATTGAAATACAAGATCAAATGACACAGGAAAATTATATACCACTATGTTTTGAGGCATTTAAGTTTTTAAAGGAATTGTTTTACAAAAACTCTAAAGAAAAGGATGGGCAGCTTGTAGAAATCCATGAAGTCCCATTGAAAGCCATATGTCATAGGTTGAAGCAATCTTTCGAAGTTTTTCATGATCCAACAATTGATATGTTGGATGATGAATACAATCAAAATATTTCTCCATTAACTAAATATGAGCTGTAGAATCAAGATGATAAAATTCTCTTCAAACAAACATTTCCATCAATAGAAATATCATCACAAAGTTTATCTGAAAATATGCAATTCTCTCAGGACAATCATAGTTTAATTTTGCAGGGAAATAACAGACTAGTTTCATAGCATGGAGGCCATATAGAACAGATGTACAGTTTCTTGGATTAGCTGAAAATTTGTGCATATGCCTTGGAAGATCCTTTTGAAAAGTTTCTAGAGTGAACAAAGGAAGTTAAATATTTCCTTATCAAATTCATATTTTTTGACAAGTTTCTATTGGGTTGTAGAACTTCAGTTTTGATTACAAACAAGAAAATTTAGAAAAATACATCAATGTATATAATGCTTGAATGGTTGCATTGGTTGTTTCATTTTACCTAATCGGAAGTTGTACAACTGATTAGAGTATGTAGGTAGAATTTTAGTTTGATTGGGTTTTATTTTCAACAGCAAGTTTATTTCAGATCAGATTTCAGTTCAGCATGTGTCATATTTTAGTTTGCAGAAAAGGTTATGATTTCAGTTTGATATTTTTAGTAACAGAGATTATATGACAAAGAGTATGCAGGCATGGGATTGTGCCAATGGATCAGGCCACTAGTCGACGATGTTCTTAACATCTCACAAGGAGATGCCATCCCCAAGTGAAGCTGCTATTAGGGTCCTATAATAATAGGGATCATAATTTTGAATTGGATATTTTTAATGTTGCAATATTGTACATACCTTTGATTTTTGCAAATGTTTTCCCATATTGAAAAAATGAAAGAGAGTATGTCCTAAAAGAAAAATCAAAGGACCAAGATAAAGGAGATTAAAAAAGGATATAAAGTATGAACCCCAAAAAAAGAAACAAAAATAGATCCTGAAAGTGTTGCACATTCAAATGCCACTACTCTTAGTTTAGTTCACTTTTGGAAATAATATTGTCTGTAGCTTGTTCAGAATTCCACAATTCATGATGGTCATACAGTTTAATCTTGATTCATTCATGCCTTTAAATTTCATATCATGATAGAAAGTGAATAAAGATCTAGCCAAACTATTTAATCTTGGCACATCAGTAGTTAGGTAGAGAATAAAATGAGCTCATCAGTTTAATTTGAGACATGGAAGTTATAAGGTTAGAATTAGGTTAGTTTTCTTATTAAAATAAAATAAAAGGCTCAGCAAGTTCAAATGTGCCCAATAAAGGAAATAAAATTCTAGGATAAAAAATGGGTAGGTAGATTTCTTTCACAAGCATTGGAAAGCATCAAATGGTTCATCTCTAATCACTATGTCTTTCCAACATTTCCCCTGATAAATATCCCTTTTTCCCATTTAGAGATCGTTCCCCCTTATTCTAACCCTTTTCCCTTCCTAAAATCTCTTTCCCTAGCTTAATACCCATTTCCATTATTAAAACTCTCTTCCCCTTTACTAATTCCCCTTTTCCATTAAAAACATATAAAACTCGCTTTTCAATAGTTTTAAAATAATTAAAATCTATCGAGCCCCACTACAAATACCCTTCCCATATATCATTTTAACTTATTCATAATGCATTTCTATTATCTCGCCATGTTAATTTATTAAACACATTATTATATAAATCCCCATTTTAATATATTTACCCCTTTATATCATTTTCCCGGCCCTTTAGTTTATTTTAGCCCATTATTTATATAGTTTTAAACCGCCTTTAATCATTTTAACACGTTGTTTTAGGATTATATTAACTCCCGCTAACATATTAATCCCCCCCCCCCGCTTTATGTATTTACAAACCCCCTTAGTATATTTAGCTCTACCTCATATATTTAATCTCGAGTCCCATAACATTTTAACCCTTTCATATAACTTCGACCCATTTATATTAAAACCCATTTGCATGAAATATCGCCAGTTCCCACCTATCAAAACCCCTCACTTCTACCAGCCGCCTGATTTCCATTCACCTAATCTAACGGTCTATGATTCGTTTCAAAATACCCGACAATTCGATGTTTAAAACCACGGGGGGTTGCGAAATGGGTGGTATCGCACCACCACCCCCCTTCCATGCAGCATCACCTTGTCTCATCACACTCCCATCCAAAAAACCACTAAATCATCCTTTGTGAGTGCGATAGACCATCCAAAAAACCAGCAAACCACCTATCCATTGTGCGATAAAAAGTGCGAGCTACTGTGATAACACCTGCGCCATGTAAAAATCCGCAGATCCTTCAAAAGAAAACCCAATTGTTTCATTCATTTGCCCACTACTGTTATTTGCGAAAGAAAAACTAAGAAGCCATTACAGACCAGAGTTGAAATCTCCAGAGTTTAGACTCCTTCCACATACTTCCCAGTTCAATGAATCCCTTGCTCGCCTCCCCTTCAGACTCGTTTTTTCATTAACTATTGTTTTTATTTTGCAAGTAATTAGCATATCAGAATATCGGGCAAACATTTTTCATACTAGTCACAAAAACTGTTTGCTCCACATTCTCAGTATATAAATTGAAAATCTTCAGTGAGTAGAAGTTCTATGTACATAAAGAAAATAAAGTTAAACCAGAAACAGAGCATGAAAAGACAATTTAAAGAGACAAGGTTAAAAGTGAAAACAGATCAGGCAAACAAAGCAGTAAAAAAGAAGAATTCACAGTGACAACAAAGACAGAGTTTAAAGATGAAGATAGTGAAAAAAAGCCAATTTGAAAGACACTCAACAGATAAAGGAAACCAATGTGAAAGAAACATCCAAAGAGATAAGACAACAAAATATCAGAGAAACAAACAGATAATATCAATCAAATAAAACAAGGACAACTTTCAGTTAGTTAGAATGTTGTCACTACCTTTTTGCATCCAAATATTTTATTTCCTCAAATAAATCCTAAATCAGTTATAGGATATTTTGTATTAAGTTTTGTATAAATACTTCATAATTCGAAGTATTGAGTGTGGATTCCTAAACATTTCTATAGTTGTAATTGATCTAAAAACCTGAGAGTTTATTGTACCATTTTCAAGTCAACAGACATGACAAGTAATAAAGGCATTGCATTACAGGATTCATGTGTTGAGCCACTTCAGTGAAGTATCTTCCAATTGTTCATGTTTCTTCCTTTAGTATTCCATAAACTTGTATGTTTTCCAAATTTAAATGTTATATCAGGAATATTATTGCAGAATTTGTTTAAGTACACTATGTTCTAAACTATTATTCGTTTTAATGTTTTCTTCTGATATCCAGATATGAAAATCCATAATTTCTCTCCCATCTCAATTAACCTCTTCTTCTTGTTTCATTATTTGGTTTAAGGAATCCTTAACTGCTCCTTGATCTCGATTGAAAACCACTTCACCATTCACCCTAAAAGATCTAATTTTACTCAGCTACCTTGCCTTGTGAACACTTCCTTTAGAACTTGATTCTGTCTTGTTTGCTTGATACATTGATTCCATATCCTAATGGCAAATAGACAGACACCTATCCATCTAAATCAGTAATTACACCAAAAAATTAAATCAAACCCAATCAATCTTACATAACTAGACTAAAATCAATTAAGCAACAAAGTTAAATCATTAAGAGAGAGCCCTCTCTCAGCAATAGGAAGGCTAGATCCTAATCTCAAAAGTAGGTTTGTGGTTACCTCGGTGATTTCTTTCTTTAGCCTTGAGAACTTACTGAGTGATAACATATTGGTGACCATAATGGGGACATAACATCTTCTTCACAAAAATACATCAATGTTTAGATCTGATCTATGATGGTGGATAGTGATCAGATGCACAAAGGTTAAAATCATCCACCTGGCGACTCCAAATCAATTTCAAATCCAAGACTCCACTCGAGTAATGAACTTGGAGGAACAACATGGGAAGATCAGGTTTCTACTTTGGATTATAATCCAAGACATCGTTTTCTTTCTCATCAAGAAGTTTTTTCAATGTATATTGTATTTTAGAAAATATCTTAGATTAGAATTTAATTACTTTCCGTTAAATATTGCAAATGAAAATTATCCTTATCCCTTTGAGGACCTTTTTTCAGAAACTTATGATGATAATCTTCCGATTGATAAGCCTCCAGTAATCAAGACTGATCTTACAATTCCTGTACATATTTCTGTACCTTGTAAAGTTCCTGATAGATATAAACCACTCATCTTACCTCCAATACTCCATGATTTCCCTGATAACTATTACAAATATCTCCCCATGTTTGATGGAGAAAATGGCAACATCACTGCTGAAAAACATATTCAAGGTTTTGAGAATTATTTGGACTTATTTGAGATTGATGAAGATGATGTTAGTATCATGATTTTGCTCTTTCTTTGCAAACTAAAGTAAATAGATGGTTCAGAACCTTGCCTTTTGAAAGCATCTCAAATTTCCAACAGTTTGTCAAAGTCTTCCTTAATAGACGGACAATCAAAGTCAACCTTTTTTATGATCATATAAGAATACAATCAGTTGAAAAGATAGCCAAACGAGACAATACAACAATTTTCTGCCATATTTAATCAAGTTTATTATTCAATGCTACCAAATATAAGACCTCCTCCTAACTCATCTCTCTTGAATTATCCAAAGGCCTTTGATCTAGAAATAGAGTTTCAGTTGAGAGAAAGAAATTCCACAACACTTGAAAAGATGCAGAACATTGTAGTAGATGTAGAAGTTAATCTGCAAATTAGAAAGGAGGAAATTAAAGTAGAAGAAGAGAAGAACAACATTGCAGAGCACCTAACATCTTCAGAGGTAAAACTTGACATTTTGGTAAGTAAAATAGAGGAAATAATACAAAGGATCACCATGAAAGATGGATTTTTCGTTCAAAATCACCATGACCCATTTATTGTAGAAAAAGGAGAGGTTGCTGACCATAAAAACTTTCATGCTAATCCCAACTACCATAGATCAAAAAATGGATTTATAGATCAATATGTGGAGGATAAAAATGTTGATCTAATGTGTATGTTTGATGACATTCATTATTTTAATTATTTGCCTAAGTATGATCAATATGATAATAATTTTGTTCTCCAAACTCAAGCTAACTTTACAGAGCAATCAATAGCTAGTTTGTGGGATGAGAAAATTCAGTTTTAGCAGCTAAAATACAATGATCAACCAATACAGGTCATCTATGAGAGTGAAGAAGAAAGTGTAGAAGATTTGGAAATAAGTGAAGGATATTTGCCTCTTTGTTTTGCTTCATTTCAGTTCATTAGAGACAATTATAAAGCCAAAAAAAAAAAAAAATTCTTTAGGTATTGTTATTGACAACAAAGAAGACAATGAAACTCTTGATCAAGATTCTTCAGTTTCACAATTACAGTTATGAAATTCCATTGAAATACATGATCAAATGACACATGAAAATTCTATACCGCTATGTTTTGAAGAATTTTAGTTTTTAAAGGAAATGTTTTACAAAACCTCTAAAGCAAAGCATAAGAAGACTGTGGAAATTCATGAAGTCCCATTGAAAGCCATATGTAATAGGTTGCAACAATCTTTCCAAGTTTTTGATGATCCAACAACTGATAGATCCAACAACTGATATGTTGGATGATGAATATAATCAAAATATTTCTCCATTAACTAACTATGAGTTTCAGAATCAAGATGATAAAAGTCTCTTCAGACAGACATTTCCATCAGTAGAAATATCATCTCAAATTTTATCTGAAAATCTGCAATTATCTCAGGACAATCATAGGTTAATTTTGTAGGGAAATAAAAATTGTGTTTCATGGCATGGAGGCAATCCAGAACAGGTATACAATTGCTTGGATCGATTGAAAATTTGTGCATATGCCTTGGAAGATCCTTTCGAAAATTTTCTAAAGTCAAAAAAGAAGTTAAATATTTCCTTATCAAATTCGTATTTTTTGACGAGTTTCTATTGGGTTGTAGAACTTCAGTTTTGATCACAAACTAGAAAATGCAACAAAATACATCAATGTATATAATGCTTGAATGGTTGCTTTGGCTGTTTCTTTTTACCTAATGAGAAGTTGTACAACCGATTAGTGTAAGTAGGTATAATTTCAGTTTGATTCAATTTTGTTTTCAGTGGCAAGTTTATTTCAAATCAGATTTCAGTTCAGAATGTGTCAGATTTCAGTTTGCAGAAAAGGTTGTGATTTTAGTTTGATATTTTTAGTAACAGAGATTATTTGACAAAGAGTATGTAGACTTGGGATTGTCCCAATGGATCAAGCCACTAGTCAATGGTGTTCTTGACATCTCACAAGGAGATGCCATCCCCAAGTGAAGCCGATGTTAGGGTCCTATAATAATAGGGAGCATAATTTTGAATTGGATATTTTTAATCTTGCAATATTGTACATACCTTTGCTTTTTGAAAATGTTTTCCCATATTAGAAAAATGAAAGAGGGTATGTCTTAAAAGAAAAATCAAAGGACCAAAAGAAAATATTAAAAAAGGATATAAAGTATGAACTGCACAAAAAGAAACAAAAATATATCCTAAAAGTGTTGCACATTCAAATGCCATTACTCTTAGTTTAGTTCACTTTTGCAAATAATATTGTGTGCAACTTGTTCAAAATTCCACAATCCATGATAGTCATATAGTTTAATCTTGATTCATTCATGCCTTTAAATTTCATATCACTATAGTTAGTGAATAAAGATCTGGACAAACTATTTAATCTTGGCAGATCAATAGTTAGGTAGAGAATAAAATGAGCTCATTAGTTTAATCTGAGCCATTTGAATTTATAAGGTTAGACGTAGGTTAGTTTTCTTATTAAAATAAAATAAAAGGGTTAGCAAGCTCAAATGCACCCAATAAAGGAAATAAAATGCTAGGATAAAAAATGGGTAAGTAGATTACTTTCACAAGCATTGGAAAGCATCAAATGGTTCAGCTCACTATGTCTTTCTAAAATTTTTCTTGATAAATATCCCTTTTTTCCTATTTAGAAATCATTCCCCCTTATTCTAACCCTTTTCGCTTCCTAAAATCTCTTTCCCTAGCTTAAAACCCATTTCCATTATTAAAACCCTCTTCCCCTTTACTAATTCCCCCTTTCCATTAAAAACATATAAAACTCACTTTTTCATAGTTTTAAAATAATTAAAATCTATCGAGCCCCATTGCAAATACCATTCCCTGATATCATTTTAACTTATTCCTAATGCATTTCTGACATACCTCCATTTTAATTTATTAAACCCATTATTATATAAATCCCTATTTTAATATATTTACCCCTTTATATCATTTTCCCGACCCTTTAGTTTATTTTAGCCCATTATTTATATAGTTTTCAACTTCCTTTAATCATTTTAACACATAGGTTTATGGTTATATTAACTCCCTCTAACATATTAATCCCCCCCTCTTTACGTATTTACAAACCCCCTTAGTATATTTAACCCTCCCGCATATATTTAATCCTAGGTCCCATAACCTTTTAACCCTTTCATATAACTCCGACCCATTTATACTAAAACCCATTTCAATGAAATATCCCTGGGTCCCACCTAACAGAACCCCTCACTTCTACTAGCCACCCAATTGCCATTCACCTAGTCTAACGGTCCATGATCTATTTCACAATGCTCGACAATTTGATGTTTAAAACCTGTTATGTCCCTATATTACTAGTATAGTCCCTTATTGTTGTTAGTGTAACCCCCTTATTGTTATTATTGTACCCCTGTAACCCCCATACTATTATTATTGTGCCCTTAAATTATTATTGTTAGGTTGGCTAGGATTACATTGTGGCCCCACTAAGATTACATTGTGGCCCCATGGACTCCTATATATAGAAAGGAGATTTTGTAATTTGTATCATCCAAAAATTGTTCATTCATGTAATGTATTAGAGGTTTCCCCCTCGAAGTGGCTTATTTATAAGCCGTTGATATCTCTTTTCTTCTATTTTTGGAGTTGGTTTCACAACATTTGGTATCGGAGCTTTGGATTCTAGGGTTTTCGCCGCTCCAAATCGGTTATCGTGGAATTTTCGCTATAATTTTTTTTCTACAAAGGTTTAGAAGCTGAAATGTTTAGAGTGTGAAGCCACAATCCTGAGGAAAATTGTCACAAAATTTCATAGCTTGGTATGCAATATTTTTGGAGATATGATCTGTGGACGTTAGGGATTTTTGCAGGCTCCTGAATTTAACCTAAATCGGTCATCGTGGAATTTGTGCTATAAATTTTTTTCTACGAAGGTTCAGAAGCTAAAATGTTTAGAGAGCACAACCAAATTCCTAAGGCACATTGTCGCAAAATTTCAGAGCTTGGTTCACAATATTGTCGGAGATATGATCTGTGGAAGTTAGGTCTTTTTCAGGCTCCTGAATTTCATCTAAAAAAGGTTATCATGGGAAAATATTCATAACTCTCTCTCTGAGCATCGGATTGGAATGCTATAAAAAGTGGCCGCAAGTACATAGATTGTAGTTTTCTATCTATAAATTTAAGAGCCAAAGGAGGAAAAAGTGACATGTGTCAAGTCGTACAAGTTCGCTCTACTGAACTAGTCCATAATTGGGTCATTGTGGGAGATTGGACATAAATTTGTCTTGAAGAATCCAAATCAGGTCAAACCTGTCATATTTGAAAGAAGCTTCAGAGGGTTACTACAAGGCCAAATTTTAGATATTGAGGATCTACAATTATAGAGATAATTTAATTTCGATATAGATCTCCTCAAAAGTAAGTAAAAGGTGTGTATTTTTTTTCCCGAATTGCATAAGTCTTGTTTGAAGAATCAAGTTGAATTGATTCCAAGGGCATATTGTAGAATAGATACCAGTATTGGATTCCAAAATGGCCCCTAAAAAGAATTCAACACCCATTAAACCTTTAGAAGGCTCTACTATGAGTCATGAAGATGAAGAATGGCAACATGACATATAAAATTTACAAGAGCAAGTGCAACAAATTTTTCTCTCGCAAAGAGAAATAAAAAATGACATGGAAGTTTTGAAGAAAGGCGTGGAAAATAAGATGGATGGTTTGAAGAAAGGCGTGGAATCTAAGATGGATGGTTTGAAGAATGGAATGGAAGCTAAGATAGATGGTATGGAAGCTGGCATGGAATCTAAGATGGATGACATGGAAGCTAAGATCGATGAAAAAATGGAAAACGTAAAGAATGATCTCAAAGAAGACATGGAAGATTTGACAAAGTTGATACAACAAATGTTTCCTAATGGTGAAAATATAGTAGAGGAAACTCATGATGAGAAAAAAATAAATGTTAATCGTGATTTCATAAACTCTAATGTTGGCGGGAAGAACCACCATATTCAAAAAATGGATATGAGGAAGTTTGATGGAAAGGATATTGTAACATGGATACTACATATGGAGCAATATTTTGATCTCAATAATGTGCAAAACACACAAAAGGTATGCATTGCAACTTTACATTTAGAACAAAATACATTTTTATGGTATCGATGGATTTTTTCCGGTAAAAAAACTGTCACTTGGTCAATTTTTACGGAGGAAATGATAGCACATTATGAGGATACAAGGAGAAACACCTTCTTTAGCCAATTGATAAATCTCAAACAAAAGGGTTTAGCGGGGGAGCACATTGAGGACTTCCAAAAACTGAATATAAGGGTAACTGATATTCCATAGGAACACAAGATTGATCTCTTCATAAGTACTTTAAAGGATAACATCCAACATGAAGTTCACATTTTGGAACCTGATTCATTGGAGAAGGCATTCAGGTTTGCAAGAAAAATTGAATGTAAAATTGTGGCGACAAGGAAGCCTACCACTCACTTCTATAAAGAGGGAAGTGCTACTCCTAGATTTCCACAACCTAAAAGGTTGACACCACAACAATTGGAAGAAAAAATACCAAAAGGGATTTGCTATAGTTGTGATAGCAAATACACTAAAGGTCATAGGTGTGCTGAGAAGAAATTTTTTTACATAGATTGTGAAGAGGAAGAAGAAAATGAACAAGAAGAGCATATGCACCAGGAACCAACCCTAGAAGAGGAAGAAATGAGTCCGACCATATCGTGTAATGCACTGGAAGGAATTACAACTCCTTAAACTCTCAAGATAGAAGGAAATATCAAGAAGAAAAAGGTAATAGTGTTGATTGATTCAGGTAGTACCCATAATTTTATTCATTGTAAGGTAGCCAAGGAATTGAATTGTTTCCTATACCCAGCACTAGAATTTCACGTGACAATTGCAAATGGAGGAATTATAAATTTCTCTGGAAAATTCCATAATATCAAGCTAACCATGGGGGAATATCTATTGAATAGTCCAATGCTTTCCATTCCTATGGGAGGTGTTGATGTTGTACTAGGAGTACAATGGTTACAATATTTGGGGACGGTAGCTTTTAATTTTCAAGAACATTTCTTGAATTTTTTTTCAGAAGGAAAGGAAGTCGAATTACAGGGTATTGCAGGGAAGCCGGGAAAGATAATAAGATCTAATGTCATGACAAAGCTTCTAAAGAAAGAACAACGAGGCATAATTGCACAATTATTCTCACTAGAATTTCCAACATCAAAATAATCTATTTCTACAGATCTCCAAAAAGTCTTGGACAATCATTCCAAGGTTTTTGAAACTCCCAAAGGAATCCCACCTATTTGTGATCATGATCATGCTATTCATTTGATTCCAGGAAGTGTTCCTCCAAACATCACGCCTTATAGATATCCTTATGTCCAAAAGAGTGAAATTGAACGTATGATTGTAGAAATGTTAGAGGCTGGTACAATTCAAACTAGTCAAAGTTCTTTCTCTGCTCCTATAGTATTGGTACACAAGAAGGATGGATCATGGCACATGTGTCCGATTATAGGGAGCTCAATAAGCTTACCATTAAAGATAAATTTCCCATTCCTGTGCTTGATGACTTATTGGATGAATTACATGGAGCAATTTATTTTACCAAGTTGGATCTTCGTTCAGGATATCATCAAATTAGAATGAAGACTGAAGATATTCTAAAAACAACATTTCGAACTCATGAGGGTCATTATGAATTTTTGGTCATACATTTTGGCCTTACCAATGCACCTTCTACATTTCAAGGGTTGATGAAGTCCATTTTCAAACCCTTCCTTAGAAAATTTGTGCTAGTATTTTTTTATGATATAATAATCTACAGTAGGTCTTGGATGGATCATGTTCAACATGTTGACATGGTGCTAAAACTATTGCAGGAGAAACAATTATATTCAAAAACATCCAAATGTTTCTTTGGAGTACAAGAGGTGGAATATCTGGGTCATATTGTATCTCACAAGGGTGTTAAGGTAGACCCTAACAAAATTAAAGCCATTAAAGAATGGAAATTCCCCACAACCATAAAGCAGTTGCGAGGATTTCTTGGGTTAACAGGGTATTATCGCAAGTTTTTTAAGAATTATGGGAGAATAACAACACCTCTAACAACATTATTTAAGAAAGATGCATTTTCATGGACTCCTGAAGCAACTAAGGCCTTTGAACATCTTAAAGATTCAATGTGCCTAGCACCAGTCTTAGTTATGCCAAGCTTCACAAAAACCTTTATTGTGGAATGTGATGCCTCAGGAAATGGAATTGGTGCTATTTTAATGCAAGAAGGAAGACCCATTTCTTTCGAAAGTCATCCAATCAAAGGAAAGTATTTACAGAAAGCTATTTATGAGAAAGAAATGTTAGCAATACTGCATGCACTAGAGAAATGGTGAACTTACCTAATGGGAAGAAACTTCAAGGTAAAAAATTATCATGATAGTCTTAAACACTTTTTGGAACAAAGACTATCTTCAGAAGAGTAGCAAAAATGGGTCACAAAGATGTTGGGTTATGACTTTGAAATAATCTACCAAAACGGGAAGCTAAATGTTGTTGCAGATGCACTCTCAAGAAAGAATGAAGAGGTGGAATCATTTCTTTGTGGCATTTATATTATCCAAACAGATTGGATAACTAAAGCAAGGGATGAATGGAAGAAGGATGAAGAAGTGTGGACACTCATTCAAAAGTTGCAGCAAGATCCTAGTACATCTGATACATTTAGTTGGAAAAATGATTCCTTATGGTACAAAGATTGCTTATATCTTTGTAAGAATTCCAACTAAAAAAAAAGATTCTTTTGGAATTGCACACTTCTCCTTTAGGAGGACACTTATGATTTTTAAGAACTTACCACAGGGTGAAGAAAGAATTTTTTGGGATGGCCTTAAAACTGATATTCAAAAGTTTGTGGTGGAATGTTTGATTTTCCAGCAGAATAAAGTTGAGACAATTAATACCCCGAGTATTCTACAACCTTTATCCATTCCAAGTCAACGTTGGGAGGAGATTTCAATGGATTTTATCACAGGTTTACCTAAGTCCAAAGGAAAGAGTGTCATCATGGTGGTAGTTGATAGACTTATCAAGTATGCACATTTTTGTGCATTATCTCATCCATTTGAAGCAAGTACAGTTGCTACTACATTTATGGATACAATTCAAAATCTACATGGAAACCCAAGGGTTATTATGAGCGACAGAGATCCCGTTTTTACTGGAAGTTTGTGGACGGAGTTATTTTCTTGTTTGGGTACTCAATTAGCTCATAGCTCATCTTATCATCCTCAATCCTATGGTCAAACTGAGATAGTAAATAAATGTTTGGAAGGATATCTTCGTTGTTTTGTATCTGATAAACAAACATAATGGGTCAAGTGGTTACCTTTTGCTGAATGGTGGTATAACACTTCCTTCCATACTACAGCAAAAATGACCCCATTTATGGCACTTTATGGATATCATCCACCGTCCATCACCTCATCTTTAAGAGAAAATTTGAAGTTTCAAGCAGTGGAAGGTCACATCGAGCATCAACAAGAAGTTCTCCAACTCTTAAAGGATAACCTGAATTTGGCACCAAATCGAATGAAACAATAGGAAAATAAACTCTGCAGTGAGAGAATTTTTGATGTAGGCGACTGGGTATTTTTACGGCTACAACCATACAAATAAATGTCCCTCAAGCAAGCTAAGAAGGATAATAAATTATCGCCAAATTACTATGGTCCTTACAAGGTGTTGTAAAAGATTGGTACAATGGCATACAACTTAGAGCTTCCTACTTCTTCACAAGTGCATCCAGTTTTCCATGTTTCATGCTTAAAGAAGGTTATAGGTGAAAATATTCCAGTTCAAACAATATTTCCAGAACATGATGAGGAAGGAAAAATCATATTGGAACCTGAAGCGGTCATGGAAACAAGAACTTGACAGCTACGGAATCGATCAATTTCAGAGTATCTCATCAAGTGGAAGAACTTACCCAATGAAGATTCTACATGGGAGGATGAGAATTTTATATAGAAGCACCCAGAGCTATTCAAGCATTGAGGACAACACTTTTTTGAGAGAGAGAGGGGCATGTTAGGTCCCTATATTACTAGTATAGTCCCTTATTTTTGTTAGTGTAACCCCCTTGTTGTTATTATTGTACCCCTGTAACCCCCATATTTTTATTATTGTGCCCTTAAACTATTATTGTTAGGCTGGCTAGGATTACATTGTGGCCACATGGACTCCTATATATAGAAAGGAAGTTTTGTAATTTGTATCATCCAAGAATTTTTCATTCATGTAATGTATTGGAGGTTTCCCCCTCAAAGTGGATTATTTCTAAGGTGTTGATATCTCTTTTCTTCTATTTTTGGAGCTGGTTTCACAATAAAACCATGGGGGGTTGCGAAATTGGTGGTTTCACACCACCAACCCCCTGCCACGTGGATTCACCTCGTCTCATCGCACTCCCATTCACAAAACCGCTAAATCATCCTTTGTGAGTGTGATAGACCCTTCAAAAAACAACCAAACCATGTGTCCACTGTGCAATAAAAACCCCGAGTCACTATGATAACACCTGTGCCATGTAAAAATTCACATATTCTTCAAAATAAAACCCGAATGTTTCATTCGTTTGCCCACTACTGTTATTTGAGAAAGAAAAACTAAGAAGCCATTATAAACCAGAGTTGAAACCTTCATAGTTCAAACTCCTTCCAAAGACTTCCTAGTTCAATGAAGCCCTTGCTCACCCTCCTTGCTGACCTGTATTTTCATTAAATATTGTTTTTATTTTTTAGGTAATTAGCATATCAGAAAATCAGAAAAACAATTTTGATACTAGTCACAAGACCTGTTTGCTCCAGATTCTCACGATATAAATTGAAAAGCTTCACTCATCAGAAGTTCTATGTACAGAAAGAAAATCAAGTTAAACCAGAAATAGAGCATGAAAAGACAATTTAAAGAGACAAGGTTAAAAGTGAAAACAAAGAAGTAAAGTAAAAGAAGAATTCACAGTGGCAAGAAAGATAGAGTTTAAAGATGAAGACAATGAAAAAACAAGCAATTTGAACGAAAATCAATAGATAAAAGGTAGCCAGTGTGAAAGAAACATCCAAAGAGATAAGACAAAAAAATATTACAGAAACAAAATGATAACATCAACCAAATAAAACAGGGATATCTTTCAGTTAGTTAGAAAGGTGTCACTACCTTTTTGCATCCAAACATTTTATTTCCTAATATAAATCCTAAATCAGTTATAGGATATTTTTTATTAAGTTTTTATAAATACTTCATCCTTCGAAGTATTTAGTGTGGATTTCTGAACATTTCTATAGCTGTAATTGATCTAAAAACTTGAGGGTTTATTGTAATTACATTTTCCCGCCCATTTGGGAAAATGTATAGAGGGGGCATGAATCAGTATTTTGAGCTTACTCAAAACTTTTACTTTTTCTTTATAGAATTCTATACGCGAATTTAATTAACCCAACTCGCATATATATGTGGATATCTTTAAGCAAACTTGCGTATGTCCAGAGATCTTATTATGTAGATAATTATTTACTTAGATCGTTGCATCATTCATTCATCAAATGTTTAGTAAGCAGTAAACATGTGCAGTAAGAACAAAATAAATCATCACACATAAGCAATGCACATGAACACCAGGATTTAAGGTGGAAACCCAATTCCGGAGAAAACCACCGCTGCTGTCATCTCTATATTCAATATTTATTATAAAGAAAACTGCTTACAATCATGTACTGGAGCAGAATCATACCAGCACGCAGGCACCCACCTACAGAAGGCTACAACCTTCTCTCGTTATCCATATACTACTGGAAGGGAGCTACTACCCCCTGATCTCGTTTACCAGCCACTCCTGGAAGGGAGCTACTACCCCCTGATATTGTTTACCAGCCACTCCTGGAAGGGATCTGCTACCCCCTGATCTCGTTTACCAGCTACTACTAGAAGGGAGCTACAACCACCTCACTGAAGGCTTTGACCCTCAGCACCACCATGGACCACGTTTCATCAATTTTCATACTGGATCCAATAGCTTCCATAAAAAACAACTTGTAGGCCTCTTTTCATCAGATTTTCAGACTGGACCCACTCCATACATTTAAGCTCAAAGAACATACATCAAACTAAAACTTAATAACCCATTAAATTCATTCATTGAATCATCAACCAATAAACCAACAACTGATCTTTAATCATAATCAACTAGTAGCATAATCAGTACTCAAACAACCCAGATTTATATGAATACATCATTGACAGATAGCAGTAGAACAACAAGATAGATCAGATATTTCCTTCTGCACACTTCATCAAAACCCCAGCTTCCATACGCGCTTTTACTTCACTAAACCCGCGTATATACACACTTTCAAATAGATAAACCTGCGTATAGATATGCAAACATTTCAGGACTGACCTTATATTCCATACACACTTTTGCTGAAACCAACCCACGTATATACGCGCCTTCTCTGCCACGAACCTGCGTATAGATCTTAAAACATTGCAGGGTTGCGCAACTCTTTAGAATAGATAAATAGCTCAGATCTTACCCTTCACTCCAGAAAATATTTCGCCTCATCTCAGATCTAAACATTCCATAAACAGATCTAGAAGATACATAGGCATTTAAGGTCAAGAGATCTTCATCCGTCATTGTATTCATAGGTGCATTATTTACTCAAATCTATTAATGAACTGTAACCCATTCCATGCAAATATACTTCAGAGTGAAGTATTCATTCAATACCCAGACACATGCACACCCTTTCACTATGATATTCTTCTCCTTATATAGATTTAGCCTTTATCAATACCATGAGCCAAAACCACACAACCTTCGATGGTATTCTTAGATGGAATCAAATAGACAATGCAACGCTCAATAATGTGGGCTAATACCATGGTAATGCCCCTTGGTATTAGAATTTTGGGGCACAAATAGGCATATGCGACTTGGGATGTACTTATCCGCGTACATACGTGACTTGACCTTTACAAACCCGCGTATACATTGTGACATATTATATTTATCATTTCTCTGACACTTGCTGGAATTATTTTCTCTGTCACATCTGAACTAATCTATAGATACATCATTCTTACATCTTTAAAACATAGGTTGCTTATCATAGGCAACTCATCAAGTAGGTTTCCATCAAGGACAACTTCATCAAGTAGGTTGCCATCAAGGACAACACATTACATCATATTGCCAACAATCTCCCCCTTTGGACTTGATGGCAACCATGATGGTGTTTGATCACCACAAAAAATAGATAAATTAATCATACCCATTATTCAAACACCATGATACTCTCCCCCTTTGACATTAAGGGCAAAGGGCAAACCAAACCAAAACAAGGTTTCTCTTCCCTTGTAGAAAGATGAGCTCTATAGATCTGGAGTGCATTGAAATTACCATGCTCCCCCTGAGTTCATGCTGAATCTTTAGACAAATTTTTCAATGAAGTACATGACTCTATAACTCAACCAAGTATGACCATTCCTATCACCAATGACTCATACTTACATAAATTATCCAACCTAGTGGATTTATATAATTGACTCAAGTACCCAACCAAGTGGGTTTACAAATTTTGACTCAACTACCCAATCAAGTGGGCTTACAAACAAGTCCTTACAAGACTGAATATGAAAATTTTAGATCATAGATCTCAACATAACCTTTTCATCAAATTGCAGATATGAATTTTTATAACCAAAACCAAAAAGACCTCAAGAGAGAGATCATATTTCAGAACCATCATAATGCCAACAATGCATTACTCTCAGCAAGGCTAATTCTCCCCCTGAAACTTTGCTCCTATTCTTGAGTTGTCTCATTTTTTTTCTTATTAGAAAACATACGCTACTGTCTCCAATGGAGCTCATGTGTATACGTGGCTTTAGTTCATGAAACCCGCGTATAGAAAGTGAAGTACATCAAAATTCACAACTCCATCTCCCCCTGAACTTATACCACCTGTACCTGTCTTCTTCACATCAAATGCACTGTTAGAAATAAACATAACCAAAATTACCAAATCAACCATGGGAATCACCAAATATTGCTCCCCCTGTGATGATATATTACTGATTCCTCTAATGTATCTCACATCATTCCTGCAATCGTTATGAGAAGTAAACTTTATAAGTGGATGACTGCAATAGGGTCAATATTCCCTACGTTTTTTACTGGGGCTTCTTCTTTTTCCATCTTTGTTGGAAATTATCCAATTTCTCAGATCTGTTCATTAATCTGCATTCTTTTTCTACATGCCCATACTTGTTACAAGAATAACACCTTATATGACCAGAAAAGGGAGCATAGGGATCATAATATTTTTTTCTAATCTTTCTTCTATTGCACTCAACTGCTTTATGACCAAAATTGCTACATGAAAAACAATATCCCTTAAAGAAACCCGAGTACCTGGGAGCTAACTATCTTTCTGTGTAGTGTCTATCTATCTTTGACCGAAACAACTTGCTTTTGCACTTGGCTGCAAAATGTCCATAATTATGACATATAAAGCATTCAACATTATTGATACTTCTATATTTAGGAGAAAATGATTTCCTTTGAGAATTAATGATATTTGGTTGCCCTTTTGTCTCTTTAAAAACTCCAGGTTTTTCATTGATATCCTTTGAATATTTAGCTTTGTCTTGTGAACTAGATTCTCCTTTCACAGTTTCATGAAAACCAATACCAAATTTAATCAAGGGAGACCTTTGACTACTAAGAATATTATCTAGAATCTTAGTACTATCTTGAAACCTCAAGATTTTATCCTTTCCTTCTAATTTACCTTTTAAAATGTTTACCTCAACCTCCAATTTTTGTCATTGATTCCTCATACTTTCTTCGACCCTGCTTCCTTCTTCTACTTGAACATTCAATTTTAGAATCTCTTCTTTCAACCCATTTTATTGTTCTTCAAATGATTGTAGAAGTTATTCATTCTTCTTATTTTATGTTTCTAGATCTGCTTTGAGTGAGATGATTTCTACTTCAAGTCCTTCTTCTTCAAATGATTGTAGAAGTTCTTCATTCTTCTTATTTTATGTTTTGAGATTTCTTTGAGAGAGATGATTTCTACTGCAATTCCTTCACTGTTATTGGTTACTTCATCGTACAACCTTTGATACTTGTTTATCTATCCATTAATTCTAGAGATCATATCTTTGTAGACAGATTCCCTCTCTTTAAATAATCTTTGTTGAGCTTCAACTTTAATCTTGAGATTTGAAATTACTGCTTCTAGATCCATAACATTACTTTCACCTTGGTTTTTACTATCTTCACCATTGCATGCACAAGAAAGTGAATCACAAGAACAAAAATCAATACCTGTTTCATCTTCTTCATGTTCTGTTGTACATATTTTCTGAAATATATTCTTTCTTTGAGTAGACTTCTTCTTTTGCTTCCTTCCCATTGTGACAGATCTCCTTCAAGCGATCAAGCTACTTCTGAAGAACTTGATTTGAAACCAATTGTTGGGAAAAATACTGAGAGCGGGGGGTGAATCAGTATTTTGAGCTTACTCAAAAATTTTACCTTTTATTTACATAATTATATACGCAACTTTAATTAACCCAACTCGTGTATATACACAGATATATTTAAGCAAACTTGTGTATCTCTAGAGATCTTATTATGCGGATAATTCTTTTCTTAGATCATTGCATCATTCATTCATCAGATTTTTGGTAAGAAATAAACATGTGCAGTAAGAATAAAATAAATCATCACACATAAGCAACCCACATGAACACCAGGATTTAAGGTGGAAACCCAATTCGGGAGAAAACCACCGTTGTTGTTGTCTCTGTCTTCAATATTTATTATAAATAAAACTGCTTACAATCACGTATTGGTGCAGACTCATACCAGCACGTAGGCACTCACCTGCATAAGACTACAACCTTCTCTCGTTCTCCAGCTATTACTGGAAGGGAGCTTCAACCCCCTGATATCATTTAACAGCCACTCCTGGAAGGGAGCTACTACCTCCTGATCTCGTTTATGAGCCACTCCTAGAAGGGACATACTAACCCCTGATCTCATTACTAGCTACTACTGGAAGGGAGCTACAACCCCCGCACTAAAGGCTTTGACCCTCAACACCACCATGGACCACGTTTCATCAATTTTCATACTGGATCCAACAAATTCCATACAACACAACTTGTAGGCCTATTTTCATCATATTTTTAGATTGGAACCACTCCATACATTTAAGCTCAAAGAACATACATCAAAATAAAACTTTATAACCCATTCAATTCATTCATTGAATCATCAACCAATCAACCAACAACTGATCTTTAATCATAATCAACTAGCAGCATAATCAGTACTCAAAAAACCCAGATATGTATGAAGACATCATTGACAGACATCAGTAGAACAACAAAACAGATCAGAGATTTCCTTTTGCACACTTTAGAAAAACCCCAGCTTCCATACACGCTTTTACTTGACTAAAATCGTGTATATACGCACTTTCACATAGAAAAACCTGCGTATACATCTACAAACATTTCAGGGTTGACCTTATATTCCATATGCACTTTTGTTGAAACCAACCCATGTATATACTCGCTTTCTCTGCCAAGAAACTGCATATAGATATGAAAACATTGCAGGGCTGCACAACTCTTCAAAACAAATAAATAGCTCAGATCTTACCCTTCACTCCAGAAAATATGTTCCCTCATCTTAGAACTAAACATTCCATAAACAGATCTAGAAGATACATAGTCATTTTAGGTCAAGAGATCTTCATCTATCATTGTATTCATAGGTGCATTATTTATTCAGATCTATTAATGAACTGTAACCCATTCCATGCAGATATACTTCAGAGTGAATTATTCATTCAATACCCAGACACATGCACACCCTTTCACTATGATCTTCTTATCCTTATATAGTTTTAGCCTTTATCAATACCATGAGCCAAAACCACACAATTTTTTATGGTATTCTTGGACGGAATCAAATAGACAATGCAACGCTCAATACTGTGGGCTAGTACCATGGTAATGCCCCTTGCTATTATAATTTTGGAGCACAAACAAGCATGCGCGACTTGGGATGTACTTATCTACATACATACGTGACTTGAGCTATACAAACCCACGTATACATTGTGACATATTATATTTATCATTTCTCTGACACTTGCTGGAATTATTTTCTCTGTCACATTTGAACTAATCTATAGATACATCATTCTTACATCTTTAACACATAGGGTTCTTATCATGGGCAACTCATCAAGTAGGTTGCCATCAAGGACAACACATTAAATCATATTTCCAACAATCTCCCCCTTTGGACTTGATGGAAACCATGATGGTGTTTGATCACCACAACAGATAGATACATTAATCATACCCATTATTCAAACACCATGATACTCTCCGCCTTTGACATCAAGGGAAAAGGGTGGATCAAACCAAAACAAGGTTTGTCTTCCCTTGTAGAAAGATGATTTATGTAGATATGAAGTGCATTAAATTTATCATGCTCCCCCTAAGTTCATGCTGAATCTTTAGACAGATTTTTCAATGAAGTACATGATTCTATAACTCAACCAAGTATGACCATTCCGATCACCAATGAATCATACTTACATCAATTATCCAACCTAGTGGATTTACATATTTGACTCAAGTACCCAACCAGGTGGGTTTACAAATTTTGACTCAACCACCCAATCAAGTGGGTTTAGAAACAAGTTCTTACATGACTGAATATGACAATTTTACATCATAGGTCTCAACATAACCTTTTCATAAAATTGTAGATATGAATTTTTATAACCAAAACCAAAAAGACCTCAAGAGAGAGATCATATTTCAGAACCATCATAATGCCAACAATGCATTACTCTTAGCAAGGCTAATTATCCCCCTGAAACTATACTCCTATTCTTAAGTTGTCTCACTCTTTTTATTATCAGAAAAAATACGCTACTGTCTCCAATGGAACCCGCGTGTATATGCAGCTTTAGTTCATGAAACCTGCATATAGAAAGTGAAGTACAGAAAAATTCACAACTCCATCTCCCACTAAACTTATACCACCTGTACCTGTCTTCTTCACATCAGATGCACTGTTAGAAATAAACATAACCAAAATTACCAAACCAACCATGGGAATCACCATATATTGCTCCCCCTGTGATGATACATTATTGATTCCTCTAATGTATCTCACATCACTCCTGCAGTCATTATAAGAATTAAAATTCAGAAGTGGATAACTGCAATAGGGTCAATATTCCCTACGTTTTTGACTGGGGCTTCTTCTTTTTCCAGCTTTGCTATAAATTCTCCAATTTCTCAGATCTGTTCATTAATCTATATTCTTTTTCTACATGCCCATACTTGTTACAAGCATAACACCTTATGTGACCATAAAAGGGAGCATAGGGATCATAATATGTTTTTCTAATCTTTCTTCTATTGCACTCAACTGCTTTATGACCAAAATTGTTGCATGAAAAGAAATATCCCTTAAAGAAACCTAAGTACCTAGGAGCTGACTGTCTTTCTGTGTAGCTTCTATCTGTCTTTGACCGAAACAATTTGATTATGTACTTGGCTGCAACATGTCCATAATTATGACATATAAAGAATTCAACATTATTGATACTTCTATATTTAGGAGCGAATGATTTCCTTTGAGAATTCATGATTGTTGGTCGCCCTTTTGTCTCTTTAAACACTTAAGGTTTTGCATTGATATCCTTTGAATATTTGGCTTTATCTTGTGAACTAGATTATCCTTTCACAGTTTTATGAAATCCAAGACCAAATTTAATCAAGGGAGACATTTGACTACTAAGAATATTATCCAGAATATTAGTACTATCTTGAAACCTCAAGATTTTATCCTTTTCTACTAATTTACCTTTTAAAATGTTTACCTAAACCTCCAAATTTTGGCATTGATTCTTCATAATTTCTTCGACCCTGCTTCCTTCTTCTAATTGTTCATTCAATTTTAGAATCTCTTCTTTCAACCAATTTTCTTGTTCTTCAAATGATTGTAGAAGTTATTCATTCTTCTTATTTGATGTTTCTATATTTGCTTTGAGCGAGATGATTTCTGCTTCAAGTCATTCTTCTTCAAATGATTGTATAAGTTCTTCATTCTTCTTAGCTAATGTTTCGAGATCTGCTTTGTTAGAGATTATTTCTGCTTCAAGTCCTTCACTGTGATTGGTTACTTCATCGTACAGCCTTTGATACTTGTTTATCTGTCCATTCATTCTAGATATCATATATTTGTAGATATATTTCCTCTCATTAAATAATCTTTGTTGAGCTTCAACTTTAATCTTGATATTTGCAATTACTGCTTCTATATCCATAACATTACTTTCACTTTGGTTTTCACTATCTTCACCATTGCATGCACAAGAAAGTGAATCGCAAGAACAATAATCAATACCTGTTTCATCTTCTTCATGTTCTGTTGTACATGTTTGCTGAGATATCTTCTTTCTTTGAGTAGCCTTCTTCTTTTTCTTCCTTCCCATTGTGACAGATCTCCTTCAAATGATCAAGCTTCTTCTGAAGAACCTACTCAGAAACCAATTGTTGGGAAAAATACTGAGAGGGAGGGGGGGGTGAATCAGTATTTTGAGCTTACTCAAAACTTTTACTTTTTCTTTACAGAATTCTATACGCAACTTTAATTAACCCAACTCACGTATATACGCAAATATCTTTAAGCAAACTTGCGTATGTCCAGAGATATTATTATGCAGATAATTATTTACTTAGATCATTGCATCATTCATTCATCAGATGTTTAGTAAGTAGTAAACATGTGCAATAATAACAGAATAAATCATCACACATAAGCAACCCACATGAACACCAGTATTTAAGGTGGAAGCCCAATTCGGGAGAAAACCACCGTCGCTCTCATCTCTGTCTTCAATATTTATTATAAAGAAAACTGCTTACAATCATGTACTAGTGTAGACTCATAACAGCACACAGGCACCCTCCTGCAGAAGGCTACAACCTTCTCTCATTTTCCAACTACTATTGGAAGGGAGCTTCAACCCCCTGATCTCGTTTACCAGACACTCCTGGAAGGGAGCTACTACCCCCTAATCTAGTTTATGAGCCACTCTTAGAAGGGAGCTACTACCCCCTAATCACATTTAATAGCTAATACTAGAAGGGAGCTACAACCCCCTCACTGAAGGATTCGACCCTCAGCACCACCATGGACCACGTTTCATCAATTTTCATACTGGATCCAACAACTTCCATACAACACAACTTGTAGGCCTCTTTTCATCAGATTTTCAAATTGGACCCACTTCATACATTTAAGCTCAAAGAACATACATCAAACTGAAACTTTATAAACCATTCAATTCATTCATTGAATCAACAACCAACCAACCAACAATACATCTTTAATCATAATCAACTAGCAGCATAATCAGTACTCAAACAACCCAGATCTGTATGAAAAAATCATTGACAGACAATAGTAGAACAACGAAATAGATCAGATATTTCCTTCTGCACACTTCAGCTAAACCCTAGCTTCCATACGCGCTTTTACTTGACTAAACCCACATATATACGCGCTTTCACATAGATAAACATGTGTATACATCTGCAAACATTTCAATATTGACCTTATATTACATACACGCTTTTGTTGAAACCAACCTGTGTATATACGCGCTTTCTCTACCATGAACCTACGTATATTTCTACAAACATTGCAGGGTTGCACAACTCTTCAGAATAGATAAATAGCTCAAATCTTACCCTTCACTCCAGAAAATATTTCGCCTCATCTCAGATCTAAACATTCCATAAACATATCTAGAAGATACATAGTCATTTCAGGTCAAGAGATCTTCATCCATCATTGTATTCACAGGTGCATTATTTATTCAGATCCATTAATGAACTGTAACCCATTCCATGCAAATATACTTTAGAGGGAAGTATTCATTCAATACCCAGACACATGCACACCCTTTCACTATGATCTTCTTCTCCTTATATAGTTTTAGCCTTTATCAATACCATGAGCCAAAACCACACAACTTCCGATGGTATTCTTGGATGGAATCAAATAGACAATGCAACGCTTAATATTGTGGGCTAATACCATGGTAATGCCCCTTGGTATTATAATTTTGGAGCACAAACAGGCATACGCAACTTGGGACGTACTTATCTGCATACATACACGACTTGACCTTTACAAACCCACGTATACATTGTGACATATTATATTTATCATTTCTCTAACACTTGTTGGAATTCTTTTCTTTGTCACATCTGAATTGATCTGTAGATACATAATTCTTACATCTTTAACACATAGGTTGCTTATCATAGGAAACTCATCAAGTAGGTTTCCATCAAGGACAACTTCATCAAGTAGGTTGCCATCAAGGACAACACATTACATCATATTTCCAATAATCTCCCCCTTTGTACTTGATGGAAACCATGATGGTGTTTGATCACCACAACAGATAGATACATTAATCATACCCATTATTCAAACACCATGATACTCTCCCCCTTTGACATCAAGGGCAAAGGGCGGATCAAACAAAAACAAGGTTTTTCTTCCCTTGTAGAAAGATGAGCTCTATAGATCTGAAGTACATTAAATTTACCATGCTCCCCCTGAGTTAATGCTGAATCTTTAGACAAATTTTTCAATGAAGTACATGACTCTATAACTCAACCAAGTATGACCATTCCTATCACCAATGACTCATACTTACATCAATTATCCAACCTAGTGGATTTACATATTTGACTCAAGTACCCAACCAAGTGGGTTTACAAATTTTGACTCAACTACCCAATCAAGTGGGTTTACAAACAAGTCCTTACATGACTGAATATGACAATTTTACATCATAGGTCTCAACATGACCTTTTCATCAAATTGTAGATATGAAATTTTATAACCAAAATCAAAATTACCTCAAGAGAGAGATCATATTTCATAATCGTCCTAATGCCAACAATGCATTACTCTCTTCAAGTCTAATTCTCCCCCTGAAACTGTGCTCCTATTATTGAGTTGTATCATTGTTTTTCTTATCAGAAAACATACACTACTTTCTCCAACGAAACTTGCGTGTATACGCAACTTGAGTTCATGAAACCCGCATATAGAAAGTGAAGTACAGAAAAATTAACAACTCCATCTCCCCCTGAACTTATACCACCTGTACCTATCTTCTTCACATCAGATGCACTGTTAGAAATAAAAATAACCAGAATTACCAAACCAACCATGGGAATCATCATATATTTCTCCCTCTTTGATGATACATTATTGATTCCTATAATGTATCTCACATCACTTCTGTAGTCATTATGAGAAGTAAACTTTAGAAGTGGATGACTGCAATAGGGTCAATATTCCCTACGTCTTTTACTGGGGCTTCTTCTTTTTCCAGCTTTGCTGGAAATTCTCCAATTTCTCAAATCTGTTCATTAATTTTCATTCTTTTTCTAAATGCCCATACTTGTTACAAGAATAACACCTTATGTGACCATAAAAGGGAGCATAGGGATCATAATATGTTTTTCTAATCTTTCTTCTATTGCACTCAACTGGTTTATGACCAAAATTGCTGCATGAAAAACAATATCCCTTAAATAAACCTGAGTACCTGGGAGTTGACTATCTTTCTATGTAGTGTCTATCTGTCTTTGACCGAAAGAATTTGCTTATGCACTTGGCTACAAAATGTCCATAATTATGACATATAAAGCATTCAACATTATTGATACTTCTATATTTAGGAGCGAATGATTTCCTTTGAGAATTCATGATCATTGGTTTCCCTTTTGTCTCTTTAAACACTTCAGGTTTTGCATTGATATCCTTTGAATCTTTGGCTTTGTCTTGTGAACTAGATTCTCCTTTCATAGTTTCATGAAAACCAAGACCAAATTTAATCGAGGGAGACCTTTTCCTACTAAGAATATTATCCAGAATCTTAGTACTATCTTGAAACCTCAAGATTTTATCCTTTTCTTCTAATTTACCTTTTAAAATGTTTACCTCAACCTTCAATTTTTGGCATTGATTCTTCATACATTCTTCGACCCTGCTTCCTTCTTCTACTTGTTCATTGAATTTTAGAATCTCTTCTTTCAACCCATTTTTTTTTTCTTCAAATTATTGTAGAAGTTCTTCATTCTTCTTATTTGATGTTTCTATATTTGCTTTGAGCGAGATGATTTCTGCTTCAAGTCCTTCTTCTTCAAATGATTGTAGAAGTTATTCATTCTTCTCATTTGATGTTTCGAGATCTGCTTTGAGAGAGATGATTTATGCTTCAAGTCCTTCACTATGATTGGTTACTTCATCATAAAGCCTTTGACACTTGTTTATCTGTCCATTCATTCTAGAGATCATATCTTTGTAGATAGATTCCCTCTCATTAAATAATCTTTTTTGAGCTTCAAATTTAATCTTGAGATTTGCAATTACTGCTTCTAGATCCATAACATTACTTTCACTTTGGTTTTCATTATCTTCACCATTGCATGCACAAGAAAGTGAATCACAAGAACAACAATCAATATCTATTTCATCTTCTTCATTTTCTGCTATACATGTTTTCTGAGATATCTTCTTTCTTTGAGTAGCCTTCTTCTTTTTCTTCCTTCCCATTGTCACAGATCTCTTTCAAATGATCAAGCTTCTTCTGAAGAACCTGCTCTAAAACCAATTGTTGGGAAAAATACTAAGAGGGGGGGGGGGGGGTGAATCAGTATTACTTGCTCGCTTTTACCTGCAATTCTATCCGCGCTTTAATTAGCAACTCACACGTATATACGTAGATATATTTAAGAAAACTTGCGTATGTCCAGAGATATTATTATGCAGATAATTCTTTACTTAGATCATTGCATCATTCATTAATCAGATGTTTAGTAAGAAGTAAAAATGTGCAGTAAGAATAGAATAAATCATCACACATAAGCAACCCACATGAATACCAGGATTTAAGGTGGAAACCCAATTCGGGAGAAAACCACCATTGCTCTTGTCTCTGTCTTCAATATTTATTATAAAGAAAACTGCTTACAATCATGTATTGGCGCAGACTCATACCAGCACGCAGGCACCCTCCTGCAGAAGGCTACAACCTTCTCTCATTTTCCAGATACTATTGGAAGGGAGCTTCAACCCCCTGATCTCGTTTACTAGCCACTCCTGGAAGGTAGATACTACCCCTTGATCTCATTTACGAGCCACTCTTAGAAGGGAGCTACTACCCCCTGATCTCGTTTACCAGCTACTACTAGAAGGGAGCTACAACCCCCTCACTGAAGGCTTCGACCCTCAGCACCACCATGGACCACGTTTCATCAATTTTCATACTGGATCCAACAACTTCCATACAACACAACTTGTAGGCCTCTTTTCATCAGATTTTCAAACTGGACCCACTCCATACATTTAAGCTCAAAGAACATACATCAAACTGAAACTTTATAACCCATTCAATTCATTCATTGAATCAACAACCAATCAACCAACAATTGATCTTTAATCATAATCAACTAGCAGCATAATCAATACTCAAACAACCCAAATCTATATGAAGACATCATTGACAGACAGCAGTAGAACAACAAAATAGATAAGAGATTTCCTTTTGCACGCTTCAACTAAACCCCAACTTCCATATGCGCTTTTACTTGACTAAACCCACATATATATGCGCTTTCACATAGATAAACATGCATATATATCTGCAAACATTTCAGAACTGACCTTATATTCCATACGTGCTTTTGTTGAAACCAACCCTTGTATATACGTGATTTATCTACCATGAACCTACGTATAGATATAAAAAAATTGTAGGGCCGCGCAACTCTTCAGAATAGATAAATAGCTCAAATATTACCCTTCACTCCATAAAATATTTTGCCTCATCTTAGATCTAAACATTCCATAAACATATCTAGAAGATACATATTCATTTCAGGTCAAGAGATCTTCATCCGTCATTGTATTCATAGGTGCATTATTTATTCAGATCTATTAATGAACTGTAACCCATTCCATGCAGATATACATCAGAGTGAAGTATTCATTCAATACCCAGACACATGCACACCCTTTCACTATGATCTTCTTCTCCTTATATAGTTTTAGCCTTTATCAATACCATGAGCCAAAACCACACAACTTCTGATGGTATTCTTGGATGGAATCAAATAGACAATGCAACACTTAATACTGTGGGCTAATACCATGGTAATGCCCCTTGGTATTATAATTTTGGAGCACAAACAGGCATACATAACTTGGGACGTACTTATCTGCGTACATACGTGACTTTACCTTTACAAACCCGCGTATACATTGTGACATACTATATTTATCATTTCTCTGACACTTGCTGGAATTCTTTTCTCTGTCACATCTGAATTAATCTGTAGATACATAATTCTTACATCTTTAACACATAGGTTTCTTATCATAGGAAACTCATCAAGTCGGTTTCCATCAAGGACAACTTCATCAAGTAGGTTGCCATCAAGGACAACACATTACATCATATTTCCAATAATCTCCCCCTTTGGACTTGATGGAAACCATGATGGTGTTTTATCACCACAACAGATAGATACATTAATCATACCCATTATTCAAACACCACGATACTCTCCCCTTTGACATCAAGGGCAAAGGGCGGATCAAACAAAAACAAGTTTGTCTTCCCTTGTAGAAAGATGAGCTCTATAGATCTGAAGTACATTAAATTTACCATGCTCTCCCTGAGTTAATGCTGAATCTTTAGACAGATTTTTCAATGAAGTACATGTCTCTATAACAAAACCAAGTATGACCATTCCTATCCCCAATGACTCATACTTACATAGATTATCCAACCTAGTGGATTTACATATTTTACTCAAGTACCCAACCAAGTGGGTTTACAAATTTTGACTCAACTACCCAATCAAGTGGGTTTAAAAACAAGTCCTTACATGACTAAATATGACAATTTTACATCATAGGTCTCAACATAACCTTTTCATCAAATTGTAGATATGACTTTTTATAACCAAAACCAAAAGTACCTCAAGAGAGAGATCATATTTTAGAACCATCATAATGCTAACAATGCATTACTCTCAGCAAGGCTAATTCTCCCCCTGAAACTATGCTCCTATTCTTGAGCTGTATCACTATTTTTCTTATGAGAAAACATACGCTACTGCCTCCAACATAACTCGCATGTATACGCAGCTTTAGTTCATGAAACCCGCATATAGAAAGTGAAGTACAGAAAAATTCACAACTTCATCTCCCCCTGAACTTATACCACTTATACATATCTTCTTCACATCAAATGCACTGTTAGAAATAAAAATAACCAGAATTACCAAACCAACCATGGGAATCACCAAATACTACTCCCCCTGTGCTGATACATTACTGATTCCTCTAATGTATCTCACATCACTCCTGTAGTCATTATGAGAAGTAAACTTTAGAAGTGGATGACTGCAATAGGGTCAATATTCCCTACGTTTATGACTGGGGCTTCTTCTTTTTCCAGCTTTGCTGGAAATTCTCCAATTTCTCAGATCTGTTCATTAATCTGCATTCTTTTTCTGCATGCCCATACTTGTTACAAGAATAACACCTTATGTGACCAGAAAAGGGAGCATAGGGATCATAATATGTTTTTCTAATCTTTATTCTATTGCACTCAACTGATTTATGACCAAAATTGCTGCATGAAAAACAATATCCCTTAAAGAAACCTCAGTACTTGGGAGCTGACTCTCTTTCTCTGTAGCGTCTATCTGTCTTTGACCGAAACAATTTGCTTATGCACTTGGCTACAACATGTCCATAATTATGACATATAAAGAATTCAACATTATTGATAGTTCTATATTTAGGAGCGAATGATTTCCTTTGAGAATTCATGATTGTTTGTTGCCCTTTTGTCTCTTTAAACACTTTAGGTTTCGCATTGATATCCTTTGAATCTTTGGCACTTTCTTGTGAGCTAGGTTCTCCTTTAACATTTTCATGAAAACCAAGACCAAATTTAACAGAAGGAAACCTTTGACTACTAAGAATATTGTCCAGAATATTAGTACTATCTTGAAACCTCAAGAGCTTATCTTTTTCTTCTAATTTATATTTTAGAATGTTTACCTCAACCTCCAATCTTTGGCATTGATTCTTCATACTTTCTTCAACCCTTCTTCCAACTTCTACCTGATCATTCAATTTTGAAATCTCTTCCTTCAACCCATTTTTCTTTTCCTTCAAATAGGTCATAGAGGTCTTCATTCTTCTTATTTTGATGTTTCTAAGATTTAATTTGAGATGATTTACTTCCGTCCTTCTTCTCATTCTTCTAAATGATTGTAGAAGTTATTCATTCTTCTCCATTTGATGTTCAGATCTACTTTTGAGAGAGACAGTTGCTTCTAGAGTCACTTGATCTGTGATTGAGAGTTGCATGTCTATGCCATTTGATGATACTTGGTTGTATCATTCATTCCAGAATCTCACTTCCATCATGCATTGGGAATGAATTCCCTCTCATTAAATAATCTTTTTTGATCTTCAACTTTAATCTTGAGATTTGCAATTACTGCTTCTAGATCAATAACATTACTTTCAATTTGGTTTTCACTATCTTCACCATTACATGCACAAGAAAGTGAATCACAAGAACAACAATCAATACCTATTTCATCTTCTTCATGTTTTGCTGTACATGTTTTCTGAGATATCTTCTTTCTTTGAGTAGCCTTCTTCTTTTTCTTCCTTCCCATTGTGACAGATCTCCTTCAAGCGATCAAGCTTCTTCTGAAGAACCTACTCTGAAACCAATTTTTGGGAAAAATACTGAGAGGAGGGGGGGGGGGGTGATTCAGTATTTTGAGCTTACTCAAAAATTTTAATTTTTCTTTACATAATTCTGTACATGACTTAATTAACCCAATTCGTGTATATACGTAGATATCTTTAAGCAAACTTGCATATGTCCAGAGATATTATTATGCAGATAATTCTTTACTCAGATCATTGCATCATTCATTCATCAGATGTTTAGTAAGCAATATACATGTGTAGTAAGAATAGAATAAATTATCACACATAAGCAACCCACATGAATGCTAGGATTTAAGGTGGAAACCCAATTCGGGAGAAAACCACTGCTGCTCTCGTCTCTGTATTCAATATTTATTATAAAGAAAACTGCTTACAATCATGTACTGGTGTAGACTCATACCAGCACGCAGGCACCCACCTGCATAAGGCTACAACCTTCTCTCTTTCTCCAGCTACTACTAGAAGGGAGCTTCAACCCCCTGATCTTGTTTACCAGCCACTCCTGGAAGGGAGCTACTACCCCCTGATCTCGTTTACCAGCCACTCCTGGAAGGGAGCTACTACCCCTTGATGTTTTTTACCAGCTACTACTGGAAGGGAGCTACAACCCCCTCACTGAAGGCTTCAACCCTCAGCACCACCATGGACCACGTTTCATCAATTTTCATATTGGATCCAAAAGCTTCCATACAACACAACATGTAGGCCTCTTTTCATCAAATTTTCAGACTAGACCCACTCCATACATTTAAGCTCAAAGAAAATACATAAAACTAAAATTTTATAACCCATTCAATTCATTCATTGAATCACTAACCAATCAACCAAAAAATGATCTTTAATAATAATCAACTAGCAACATAATCAGTACTCAAACAACCCAGATCTGTATGAAGACATCATTGACAGACAGCAGTAGAACAACAAAGAATATTAGAGATTTCCTTCTGCACACTTCAGCAAAACCCCAGCTTCCATACGCGCTTTTACTTCACTAAACCCGTGTATATACGCGCTTTCACATAGAAAAACCTGCGTATACATCTGAAAACATTTCAGGACTGACCTTATATTCCATACGCGCTTTTGTTGAAACCAACTCGTGTATATACACGTTTTCTCTGCCACGAACCTGTGTATAGATCTGAAAACATTGCAGGGCTGCGCAACTCTTTAGAATAGATAAATAGCTCAGATCTTACCCTTCACTCCAGAAAATATTTCACCTCAACTCAGATCTAAAGATTCCATAAACAGATCTAGAAGATACATATTCATTTCAGGTCAAGAGATCTTCATCCATCATTGTATTCATAGGTGTATTATTTATTCAGATCTATTAATTAAATGTAACCCATTCCATGCAGATATACTTCAGAGTGAAGTATTCATTCAATACCCAGACACATGCACACCATTTCACTATGATCTTCTTCTCCTTATATATTTTTAGCCTTTATCAACACCATGAGCCAAAACCACACAACTTTCGATGATATTCTTGGACAGAATCAAATAGACAATGCAACGCTCAATACTGTGGGCTAATACCATGGTAATGCCCCTTTGTATTATAATTTTGGAGCACAAACATGAATACGCGACTTGGGACGTACTTATCCGCGTACATACGCGACTTGACCTTTACAAACCCGCACATACATTGTGACATATTATATTTATCATTTCTCTGACACTTGCTGGAATTGTTTTCTCTGCCACATCTGAACTGATCTGTAGATACATCATTCTTACATCTTTAACACATAGGTTTCTTATCAGGCAACTCATCAAGTAGGTTTCCATCAAGGACAACTTCATCAAGTAGGTTGCCATCAAGGACAACACATTACATCATATTGCCAACACAGTCAACATACATGACAAATAATAAAGGCATTGCATTACAGGATTCATGTGTTGAGCCACTTCAATGAAGTATCTTTCAATTGTTCATTTTTTTTCCTTAAGTATTCCATAAACTTGTATGTTTTCCAAATTTAAATGTTATAACATGAATATTATTGCATAATTTGTTTAAGTACACTCTATTCTGAACTATTATTCATTTTAATGTTTTCTTCTGATATCCAGACTTGATAATCCTTAATTTCTCTCCCATATTGATTGACCTCTTCTTCTTTATTCATTATCCGGTTTAAGGAATCCTTAACTGCTCCTTGATCCCGATTGAAAACCACTTCACCATTCAGCCTTAAAGATCTGATTTTGCTAAGCTACCTTGCCCTGTGAACACTTCCATTAGAACTTGATTCTGTCCTGTTTTCTTGAGACATTGACTCTGTTATCACTCTAATAATTCTTAAGTTGTGAGATTTTGATTTAAAGTCTAAGAAAATTAGAGGTAACCATAGACCAAATTTTAAACTCTAGGATCTAACCTTCCTAGGCTTCAGAGAGGGCTCTCTCTTTAAGATTTAGCTTTGCTTTAATTATAATATATTAGGCTAGTTATGATTGTGCAATTTGGCTTTGATTTGGTTTGGTTTGGTGGGAAAAATTACTTAATGATATGGATAGTGGGAAATCTGTTTGTCCATTGGGCTAAGGAGTCAAAAATCAAGCAGAAAGAACTAGGATCAAGGTCAAAAAGTCAAATTTTTTCAGGGCAAGATAGACAAGTCTTTAAATATCTTGGAAGGTTGTTTTGGTGAAGTGATTTGACTAGGATAAAGAGAAATGAAGGATTATTTGATCTAGATAAGGAAGGAGTAGACATAGGTCATTCGAAAGAGGGATAAATTAAGGGTTCCCTACTTTGGAAATTAGCAAAAAACATAGAAATGATAAACAGTAAAGACAGGGTGCTTTTAACAAATCCTGAAATAATACTCCTGTTTAATCATTAAAATTTAGAATACATAATGGATGCATGAAAACATGAGAAGATAAACAATGACAGGTAGAAAGTACTTCACTTCAATGGCTCATCACATGAATTTTGAAATATGATGCTAGATGATCTGATCTAGTGTGCTACTCGAAATTTGCAACAAAAAGCTTTCAAGTACAACAAAAATGACTATAGAAATCTTCAAAAATTTATTCCACAATAATACTTCAAAGAGTGAAGTATTTATACAAAAATGTTTACAAAATATCCTAGAATGCTTCTAGGAATTATATAAGGAAAAATAAAATATCTTTACAACAAAATAGAGACAGTTTCTTAATAAATCAGCAAGTTGTCTTATTTATCCAAATAAAATAGAAAAATGTTTGTGGATTAGGTGCAACTGGCTGCCTTGGTGTCCTCTTTGCTGGCATATATATTTCAATTCTATTTTGAAATGTTATATTCTTTATCTTATACTCTTTAACTCTGATACTCTTTAACCTTTGTAAAAACTGCCTTACTGCTGTAATAAATTCTATTTTGACTGTGAAAAATTTAGCCAACTATTTTACCCTTTTTTCTGCAATTTGACTTTTTCAATAAGTCAGTGAGTGATTGCCAAGCTTCATCATTAGGAATTTGCATCTTTTTCAGCTTCCTGAGGTTTTCATCTACCTCAGTATATCTAGAAAATGTTGGCTTTATGACAAATAAATGTTTTATCTCATGTTGAAGATAAAAAAAGTCTTCAAAACTTCTTTGTAAGACCTTCCTTGTAGGAATACTTTTCCATCCTATTTTTTCAACCTGCTCTTCTGCATACTCTCTGGTTTTCTTATTGTAGTCTTCCTATGGCATGAGTTTATCATTAATTACGAAAATGTTAGACAAAATTCTTTTCCTTAAATTTATTTAACCATAAACTTGGTTATGGCTATGTTCATATTTTCACATTTCTCTTCAAGTTGTTTCATCATATTCTTCTTTGAAAGGACTTTCCTTATTTCAAGGATTGTCTCTGTCCTATCAGTGATTTCTATTTCATCCAAATCTTGTTTGTTTTTACTATTGAGAAACTTTATCAATTCTATGGCTTGCTCAGGTTTGTCACCTAGCTCATATTTTGTTTTCTGAATTTCTGCTTGTGCTGCCTTTAGCAAATCCCTCTGCTCATATATTACCTGGATTGAGGGCCAAACATCATTCATGGCTTTAATGATTTTACACCATAACTGATTTTTCAGATAAGAAATCAGCTCTTTTAAGGTCAAATCTTTTTGTAGAATTTTCAATTTAGTATTTAACCTGTTAGCCCTTTGCTCATGAGTTTTAGCATTAATTTGAGCTAGCTTTTTAGCATCTTCAATATTTTCAATTACTTTCTTCAATATGTTAATTTCATTTGTTTGAAGTGACATTTCTTCCATGGCTTTTACTAGTTTACTAGCCTCATCTGAATGTTGAGTTGCTATAGTAGAGGACTTTGTGGCTGAATTTGTGGATGATATCACTAGCATTGCAGTAGCCAGTGGTTCTTTTGGTGCCAACTCTTCTGCCAGAGTTGAAGGCACAACAGTAGTAACCATCGAAATTAATGTAGGAGTTTCCTGTGTTTTTGTAGTTTCTCTTTCATGGACAAGCTTGTCCATTTGAATCTCCATCTCTTTTATTTGTCCTGTTAATTGAAAAATTAAGTTCATCATGTCCTCTTTTTTATTTTTCTCTTGTACTATTTCTCTGGCCTGTGGATGTTCAATTGGTGGAAGCTTGAGTTGTTTGCTCAATGCTGCAATATCTTCATTCTTCTTCCTCACTAACTGTTATGCTGCTTTAATATTTGCAGGATCATATCCTACTTGGATAACCAACTCTTATAAAGACTTAATCCTAAGATATTTAGCATATGATGAGGCCTTATCAACCTTCATTTGATCTCTCATGTTTATGATTGTATTCTGAAGCTTGTTGATACTCATAGCCTTGGTAGTTATGGTAGATTATAACATCTCTGAACTTAGCCTATGAAACTCAATCTTATCTAGTGCATGAATAATTTCTGTGGGTACTTAAAGATCAAGTTTCTTGTAGTCTGCAAATGTCTTAGAAGTCCTGATTGTTGGTTGAAGCACTGACGCAATCAAATTTTTATTTGAATAGTCAAAAGATGATAAAAGTATATTCTGAATGCCTGATGTTTGCTTCAAAATACTGAGAATATATCTCATTCTTGATTTCTTCATTCTTTGTCTTAATCTGCTTATATTTTTCCCTGATATCAAGATATTTTTCTTCCGCTGTCTATGAGGAAGATGCCTCCAAATTCTGTTGTTTCTCTATGACCTGAGTATTTGAATTATCAGGATTTCCTTCATTTAAAATATCTATTGTTGGCTCATTTGTATTGACTATAGTAGCATCTTTATTTGTCATTGGAATATCTGTGTCTTCTACTTCTATGGTCACTTTTCCTTTATCAACTGAATTTATTTTAGGTTTTTTATTGTATCTAATTTTAAACCTTGTCTCAGTTGTTGTCTCAACAACATATGTACCTTCTTCTCTAACTCTGTTAGTACCTTTTTCTCCTTTATTTTCAGTTTTCAAGGTGTGACCAGTATCACCTTGTTTAACTACATCTACTAAAGTGTTTTCTAGCCACTCAGTTTGATTGACATATTTTTCAACCTCTGGTTTTTTCTCATGTATATAAGGTGTTAGTTTAGTCTTAACCCTCATTTTTCTTAACATTCCTTGTGGATCATAGTTCCATGAGAAGCTCCCTTCAAATTTGTACTCAAGCAATTTTTTTGCTGCTTCTTGTTCTGCATCTCTGTGATTACAAATAAATGGCCCCACTTGATTCTTTAAATTAAATTGGGTCTTCTTCTTGGTTGCTAGGAAGTTGATAGAATCATAATTTAAGATTTTCCTGATATACTCCAAGGCAAAGACTCTCATTGGTACATACTTAGGGAGTTTATAGGGTAATAGATTAGACCCAAAAACTCTGATTTCTGTATGTTTTTTATATAATTAAAAATCACTAGTTCTAGTGTGCTCTGATAGTTGTAGAAATTTCTTCATTTCATCACTGATTCTTGGTTTTTCTGTGTTGGTCAACATATTTATCAATGGGTGGACAAAGTTATCTATAAATTCTGCATAAGTGAACATAGTGGACTCTTTTCTAATCAAAGAAGTCCAAAAGATTACTGAAAGTGGATTTTCTTCTATATCAAGCTTCTAGAGGGTTATTCGAAACTTGTCTGCTTGAAAATATAAGAACATATGGAAAAAGAAGGATGTACACCTAAAAAATCCTTCAGTTGGAAATTTGAAAAGCTGATCATGGATATTGTCAGCTATATACTTAGCATAATTGAAAATTACAGAGGGAGGTTGTCTTGCTGCAAAAGTAGAAAGAAACCATAAGATGGACTCATCAGTATGCTCATCTGTAAAGTATCCTAGGATAAATGACAACATGGAAATGACATTCCTAGACTCTTTTGGAAATTTTGGAGTGGAATATGGAGGGTTTATTTGAGGAATTTCAGGATGTAAAGGCATGAACACTTGGAAAATCTGAAACCTTTTGGGAAATTCCAAACCAATGTACAACTTTGTTAGTGCTTGTATTGACAAAGGAACTGATTTGGGATCATGTTTGAGTTGTAACATCTGGTTTATGGACTCAGTAGTAATTGTAAACAATACCTCTTTTTTTTCATTCATCATTACTCTATTTTCAAGTGAATAATAACTATGACACAACCTAATAACCTCTGGGAATTGATGAGTGATTGGAACAACATATTTGGGAAGGTTTGATTCCCAAATTTGGACTTTTTCAACCTGATCTAAGGACTTTTCATAACTCCAGCAGTGGAGGTCTATCAAATTAAATTCAAGAACTGGATCTACTATTTTATAGTCCACATCTGCTAAAGGTGTGTGCTCAATGTCTACAACAAGAGGTTGTAGAGGATTTACAATGATTGCAGTCTTGGATGACATAGCTGGATTGGATTTTGACATTTTTAGGTTTTCTGGATAGCTGAAACTCTATTTTTAGGCTTTCAGTATTCTTATGTAAGATTAGATGGTTTATAGAAGTGGATTTTATTTGACAGAGTTTCTTTAGATAAAATAAGTACAACTTGTTTCTTTCTTTGTATTTCAACCTTTAATTTTTGGTTTTCAACTGGATTTCAGACTCTCATGGGTTTATGAAATAAGAAACAAGGGTTTCTTATACTTCTTTCAGTGAATATTGGGCTAAAATTGTTTTAAATTGGGCGTAGAGGGTTGGGGTTACCTTCAAAGGATTTCTGGGAAATTTTGGAGTCTTTTAAAGTCCGCAAAGGCTAAATAAACTTGATTTTTCCTTTAAAACTAAATGCAGTATTTAAAACAGGGTTTGTATCAGATTTTGATAGGGCTTTAACTCTTTTCGGGCAAGTAGAAGATTTATTTGGGTAAATAAGATTTTACTGGGCTCAATTCTTTTTAGAAATTCTTTTTCAAATGATAGCAGGCTTGTTTGTATCGAAAAATACCTGTTTGTGCAGGTATTGGTCATTTAACAGGTTCTGAGTTGTTTGGATAGGTCTTTGGTATTTTCTGGAAGTAATCTGGGACTTCCAGTAATCTTTGACAGCAAATGCGGGCTTTTTCTATTTTTCTGGGAAGATAACAGTGTACAGGGTTCTCTTTTTCTCCAGTCGGGAGGATGAATATATGAAAATAACGAAGGAAGAGGGTTTAACGGTGCAATATAGATATTTATTGAATGTTTTAGGTTTAAAAAAACCTGCATTAAATGGCAGTCACATCGAACATATGGCGGTTTTGGTCTTCGAAAGCGAAAACCATCGGCGATTATCACGTGGATTGTAGGCGGTATTTGGTTTTGGTTGGATCATGTTAGCCCCCCTATGAAATTCTTGACAAGCAAGCTGGGGGCTAGTTTGTTTTGGAACCTTCAAGGAATGCATTTCCCCTGAAAACCCATCCTCCTTGAAGTATTTTTGTGCTATTCCTAATACAGATCCCCTCTGATGATTCATTTCTCAAAGCCCCTCTGATTATAAATTTCTACCCCTTGTCCCCTGCCAATTCCACATTTTTCCCCTTTCACTTCCCTTTGTCAAAGTCCCCTTGTTTCCCCCATTTCTCCCCTATCAATCCTATAAAATCCCCTTGAAATCCCCTTTAAATTTCACTATCACCCTTTTTTTCCCTAGATCCCCACTTCACCTCCCTATCGTTACCTTCCTCGGGCCCGAAAACGCATTAAAATTGAATTAAAATGATAAATTTCGCATATATGGGTCCTAGCCCCTCCCCTGCTCAGCCCCTCTCCTTTTTCCCCCATATAACCTGATCCTAGAACCATCTGCCAACTCCAAAGGCGCCTTCCACATTCATTCATCGAGCGCAGCCTAAGCCGTAGATCTTGGCAGATCGGACGGCGGTCATTAAATCCCCAGCGCCCACGTCCCCTGCGTTCATTTTCCCTTGCTGGGCCATCACCATCCAAATACACGATGATCCGACGGTCCGCATTCTATCTGCCCAGTGGACCCCGCCGTGCACTATTCCAAACCCGCCGTTTTCCATCGCACCGCTTATGCGCGGCATGCGGTTTCTCTCCAATGCCCAGCGATCCCATACAGCTTCTGACGCGTGTCTTCTGTATGATCCCAAAACCGTCGGCCCATCGTGCATTAACTTTCAACCACGGGCGCGCAACGATATTCGTATTAGCCATCAGATCTTGAGCGCCTCATCCAACGGTCGTCATTCGTCTGAGTTGCGCACTGCTTAACCCCTGTTCATCGTACCTGCTGGTTCACCGTCTGTCGCCTTGCACCGTCGATCTCCACCATGATTGACGGTCCAGATCTGTTTGCCCTCCGTTGACCATCCCCTTGGTCCGTCCCACCACGTGTATCCACCGTACACCCATTCATTATGTTGCATGTAACGCTCAAATTCGGGTTTTTTAAGGTTATTTTGTTCAAAACGTTTTCTGCTGCAATCCACCATCTTTCCCGTTTTCCGCTTCGCACTGCGTTCTTCCGCCACAATCCATCTTTATTCCACCATGGCACCATCTGCACAATCATGCTCATCATCCACATCATCCGCTACCCCATCCATTTTTTTCTTCACAGTTTTCGTGTTTTGCAGGGTTGTAAATGATAAAAGACTGCTATAATGCGCAGCCTTCGTTATAGTGATAGAGAAATCAAGGAAGATCATCTTCAGTGGCTGAATTTATGAGCAAAGACCCGAGAAGGTGAAGACAGGATGTTCATTAAAAAGGATAGGATTCAAACTCTATGGAAAACCTTTTGGCACCATTAAAGCTCGAGCTAAATTGACAGGAGAAGAGATGGAGTGGCAAAGTGTTTCAGTACAAAGCAAAGAGATTAAGGCATGCCAAAGGAAATCTTGAGCCTTAAATCTGCAGTTTAAAGAGGCAAAGCACTAGTTTGAAGACCCCGAGGACCGATCAAAGGTCCTGAACACAAGCAAAAGGTAGCATCAAGGTTTATTCGCCAGCAGTATGTTTTTCTTCATTAAGGACAGGGTGCCCATACAACTTCTATTATACACCGTCCCCCTGAAGAAATTCCCACCAGACAACAAACCGAAACTACCAGAGCATTTGATTCACAGCATGGCAGACCCAAGTGTCATTTATTTCCATTTTTTTTGCTCACCAGAAGTACTACAAACCACCGCAGCCAAAGTACACCATAGACATGCCTGGAGTAAATGGAGATCTAAAGGAGATCGTATTTTCGCCCAAAGAATGCCAGGGATTAAATGCTCAGAATATTAAACAGAATGGGCCTCTGCCCTCTCTCTTTTCAGAAGTCCTAATACGGCATTTAGTTTCTCACCTACCTCTACTACTTCTCTCCAGCTATAAAACTCAGAAAGAAACATTGTAAAGGTTGTTGATGATATATCATAGAAATGTAAGCATTTTCCTCTTGAGAAAAGTTCTCTGTGTAATATTGTAAGATAGGCTGAGATTTGATGTATTCAAACTGAATGTTCAAGCTGTGGGCAATGATGTACCTGATTGGCGTTGTTTTTAATATGATGAGCACATTTCTTTGGATCCTGATCTAAAGCAGTTGGTGATTTTTTCCTATCTCTGTGTCTGATTTCATTTCATTCCATTTCTACTGGCTCACATCAGAAGTTTGGCATAATATTTACCCTTGATAGGTACCTTATGTTGCTGCTCTCCCAGCCTTTTATGTTTTATGCTTATATGTGTATCTGAATATTGATTTCAATTGATTTAACCAGTGTAGTGGATGTTATTTCCTGCTCTCTGATGTATGAATTAATGAAATCTATGTTTAGATGTTCTTGTGAGGATCTAGTTGGATGAGTTGAGAACACTGGTAGGCCTAGACCCTGTCCCTGCCTCACTAGGATCTTTCCATCTCAATCAAGCCTTTCTAAGATCCCTTGTATTGCCTCTGATTTTGTCCAAGCAGGTCTGGAGTTAAATGACCTCTGACCTGATCTATAGACAGGATTGGATGGTTCCCCTTCATTCATTTTCAGTCCTTAATGTTCCATTTCGCCAATCATCCTTTAAGATCCAAATGCTCTAGATAACTAGCCCAACTGAAAGCTTGCACATTGATTACAAGTATATCCTTTTTTGACTCCATTGCCCAATGGCCTTGATGTTCTCTGAGTTATCTACCTTTGCCTAAAATTATTCCTTGCTCATCCTTGTCTTATATTGGATCCTTCTTTCTTTATTCCCAACAACCAAACACAAACAATCAAACAAACAAACCCTGTGCTTCATACCTAGCCTAATACCTTATTGTGAGCTTCAAAGACATATATACTTTGACAATCATAGAGAGATCCCTCTCTGGATCTAGGAGGGCTAGATCCTAAGGTCTGAAAGTGGTTCTATGTTGTCTCATCTTTTGGTCTTGTCAACCTGGCCAAAACATGGGAACCCCAACATAATGGCGACTTCGCTGGGGAGCACTGAGTGCATTACACCTTAAGCATCCATAAGCATTCAAAAGACCTAAAATCTCTAGTTAGGTTGGCAGTTAAATAGATTCTATCCTCACATCAACCTCTACACCATTTTTGTGCTTCCCCATACTCTTGGACAGAGTCTGGAGAGGGCCAGGTAACCTCCGGATCTCACACTCTCTCTGAGGTGACACATCTGGTAAATGCCCTCCCATTCAATCTCTCGTTAGAGTTTGCTGTGTTGTGAAGATATCCTTGAAAGAGGACATCCCACAAGCACTGTGGTGGACATTGTACCCTCCCAAAACATCTCAAACCTTCCACCTGGCGACTCCAAGGCTCCATAAACGTTTCAAAGACTCCACTGGTGATCAGTAGACCTACTGATTAAATTGGTTTAATAGTAGACTCCACTGGGAGACCAACCTCTGAGACAACATCAAATACAGTAGAAGTAACAAGTAGGGTTAAGCTGCTTGGCTAGGAAACAACATTCTGGCTTTTAGAACCATTCACACAAGAGCTTATCCCAACACTGACCCACCTAAAATAGTTGAGAATCCGGAGAGTATCCTCAAGGGAGCTCCTACACCTAAAAGACCAACTATTTCCAGTGAAATTCATAGAGCTAATTCCGCACAAGAAGACCTAGCAGCTCTATCACATTTTCTCCCTGACCTAGACCTACCTAATAGGCTACCAAGAACTAGGTCATTCAATCACCTAGACCAGCCAGACCTTGAGCTTCACAGTTCACCATCTCATAGTGGTAAACACATTAGGGACAGAAGAACCCCTCCATCTGCACCACTTGATATCCACTTCATTCATAACTTGGGGCTCCCCCACCCTAGATCTACTAAACAAGCTCTTGCTGGTCCTAATATCCCTGTTATCCATATACCAGCTGCTCAAGCCAACCCTGTACCTTATCAGAACATTATCATGGCAACTTGGTATGCACCTTTGGTTTTACCTCAGCCTTTGTTACCCTTACCCAATGATTATCAGTCAAAAATCCCACACTTTACTGCTAAAGAATCCATCACAGCCCAGCAACATGTAGATAAGATGGAGGATTCTTTTGACTACATGGAAATTGATGATGAAACAATCAAAATGAGAATCTTTTCCCAAAGCTTAGGGGGCGATGTAAATAAATGGTTTAAAAGTTTACCTCCTAGCAGTATCCAAGATCTCCCTGCGTTATATCAGACCTTCATAAAAAAATGGGAAGTTAGAGCAAACCCTCGCCAGCTCCTAGCAGACTACATGACCCTTAAGAGAAATGTGGGAGAGAGTGTCCATGATTACACCACTAGATTCAACAGCATTTACAATGCTCTTCCTCCACACATGAAACCTCCACAAGGTATGGCCCTAGTCAAATATCCTGATGGATTTGATGCTGACATGGCCTATGAGCTTAGAGATAAAGAGTATAACACATTAGAAGACATGCATAAAGGAGCCATAACTATAGAAGCAAACTTGATGGAAAAGAGGGCAAGACTGAGAGCTGAGAAGAGGGTAACATATAGGGATGACACTGTAGCTTCCACTTCAGACCCAAATTATGATATATTATCCAAAAACGTGGAAAGAATACAACAAATGATGGAAAAAATGGTTGTCACAGTTAGCAATCAGAACAGAAACTAGAACCAAAATCAGAACCAAAACTTTAGAAGAAACAACAACACACCCAATAGACAGAAAGAATCAGATCAACAAGCTATTCCCCCATTCCAAAACTTTTTAGATGAAGATGAGGGAATCATAGAGGAGTCTGAAGGGAATGCGATAAACATGTTTGAAACAGAAGACTCAGTCCTTAACTGTGATTCAGGGGAAGATCAACCCTCACCTTCACACTGGGATGAGGAACGGTTGGAAACTGAAGATTACAGATTAGGATTTGAAAATGCCATGATGCAGGTCAGAGAACAATATGAACTTAGGAGAAAAAGGAACCAAGAAAATTCCAAAACTGAGACTCCTAAGGTTACCATCAAGAAAAGACCTGATAAAACCTCTAAAGCATCTGCTGTAAATAGCAAATTATCAGCTGAAAGTTCTTGGAAAAACAAAGAAAAAGACAACCAGAAGAATGAAAAACAAGGTGAGCCCGCTAGTAGTACTAGCACTTCGGTTAGTACTCCTGATACAATTGTTCCTAACCCTATGCATAATGAGAAATTACAAACTGACTCGGTCACCAAGGTGGCTAATAAAACAGAGTCGAGCATTTCCAAGAGTCAGTCCACTTTCAATTTGGAAAGTGAGATTGCAAAAATTAAAATCTCTGTCCCGCTCTCTGAGCTGGTCACTCAGAATGTATATAAAGGCCAAATTTTGAAAGCATTAAATCTAGGTGAGAATAGTGACACTGTAAATTTGAGTGATGATCAACCTGCCCTTTTGTTCTGTCCAAATATTGAGGGAAAGTTTCAGGAAGGGGTAGTTCCACCTTTCTATATCAGTCTCAACATTCATGACAAAATACTTCACAATGCCATGCACGATTCTGGGGCGTCACACAATTTAATGCCTAAGGTAGTGATGGAAAAGCTAGGCCTAGAGATAACATGACCTTACAAAGATCTGTATTCGTTTGACTCTAGCAGAGTAAAATGCCTAGGCCTAATCAAAGACTTATGTGTGAGCTTGACCCAGATCCTGGCTAAATGTATGGTCATGGATGTGGTGGTAGCAGATGTGCCACCCAAGTATGGCATGCTATTTTCAAGATCATGGGGATCCAAACTGCAAGGAACGATGCAGATGGATGGCTCATATGCCACTATCCCTATCTTTGGCCAACTTAGAAGACTGTATAGGGAGTCCCAAATGAAATTCCTAGTCAGTAGCCCCGAGAAACCTGAAAATTCACCATTATACTCTGTACACACAGACCTGGATTCTTTCATTCTTTATAACAACCCATCCTTAGGAGAGCCAGCGTCAGGAAACAAAAATACAAACAATAACATAGAGCCCATGGACTTTAACATAATGGCTACCCTAGAAGAATACGATGAAGAAGACCATGGGCAGGTAACTGAAAATGAAACTCTGAGTGAGCCAAAACCAGAAACAGAATGTAAACAACAAGATAGCCAACTCTCTGAACTCCACACATGTCATGAAGAACAAGACAACCCCTAGCCTAGTACAGACCCTGTAATGCAACACAATGGCGAACCCAGCTGTAGGGAAGGAAAGAATGACGAAACGGAAAATGCACCCCTGTGGGAAATGAATTTCGATGGATCCTGTACTAGGAAAACTGCTGGAGCAGGGGTGTGGGTACATAACATGGAGAGAGATTATGCAGAGAGCCACGCTATCAATCTGCACTTCAAATGCACAAATAATATTACAGAATATGAGGCTCTCATCCTGGGTCTGAATCTGTTGAAAAAATTAGGAGCCCATAGGATCGCTGTGAGAGGCAGGGAAAATTTTAGGGGCTAATATTCGCAATTGGGCTAATATTCCATGCTTTTTCCAAAAACAATATTCGCCAATTTCCATTTTTTTTGAAAATGAATTCGCCCAAATTCTATAGTATAAAATTATTTTACCTTAAATATCGCCAATATTATTTATTTTCTAATATAAAATAGTTATAAATATAAAAAATTTTACAAATTTATCATCAAACATTTTAAAATTTGGATATTAGGGACTAGTAATATTCGCCAAGGTTTCTAAAGTTCAATATAAACTTCCATCCTTAAAATTTTCCCTGGTGAGAGGAGACTCAGAGTTAGTTATCAAACAGGTGAATGGTGTATATGCAGTGAAACATCCCTGACTAAGGGCCTACAGGAATGACGCAGTGGATTTGTTGAAAACCTTTGTAGAATACGATTTGGTGTTTGTGCCTAGGAGTCAAAAAATCATTGCAAATGGATTAGCTTGCCTAGCCAGTTCTTATCCTAAGACTCGGGCTGACCCACAAATCATCATTCAGACCAAATTTAGACTTGTTGTGCCAGACAACGAAAAATACTGGCAGGTCTTTGAAGGTGATAAACAGATTGAGGACTTCCTGACAGGCAGAAATGAGTTTTAGTTTTCCAGTTCAGACTCTAAAGACGAAGACGACTGCCTTAGTGAGGAATCCTTTGATGAAGAATCCCCACCTTGTAACATAGAAATAAACACCTTTTCTGAAGAAACTGGGAATTCAACCATAGGATGTGAAAACGCGGAAAATGAGGAAATGGAGGTGCTGCAGGCCAAAGATAAGAACATACCCAGAGGCCTGGCACCCCTAGAGGACCTTTTGACTTTGATGACGTAGCAAAAAAGCCCACTATAGAACATGCAGACTCAGATATATAAGAATGCAACATAGGCATTGAAGATAAGCCCAAAATGATTAAACTGGCTAAGTCTATACCTGCAAACATGAAGAAAAAATACATTGACCTGTTTAGGGAATTCATTGATGTGTTTTCATGGAGTTATGAAGAATTAAAGGCCTATGATGCCAATATCATACAACACAAGATACCCTTGAAGGAAAATCAGAAGCCTTTCAGACAAAAACTCCATAGGATCAATCCAAAACAATTTCCTGCAGTAGAGAAAGAGATTAAAAAGATGTATGATGCAGGCATAATAGTCCCTGTAAGGTTTTCTGATTGGGTGTCAAACTTAGTGGCTCTGAGAAAGAAAATAGGGGAGATCAGACTATGCATAAACTTCAGAAACCTCAACAGAGCCTCCCTGAAAGACAACTACCCTTTGCCTAGAATGGAACATATCATACAGAAGGTAGTGGGCTCTAAGAGAATCTCCCTGCTTGATGGTTTTTCAGGATACAATCAAGTTCTTGTACACCCAGAAGATCAACTCAAAACAGCTTTTACCACTCCATGGGGCACCTTCATGTATGTGAAGATGCCTTTCGGACTGATGAATGCTGGGGCTACCTTCTAGAGAGCGATGGATATAGCTTTCTCAAATGAGATAGGACATTTCATAGTTATCTACTTGGATGACTTGACTGTCTTTTCTAAAACTAAAGAAGAACACCTGAAACATTTGAGGAAATTCTTTGAAAAAATGTATAAGGTACGGTCTGTCCTTAAATCCTAAGAAAACTATGTTTGGGATGCAAGAAGGCAAACTTCTTGGCCACAATATATCCGAGAAAGGAATTAGGATAGATCCACAACGAGTTGAGGGAATACTTCAAATCTCACACCCGAGAAACATCAAAGAATTGCAGTCCTTCATAGGGAAGATCAATTTCCTTAGGAGATTCATTCCCAATCCTGCTGAGCACCTTAGGAAAATGACTGACATGTTGAACAAAGGTGCGGGAATTAAGTGGACTGTTGAGGCAAAGAAATCTTTTGAGTCAGTATAGCTCGCACTCACTCAAGCCCTTGTTCTTATCAGCCCAGATTTCTCAAAATATTTATTGATTTTTTTGTTTGCCTCCTAGCATACAGTGGCTACGGTTTTACTGCAGAAAAATTCCGAAGGAAATGAACAGCCAATTGTTTTTTTCAGCAAAGCTTTAAGAGATGCACCCTTAAAATACAACATCATGGAAAAACAGGCTTGTGCCCTAGTCAAGGCCTTAAAAGACTTTAGGGTGTACATTCTGCATTCTCACACCATAGCCTATGTTCCAAATATAGTGCTTAAAGACATCTTGTCCCAAGACCCTGATGGGAAAAGGGGCAAGTGGATTGCTACAATTTTAGAATATGACCTCGAAATAAAACCCACCAAGCTAATCAAAGGTCAAGGCCTGGCATGATTAATGGCCGAGTCAAACTTGCAGGCCCTCGACATTAACATGGTAAATGCCTTGGATGAGTAGGAAGGATTGCCTAACCCCACTGTTGAGGAGCAGTTTCAAAACTATCCTTGGTACTCTGATATCCTTTATGTGCTCACCAACCTCAATGCCCCTCCAGAACTGTCCAAAACTAAGGCCAGATTCATAAAAATCAAAGCTAGAAACTACTACATCCTGAATGAAAACCTATATTGGAAAAATCCAAATGGCCTATTGCTGAAATGTTTGTCTGAAACTAAAGCTGAAAGAATTAAACAGGAATTCCATGCTGGGGAGTGTGGAGGCCACCTGAGTTGGAAAGCCACTGCAAACAAAATACTCAGGGCCGGCTATTATTGGCCCAATCTCTTCAATGACGTCCATAGAATGATAGTTGCATGCCACAAATGTCAGATCTTCGAAGGCAGAAGAAAGCTCCTCCCCCTCCCTTTACAACTGATCAATGCCAAAGGTCCCTTCATGCAATGGGGCCTAGATTTTATTGGAGAAATTCACCCCTCTTCTTCTGGGAAACACAAATGGATCCTAACTACTACAGATTACTTCACCAAATGGATAGAGGCCATACCCACTAGGAATGCCACCGATTCTGTCATCATTAGGTTCCTAGAGGATTACATCCTCTCTCGGTTTGGCTGTCCAAGAAAAATAATCACTGACAATGCTGCTGCTTTCGGATCCAAGAGAATGGTTGATTTCTGTCACAGGTATGGAATAGCCCTTGGTCATTCAACTTCCTATTACCCTCAGGGTAATGGATTAGCTGAATCATCCAAAAAAATCTTAGTGAACATCGTTAAGAAGCTACTGGAAGAGAACAGAAAGTCATGGCACAAAAATTTGGTGCATGCTTTGTGGGCGGACAGGCTCACAACAAAGAAATCCTTTGGCATGTCACCATTCCAGGTTTTCTATGGAACCGAAGCAGTTTTTCCTACCAGCCTTGGAGTGCCAGTGATTAAGCTTGTTCAAGAGATTCAGACAGAGGAAGACAATAGGGTGAGAAGAATTAATGAAACTATCCATCTTCAACAAAAAAGGGATCAGGTTTACAACAGAGCAGTCAAAGTTCAGGAAAACATTAAAAATCTATTTGACAAAAGAACCAAAGCTGCAGATTTCAAAATTTGTGACAAGGTCCTAAAGTGGGACTCAAGGAGGGAGGACAAAGGCAAAAAAGGCAATTTTGACAGTCTGTGGCAAGGTCCATACATCATCCAGGCCACTGTAGGTCCAAATGCCTTTTTTCTACAAGAGTTAAATGGTACAGAGCTGTTTGGGGGTCCTGTCAATGGCAGGATGCTCAAACACTACTTCTGCTGATTTCCAATTTCTAGTTTCCATTTCCATTGTACATACCATTGCAATTTTACTTTCAAGAAAACAGAGAAAATGTTTCAAAAATAGAAAGAAAGGAGAGGTTCAGACACACTCAAAACATGAACCTCTGAGGCGCGAAAGATTGGCTCTGATAAGCCCATGCATTTTCCTGAGTAAGGGCCTACTCCAGACCAATTGGACGAGCAAGACATGTACGATGAACTTGGTCTGGAGTTTTCTCTTTCTTAGAAAAATTCTCAAGATGGGGCTCACGCAGATATTCCACCTCAATATCAGTCCATACAGGGAGTAAAGAAGCTGGTCCTAACACGCTCAAAACCTGGACCAGCAAAGGAAAAAGAAGAATCAGCTCTAACATGCCTAAAACCAGAGCTGAAAGGAAAAATAAGTGACTCTAACAAGCTCAAAACTTGAGTCACAAAAAGAAGAAGGATGCTGCAAGTTTCACATTTTAAGCCTTCACAGTTTTGTTTTCTGCAAAATTCTATCCATGTGCAACTGTCCTTATGCCTTGGATGCACAACAAGTCAGATAGTTTAATCCTGGCTTGACTATTTTTCAATTTCTGTCGTAGAATATAGAGAAGAAATCTGCTGGACAGTTTAATCCCAACAGATATTAGATTAGGTAGAGAATCATATGAGACCAACATTCTAATTTGGTCTCATGGAGAAATAAGGGTAGAAGTAGAACAGGTTTGTTTTCTGCTTCAAAAATAAATGATGTAAAGGGTCTTCTAGCTCAAATGCACCCTAAAAGAAGAAAAAATGCTAGGACTGTAGTTTGGGTAGGTAGATTGGTTGGGAAAAATGTTTCTGCTGATTAATGTATCCAACACATTCTGGCAGCTGAAAATCAAAAAGAGAAAGGGATGTGCCAAGCAGCAGGCATCTGGCCTACTCCAAAGATCATTTCTGGTTTCTTGACTCCTTCAAGAAGAAGCCATCCCCATGTGGAGCCACTGTTAACCCCCCTATGAAATTCTTGACAAGCAAGCTGGGGGCTAGTTTGTTTTGGAACCTTCAAGGAATGTCTTTCCCCTGAAAACCCATCCTCCTTGAAGTCTTTTTGTGCTATGCCTAATACAGATTCCCTTTGATGATTCATTTCTCAAAGCCCCTCTGATTATAAATTTCTACCCCTTGTCCCTTGCCAATTCCACATTTTTCCCCTTTCACTCCCCTTTGTCAAAGTCCCCTTGTTTCCCCCATTTCTCCCCTATCAATCCTCTAAAATCCCCTCAAAATCCCCTTTAAATTTCACTATCACCCTTTGTTTCCCTAGATTCCCACTTCACCTCCCTATCGCTACCTTCCTCGGGCCCGAAAACGCATTAAAATTGAATTAAAATGATAAATTTCGCATATATGGGTCCTAGCCCCTCCCCCGCTCAGCCCCTCTGCTTTTTCCCCCCATATAACCTGATCCTGGAACTGTCCGCCAACTCCAAAGGCGCCTTCCGCATTCGTTCATCGGGCGCAGCCTAAGTCGTAGATCTTGGCAGATCGGATGGCGGTCATTAAATCCCCAGCGCCCACGTCTCCCGTGTTCATTTTCCCTTGCTGGGCCATCACCGTCCAAATACACGATGATTCAACGGTCCACATTCTATCCGCCCAGTGGACCCCGCCGTGCACTATTCCAAACCCGCCGGTTTCCATCGCACCGCTTATGCGTGGCAGGCGGTTTCTCTCCAATGCCCAGCGATCCCATACAGCTGCCGACGCGTGTCTTCTGTACGATCCCAAAACCGTCGGCCCATCGCGCATTAACTTTTGACCACGGACGCGCAGTGATATTCGTATTAGCTGTTAGATGTTGAGCGCCTCATCCAACGGTCGTCGTTCGTCTGAGCTGCGCATTTCTTAACCCCTGTTCATCGCACCTACTGGTCCACCGTTTGTCGCCCTCCACTGTCGATCTCCAGCATGATCGACGGTCCAGATCTGTTTGCCCTCCATTGACCATCCCCTTGGTCCGTCCTGCCACGTCACTCCCGCCACGTGTATCCACCGTACACCCATTCATTCTGTTGCATGAAACGCTCAAAGTCGGGTCTTTTAAGGTTATTTCGTTCAAAACGTTTGTTGCTGCAGTCCGCCATCTTTCCTGTTTTCCGCTTCGCACTGCGTTCTTCCGCCGTAGTCCATCTTTATTCCACCATGGCACCATCTGCACAATCATGCTCATCATCCACATCATCTGCCACCCCATCCATTGTTTTCTTCACATTTTTCGTGTTTTGCAGGGTTGTAAATGATAAAATACCGCCATAATGCGCAACCTTCGTTATAGTGACAGAGAAATCAAGGAAGATCATCTTCAGCGGCTGAATTTATGAGCAAAGACCCGGGAAGGTGAAGACAGGACGTTCATTAAAAAGGACAGGATTCAAACTCTGTGGAAAACCTTCCGCCACCATTAAAGCTCAAGCTAACCTGATAGGAGCAGAGATGGAGCGGCAAAGTGTTTCAGTACAAAGAAAAGAGATTAAGGCACGCCAAAGGAAATCTTGAGCTTTAAATCTGCAGTTTAAAGAGGCAAAGCACCAGTTTGAAGACCCCGAGGACCGATCAAAGGTCCTGAGCACAAGCGAAAGGTAACATCAAGGTTTATTCATCAGTAGTATGTTTTTCTTCATTAAGGACAGGGCGCCCATACAACTTTTATTATGCACCGTCCCCCTGAAGAAATTCCCACCAGACAGCAGACCGAAACTACCAGAGCATTTGATTCACAGCATGGCAGACCCAAGTGTCATTTATTTCCATTTTGTTTGCTCACCAGAAGTACTAAAAACCACCGCAGCCAAAGTACACCATAGACATGCCTGGAGTAAATGGAGATCTAAAGGAGATCATATTTTCGCCCAAAGAATGCCAGGGATTAAATGCTCAGAATATTAAACAGAATGGGCCTCTGCCCTCTCTCTTTTCAGAAGTCCTAATACGACATTTAGTTCCTCACCTACCTCTACTACTTCTCTCTAGCTATAAAACTCAGAAAGAAACATTGTAAATGTTGTTGATGAGATATCAGAGAAATGTAAGCATTTTCCTCTTGAGACAAGTTCTCTGTGTAATATTGTAAGATAGGCTGAGATTTGATGTATTCAAACTGAATGTTCAAGCTGTGGGAAATGATGTACCAGATTGGCGTTGTTTTTAATATGACGAGCACATTTCTTTGGATCTTGATCTAAAGTAGCTGGTGATGTTTTCCTATCTCTGTGTCTGATTTCATTTCATTCCATTTCTACTGGCTCACAACAGAAGTTTGGCATAAGATTTACCCTTGATAGGTACCTTATTTTGCTGCTCTCCCACCCTTTTATGTTTTCTTCTTATATGTGTATCTGAATATTTATTTCAATTGATTTAACCAGTGTAGTGGATGTTATTGCCTGCTCTCTGATGTATGAATTAATGAAATCTATGTTTAGATGTTCTTGTGAGGATCTAGTTGGATGAGTTGAGAACACTGGTAGGCCTAGACCTTGTCCCTGCCTCACTAGTATCTTTCCATCTCAATCAAGCCTTTCTAAGATCCCTTGTATTGCCTCTGATTTTGTCCAAGCAGGTCTGGAGTTAAATGACCTCTGACCTGATATATAGACAGGATTGGATGGTTCCCCTTCATTCAGTTTCAATCCTTAATCTTCCATTTCACCAATCATCCTTTAAGATCCAAATGCTCTAGATAACTAGCCCAACTGAAAGCTTGCACATTGATTACAAGTAAATCATTTTTTGACTCCATTGCCCAATGGCCTTGATGTTCTCTGAGTTATCTACCTTTGCCTAAAATTCTTCCTTGCTCATCCTTGTCTTATATTGGATCCTTCTTTCCTGATTCCCAACAACCAAACACAAACAATCAAACAAACAAGCCCTTTGCTTCATACCTAGCCTAATACCTTATTGTGAGCTTCAACACTTTGACTCATCTAGAGAGATCCCTCTCTAGACCTAGGAGGGCTAGATCCGAAGGTTTAAAAGTGGTTCTATGTTGTCTCATCTTTTGGTCTTGTCAACCTGGCCAAAACATGGGAACCCCAACAGATCGAATGCGATCCAATAGATGTTAGCCACATGGAGGAGGGAGAAGGGCACAAAACAACCCATTTTACATAGTTCAAAATAGGTTATCATCGCGCAGTTAAATTTGTGATATCACCTTTGGATCGTCATATTTGGGAGGGCCAATGCGAACGACTGAGATTAGTTCTTAAGTTGCTTAGCTGCAGGAAGTGTGGTTCAAGGTTTATATTTATGCGGCGGGGTAGATTTTTTTTATATTAAAAACAAATGTTTTTTAATAAAAATCAAATGTTTTATTAAGGTTGGTGGGGGTAATGTTATAATGTTTAAAATAAAACATTTAACGAATGTTAATAACCAATGGTGCGAGTATGGTATTATATGGTAAATAAAACCTTTTAACAAGAGTTTTAAAACCATTGGGAGCGGGATTAATATATAGAATATGCTTAAACCTATGGAGAAAAGAGCAGGGGTTTTTATTTAACATGTGGGATAAATAAACCATAGGTTTAACGTAAATAAGTGGGTTTTGGGGATATTTACATATAAAGAAATTAATAATATATGGGAAGGGTTATTTTTAAAGGGATTTAATACTTTAGGTTAGAAATTAATATGAAATGGAAATATAATGAATGAAATGAATTAAAATACATGGAATCTAAACTAAGTAAAGTGTAAATAGGTAATTTAGCATAATTTGTCCCATTTTGATTTTTTACACATAAACTTAGGATAAAATGTATTTTGTGGGTTTTTGAGTGTTTTTTGAATGAAAATGAAGTTACTTAAGGGGGATTTTCATTTTCTAATAAAAGATGTATTTTACGTAGGAAAAGGGTTTGTATTTATTGGGAAAAAGGGTGAATATGCTAATGAAATGGGTTTTCATGTAGGGAATCCAATATTTTCAACCAATCATTCACTAAGCCTTGGGTCCGGTCCCAACAGAAATCAAAGAAATTCTCTGAGCCTCTTTGACTAAAGGTTTAGAATACTGGATCATTGCGGGGGGGGGGGGAATTAGTAATTTTTGCCTGATGATGCTTTATTACATGTATTGCACAACTGATTTCTACCTACCCATCATTATTCTAACATTTTTTACTTCATTTTCATGGGTGCATTTAATCTTGCAACTCTAAATCCATTTTTCTTTCAAAGTAATAAATCTATCTTATTCTAACCTTATTTCATCCAAGGGCTCAGATTAAACTGTTGAGCTCCTCATTTATTCTCTAACTAATTTGACATATCTTTATTCTCTATCTAAAACATAAAATTCAAATCATGAAAAGTTAAGATTAAACTATTTAACTGATCATGGGTTATGGAATTTTTAACAATCTGCACATATCGTTATTCTTGCAGTATGAGTAAATAATAGTGGCAATTTGACTTGCTCACTTTCAGGTCTTATTTTTATCTCTTTTTTCTTTTGGGGTCTATTATTTTCTAAGTCTTTTGATCTTTCTTTTAGGACTTTTACCCTCTTTTCATTTTTTTATTATTATTTTTTATATGGGAAAACAAATTGCAGAAATCAAGGTATGTACATATTTACAAGACTATCAAAGTCAATTAAAAAATTATGAACTCTATTATTATAGCACCAGCATGCAGTGGTTCACATGGGGGATGGTATTTCCCATCTCAGTGAAATGTCAAGAACTTTATGACTAGTAGCCTTTAAATTTTGACCTGGATGACCCCGTAAGTGTTTTCTTCGGTTTCGCTTATTCATACTTTCTATGAATTTTCCACCTCTCAAAGCTTAGGGCTTTCTCCAAAGCCTAAAATTGTTAGGAAAACATCCAATCCAATCTAAAATCTGTAATGAATATGTACAATGGTCAAATTAAATAAAACTAACTATTTTTTATCTCTGAGGAGTAGTAGTGCTTCAGCATTCTGCCATTTACTGGTCCATCTAGCATATCTGATCTATCCATTTCCTTAAGAAAGAAATCATTATTACCTATGTAACCATAAATCACATAAGTTCATTTCCATAGAAAATCAAATTTTCCATGTTTACCCTTCTCTTCTCTTCTTGAATCCCATTTTAATACTTTGTCTCCAATTTAGAAATCATCTTCTTTACTCTTTTTGTAAAAAAATTTCTTTATCTTATCCTGGATAACTTGAGAATTAATGTAAACCTCTTCTCTTGTTTGCTGCAAGTGAATGGTTTGATTAATCCTTCTTTGTATATCATTTGTCTCAACTTGTAATTCTTGGATAATCTTCATTATTGGTACTCCTAAGGAAGATGGAAAAACAACATCCATTCCATATACAAGATGGTAAGGAGATGTACCAACAGATTTTTTGGTTGTAAGTCTATCTGCCCATAGGGCATTGACTAACTTCTCGTTCCAAGTCTTTTTGTTATCTTCAAATAACTTTTTGGTGATGTTTACAAGGCTCTTATTTGAATATTTAGCTAGACCATTACCTTGAGGGTAATATGCAGTAGAATGGCCTAGGGTAATGTGATATTTATGGCAAAAGTCAATCATCTCTTTAGATTTAAATGCAGCTGCATTTTCAGTAATAACCTTTTGGGGACATCCAAATCTTGAAAGTATGTTGCTTTATAAAAATGAGATAATGACAGTGTCTGTGGCTTGCCTAGAGGGTATGGCTTCGATCCACTTGGTAAAATAGTCAGTGGATGTTAGAATCCACTTATGTTGGGCTGATAATGGGGGGTGAATTTCTCCAATGAAGTCAAGACCCCATTGTTGAAATGGCATTTCAATTGAAATGGGTTATAAGGGTAGGGGTAACAACGATTTCTTACCCTCAAATATTTGACACTTGTGACAAGAGGTCACATACCTTTTAATATCTGCAAACAAAGTAGGCTAGTAAAAACTAGCTCTCAGGATTTTATCTACAGTATTTTTTTAGTAGAGATGTCCTCCACAATCACCTGCTTGAAATTATTTTAATACTTTGTCAGCTTCTTCTTTTAACAAACAATTTAAAAAACTCCCACTATTATCTTTCCAAAAAAGTACATTATCTAATATACAAAATCTTACTGCCTTAAGCTTCAAAAATCTAGCTTTTGTTCTTGATAATCTAGGAAGAGCTTGCAATTTTAGTAATAAAAATATGATATATGCATACCATGGTGAGTTTGAAAAGGCCTCACTGATATCTGGAATCACCATCTCTTCCTGATCATCTACTTGGGCAATAAAATTTATGTTTAGGGCATGACAATTTGATTCATCCATGAGTTTGGCTAAACCTTGACCTTTTATGAATTTAGTGGGTTTTATCTCTATGTCATATTCTAAAATTGTGTCAATCCGCTTACCTCTTCTACCATCAGGACCATCCTGAGTTAGAATGTCTTTTACTACTGCATTTGGGACATAGGCAATGATATGAGAATAGAGAATATATACTCTAAAATCTTTAATGGCCTTTACCAAAGCTAGGGCCTGCTTCTCCATGATATTTTACTTCAAACTAGCATCTCTTAGTGTTATGCTAAAGAAATCTATGGGCCTCTCATAACCTTGGTCATTTTTCTGCAGTAAAACTGTAGCAATTGTGTGTTCTGAAGCAAATGAAATAATGATGAAATCCTTTTTAAAGTGAGGACTTATAAGGACTGGAGTTTTGGTTAAGGCCTGTTTGATGGATTCAAATGATTGTTTGGCCTCAATAGTCCATTTAAGAAATAAATCATTTTTCAGCATATTATTTAGCTCTCAAATTATTTTAGCTAAATTAGAGATGAATCTTCTTAAAAAGTTAATTTTTCCTAGAAAGATTGTAACTCTTTTATGTTTCTTGGAGGACTAATGTTAAGAATTGCTTCTATTCTGGTAGGGTCTATTCTAATTCTTTCCTTAGATATTATGTGTCCTAGTAATTTGCCTTCTTCTAATCCAAATAAGGTTTTCTTAGGGTTTAAAGAGAGGCCAAAATTTCTGTATTTAATAAAGACTTGTCTAAGATGATCCAAGTGTTCATAATCAGTCTTAGAAAATAGAATTATGTCATCTAAGTAAATCACTAAGAATTCATGAATTTCCTTTGCAAAGGCTATATCCATAGCTCTTTGAAAGGTAGCCCCTACATTCATTAAGCTAAAAGGAATTTTTACAAAGATAAAAGTGCCCCAAGGAGTAGTAAAGTTATTTTGGCTTGATCCTCTGGTTGGACTAAAATTTGGTTGTATCTTGAAAATCCATATAAAAGTGAAATCCTAGAAGAACCAACTACCGTTTGTAAAATGTGATCCATTTTTGGTAAAGGATAATTATATTTTAAAGATACTTTATTTAGATTCCTAAAATGAACACATAATCTAATCTCTCTTTTCTTTTTTCTGGTTGGAACTAAATTAGAAACCCAGTCAAAATATATGATTGGTGCAATTATCTGTGCATCGTACATTTGTTTTACCTCTTTTTCAATCAAGGGCATAAAAACAGGGTTGATCCTCCTTAACTTGTGTTTAAAAGGCTTTTGATCTTCTTTTATAGGGATTTTATGTTGAATTATGTTGGTATCATAGGATTTTATGTCCTCATTACTCCAAGAAAAAACATCTTGAAATTCCTTAAAAAGAGAAATATATTTTTCTTTTTCTTGTTGAGGTAAGGCCTTGGAAAGTTTGATCATCTTGGGTTTTAACTCTATGCCTATGTTACATTCCTCAATATTAGATCCAAGTGGCTCCATTTTGGGTTTTATAGAAACATCATTTGAGTAAAATAAATCTTCTAAAGGAGTTAAACCTTTTGGTAAGAAATTATCTTTGAGATTTAATATATCAGATTCATCATCAATTATCTCATCAATTTCTACTCTCTCTAATTTATCTATATCTGATTGACTAAACTTAGTTGGTCTCGCAAACTTTACTTTATTTATATCTATATTATTCAAATCAATTTCACTATATAAATCATGATCTAATGTACAGTCAGTGTCTATTTTAAAATTCTGAAATTCACCTTCATTATTCATAAAATTGTAAATCTGTTGGTCTTGTCAGAAAATCTGCCAATATTTGAGGTTATCTAGAATTATTGGTCCGTGTTTTACTTTTGTAGTATATTTATGATTGGGTTGAAAAGGTAAATTACAATTACTAACAAAAGTCGCTAAGGAGTGTGATTATAAATTTTTCTTTCTTGGTATTGTAGAGAAATTACATTCCAACAAATTATCAATCAAATCTAATACAATCTCTCTATATCGGCCTAGTATAGGATTGTAAATAGAATATTCACCATTATTTTGTTTTAAAATCAACTCCGAGTCTCCCATTATTATTATTCTTCTACCTCCTAAGTTTCTAATAATCTGGAGTCCTAAAATGAGGGCTTCATACTCAGCCATATTGTTGGTACATTTAAAATTCAGTTTGAAAGCATGGCCTTCTGCATGATTCTTTTCAATATTAGTTATCCAAACTCTTGATCCTGCTCCTAGTTTGTTTACTGAGACATCAAAATCTAAATTCCATAAAGATTCATGAAAGATATTGTCATTTTTTTTGTTTTATTTTTGTCCTTTAGTTAAGTTTTGATTTCATTATCATCTTCAAAGTTACATAAGATGAAATAATCTAGGTCAGTAGGTGTAGCATAAATTGGGTACTTTATTGATCTTGCTGCACTACTTACCATATATTTCATCAATGTTTCCCTATAGAGTTTCTTTGGTTGACAAAAAACTGATATAGTAGCATATGACATGTCCAATTGTAGAGATCCCTGTAATTTTCCTCCCCATGAGCGAGATAATAACATTCCATACTTGGGTGGGTTATCAGCTACTACAATGTCCATGAGTATAATTTTACCTAGATATTGAACTAATGTAACACATAAATCTTTAACTAAACCTAGGAATTTTACTTTGCTTGAATAAAATGAAAATAAATCTTTGTAAGGCATTGTAATATCTAAATTTAGGGTTTCCATTATTTCTTTAGGCATTAGATTATGTGAAGCTCCTGAATCCAACATTGCATTGTGTAAAACTTGGTCATGAAAAGTTAAACTGATGTAAAATGGAGGAACTGCTCAATATTAATGCTTTCCATTCACATCAAAGCCAAAAATCAACTCTGGTTGATCATCATTCAAATTTACAGAGTCTTCTCCATCATTCATGTTTAACATTTCAAAGATTAATTTTTTATACAAATCATGTTTTACGAATTCTGTCAAAGGAATTGGTATTTTTAACTTTGCAATTTCTGTTTGTATATTGAATGAAGGTTATGATTTACTAATTTGAATTAACTCTTCCTTAGTAATTGTAGTTTGAGTGGGTTTATCTTGTTTTTCTACAGTTATGTTTTCATTTTCTGTTTGAGTTTCTTGTGTCTTACTGCTCCTAGTTTTCTTTTCAGGAATGGTTTGAGAAGCTGTAGATGTTGTTTCAAATTTTGAATTGTCGAAAGCTGTTTTTGCAGTTACAACTTTTGGATCTGCTAATTTTGGATCAACATTGGATGTTTTGGACTCTAAGTTTGTTGTTTTAGCAGAATTAATTGTTTTAACAACAGCATATTTTTGTGAATCTTTTGTTGTTTGATCAACTTCATCTGTTATGTCAACAATCTTAGGAATTGGTGAAATTTTGGGGCTGGATTTTTTTTTGGATGAATTAGAGTTTTTCCTATTTTCCCTAGGGAGAATTTGAAGAACTTTTGCTGTTGGGGCTTCTACTGTTTTCTTATTTTCAGTTTGTGTAGATTTCTTAGTAGACGTTTCAGTGTTTTTTTTACTCCTAAGGTTATATTTCTTATGTACTTCATTTATGGAAAAATCATAACCTCGTTTGTAGTCAAATGATTCACCTGAATCTAATTGAAGTTGTTGCATTTCAAATAACTCTTGGTCTTCATAAGTGAGAAAGATAGTGTTATCTTCACTTATACCCATTAGATTTATGATATCTTCATCATCTACATTGTTTTGAGAAATTTCAGCACAGTTCTCCTGAAATGGGGGTCTTATTGTATGATCTGGAGCTAATTCTTTTGATTTTCCTGAATTTGTATTTTTTCTAAAGTTGGAATTCCTGATTTGTTGTTGATTATCCCATTGAGGTCTTCTTTATATGTTATCTAGTCTATCCATAATTCTCTCTAAAGTCTTAGCTAACTGATCTATTTTTCCATCTAAACTAGATGTTTCTTCTTTCATGGTTACTCTCCTCTCATTCCTTAATCTAGCTTTTTTAGCTAAAATGTTTACTTCTATACTAACATCATATGTTTGCATTCTTTCTAATGTTTCAACATTTATTTCCCTCAACTAATAAGCCATGTTTGTGTCAAATCCATCAGGGAATTTGAGTAGGACACAATCAGGAGTGGGTTTGAGATTGGTGTTTGGTCAATTTAGTGTGTCCTAAATTGCTACATTAATTTATCAATCCGGGATTCGTAAGCTGATGAAGTGTGGCGCACTATATGTGCAAGATAACCTATCTCTTACTTTTTTTCGTTTTTGGATTTTTATGAAATTCTAAAAGACAAATATGGAGACAAATATTCAAGACAATGATGTCCTTCTAATGATTTTCCAAACTTCAAAAGAATTTTAAAACACACAATGACAAAATTAATTCTTCAAAGAAAATGAAATTGCATCACTATTCTAGTCAAAAAAATAGTGAACTACTGATCATGAAACTTATTATCCTTGCTGTTGTCCAAATACAAAAGAAACTATGCTTAAAGAAATCCAAGAGTTGCAACAAAGTAAATCTAAATCAAATTACATCAACTTATATTCTGATCCCTCACCATTAGTCCAGCTATGGTTTTCAGAGGTAACCATAAACAACTTGAGCAACCTGATATCTAACTTGCAGAAAAAGAAACTAATATCAAACTACACACTCATACTTCAATCCCTCACCATTAGTCCAGCTATGGCTTTCAGAGGTAACTGAAAATGACATGAGAAATTTAATATTTCTAACTTGCAGAAAGTAAACTAATATCAAACTACACACTCATAATTCAATCCCTCACCATTAGTCCAGCTATGGCTTTCGGAGGTAACTGAAAATGACATGAGCAATTTAATATTTCTAACTTGCAGAAAGTAAACTAATATCAAACTACACACTCATAATTCAATCCCTCACCATTAGTCCAGCTATGGCTTTCGGAGGTAACTGAAAATGACATGAGAAATTTAATATATCTAAATATAACTATTGAAGCAAATGTGCAAGACTGAATTAAACAAAGCAGTACTGGAATTAAACAAAAACTAAGAAAAGTAAATTAGCAGCAGAACAATATTGATTCCATGTCATTAGTCAAAAGATATGCAAATGCCCGGGCTGCCTATTTGTAATCTAAAACAAGAACACTGATCAGTTAACAACAACATAAAACATGAAAGATTATGGACAGAAGTAAAATGTAAAGCATGAAAGATTATGAACAGAGATGAAGCATAAATACCATGAAAGATGCAATTTATAAACATGTGAATGACTTATGGCACAATGAACTTAAAGAAATAAAACAAGAAACTATACAGTAATGCACAAAACCTCAGCGTGTGCAGGGGCCCTCTGCACCAGCCTCGGGCAACAACCTTCAAATACAAATTACGCTTGGAAACAGAGTCTTCTTATATATTAAAATGCAGTCATAACAGAGAAATGATATTACAACACAGTGGCAACGCAATTACATTACAGAGCTATATGGAGGCTAACTATTATGCGTATGAAAACGCGTTATTTATAACAAAGGTGATATAACTAATTCCCTAAAGTTTGTGCTGATAGAGACACGTGAACCATCACGTCCAGAGATCCAGCATCATGGCCGCGGTGAGGAGTAAATCTATGAAGATTGGATGTTGGATTTGGCTTATGGAGCCGTGTACAGGTGTTGATGTGTCTCCCGTAAATTAGAAACGGTCATCCAAATCTTCACATGATGAGAAACAGAGTCCTGTCACCGTGGGACTCTACAGTTGACTTCCACTTGGCCACCTTTGACCACAGCCTCCTTAGGTGAATTTTCCCGAGCCAATAGGACACGATCCATGTGCACATCATTTCTGACTTGCCCATGTGGCTCGATTTGCCTAAAGACACCTGCAACATAGACTTTCACAAAATGGCTGCGGAAAGTTGCAGCAGCTGCGGAAAGTGGCAAGATTCCGCAGCTAAATGAGAAAAAATATAAATCAAACAGCAGACACAAAACATAGTTAAAAACCATTTTAGATGCTCTTTTACAATTAATATGCAATGATATTAACAACTTAGAAGGTTCAGGTGAATGAAAAAGGTCTAGAAAGGTGTATAGGAAAGATGCAGATTTGAGACTCAACATACCCCCACTGTGAAGGTGTTGCATGTCCTCATGAAACCAAAATTTTGATAATCCTTCTTCAGTTCATATGCCCTGACACTTCAGCCAGTACATCCAGTCCTCTCCTCCTCTTCCTTGGTGTTGCTAACATCCTGGGCTTTTTCATCAAGCATCTGAATTTGATATTAATCAGTGCTCTGCTTAACTTCTGGCATTTCTTCTTCAATTTCCTGTTCTTTTTCTGCCATAGTCCCAGATGTAGCATGGTATTATCATGAATGATTTTGTCCAATTTTCTTTGTTCCTTCAATGTCTCATTTTCATTTTTAATGTGTCTATTTAAAAGCTCTAGCTCAAAGAATTCTTGTTTCAGTGATTGGACTAGATCATCTTGTGCTGTGTGAGGCTGAATGGACGAAGTACTGGGACCCGTAGCTGCTTTTTCTAAAGATTCTATATAATCATATACTTCTTGCTGCTTTGGGTCTATATCAAGTGTCGTTTTTATTGGGCTGTCCCCAAAATGCCGTGGAGGAGAGTTGTCTTCAAAATCTGGCTGAGAAGGACTCACATCAACGTCTGGCTGAGAATGGGATGGACTATGTTCAATGTCTGACTGAGAATGAAATGAACTAGGTTCACTGTCTGACTGAGAGTGAGATAGACTATGGTCAGCTAGGGATTGTTCAGATGTTTCTTCTCCCAAATCAATAAAATGGGGTCTTTTCGTTTGCGTTTTCCTCAACTTCCCCTTAAGCCTGGAACTTCTTCTCACATGTTGTGGACCACTGTCTTTTTGCTTTTGTTTTCCTTTCCCTTTCTTCTTGGCCATAGATGACTGTTCTTGAAGGTGAACTAGTCTCTCAGATAACACTTGATGATCTTCTTCGGAAGAAGGGATTTGATGCATAGCCTCAATACTTTTTCTTTCTTTTGATGTTATTGGCTTTTTATCCTTGGTTTCTTTCTTCTTCCTTTTTGACAGTCTCTCTTCCCTACTAGTTCTTTCAATTGTAGTAGTAGGAGTACTTTGAGTTTCATCATTTTTTCTTTTTCTCCTACTCCTTCTTGATGTGCTACCTTCAGGAATTTCTTGGGGTTCTTCAAAGAAATTTCTGATAAAAAATTGTTCCCATGTGTCCTTGTTCTCTTTTAACTATTTTTCAATCAAAATTTTCACAAGACCATGGTGATATAGATGTGGTTCTACATCCCCTAAATGCTTCTGAATAGTCACAGACATCTTCTTCAAACTATTTAATAAAAAGTATGGCAGATTGAGGGTCTGGTTTTCTAGAAAGTTCATCAGCAATCTGGTATGGTACATATACATTGACCCAAAACGACCCTCACAGGTGATAAATTTTTGAACAACTAGCAGCAAAGTAGCCCATTCCTCTTTCAAAGCATGAACAGGAATTCCTCTTTTCAAAATAGTTATGTCCATACCTGGGTTATGTAGAATTATTCTCCAGGCTTCATCACTAATGCTTTTGTTCTTAAACCAACGTTCACCCTCTTGAGGAAGTTCTGTGGCAGATGCTATAGATGCCTCATTCACCGTAAACTTAAGGTCTCCAATCTCTACCTCCAGGCCATTGAAAGACCTTGCAAAAGCTTTTGTCACCTCTTTATGGTAGCCTCTAAACTTTTGGATAAACCGCAGCCACTTTGCCTTCTTCTATATATCCCTGACTTGCGGGTATCCTTCCATGAATTTAGGTCCCTCTGGTTCTGCTCTCAACAATTTACCCATCCTTCTTTCTGCTCTTTAAAAACTTGCCTACGTGAGGAGGGTTCAATGGAAGTAGGACGGCTGAATGAACGGAAATGAGCACGATGATTGTAGGTAGATATCATAGAATGGGTATACAGACTGTAGCGTAACAGAGAACGAAATGGGGTGAAGCGGAACAGAGATGGGTTACGTGAGCACGGCAGAAATGCGGCTGTGAGATTAATAGAACAATAGGAGGAGTATAACACATCTGGCAGTGTTTAAAATTTGGTGGTTGCAGAGTAAATGTAAGCACATTTATATAACGGCTACGGATTTCATGCGGCTGAAAGAAGCCGTAGTCAAATCAACCACGTTTCATCATCACAGGTGGAGTATCGGAGTTTGAGTGAAGATCGGAGGTTTAATTATGGGACCGTTTGAGAATGAATGCAAGGATTGTGGGAGGATTGTACATAGATCATGGAGTGGTTACGGAGTTTGTCAATACAATCATTGCACATAATGGAGCTTATGGTTTATAACTATATAAAAATGTGCTTAAATGCTATTTGAAATAAATTTTTACTCATACCTTGGAATTCTTGCCATTTTTCCTTGGTCTTCAATTAGTTTCTACTCATTGATATCTTGAATGCCCCATGTCTTCATAATTGGTCCTCATACCTGCATTTGATTTCATGATTGTGGAAATAACATCTGGCTGTACATTCTTTTGAAAAACAGAGTGGTAGCTACGGAAACTGGTGTCAGCTGCGGAAACAGATGTCAGCTGCGGAAACTGACACAGCTATTATTTGGGTGAATGGAAATGAACGGATGACAATTGACTAAATGGAAATGGTCATGAAAGAGAATTTTATTGGTGAAATGGAATGAAATAGATAAAATGAAGTGAAATGGAATGAAGTGGAGTGAAATGAAGTGGAATGGGTGGTCACAAAACTTGTGAAATGAAAGAGAGATTTTTTTTTTTTTTGGAAAATATAGGGTGTCAGGTGTTCCTGATTTTCACCCTACATTTTCTGTATAAGACTGCCAATCAGTGATTGGTTTTCAGGCTTATACATTTCTTTTTTTTTTCTTTTTTTTTTAATAACTGAAAAGAACAAAAGCTAGGCTGGTGGAGAAGAAGAATTTTTCTGTACCAGCCTGATTGCAAAATTTTCTTGAAACATTTTGACAAATTTTCTTTTGAGAGTGGCTTATGATAAACTTTCAATCTGTGGCCATTCACAATAAGAGGAGTTTGAAACTCATCAATGGTCTTGATTCTTACCGCTCCATTGCTAAAGATCTTGTCAATCTCATATGGCCCAAGCCAATGAGTCTGAAATTTTCCTTAAAAATCTTTAAACTTGGAATCAAATAACAATGCCCAATCTCCTTCTTGAAACTTCTTCTCTTTGATGTACTTGTCATGCCATTTAGCTCTTTGATATTGAACTAGATTAGTTCTTAAAATTGCCTCTTGTCTGATCTCATCTAGCTCATTCAACTGCTCCATTCTATGCTTTTGGGCTTCTGATAAGTCCATCCCCAACTGAACTGCTATCTTGAAGGTCTTGACTTGGAACTCAATGGGGAGCAAGACTTCTTTCCCATAAACAAGTTCATAGGGAGAATGTCCTGTTGTATTTCTCCATGTGGTTCTGTAGGCCCACAAGGCTTCAGGAAGCCTTTCTGCCCAATCTCTTCTATGTAGATGAACAGTTTTGGTGATGATACTTTCAAGAACTTTGTTTGTAGACTCCACTTGACCATTTTCTTGTGGATGGTAAGGAGCAGATCTTCTGTGCTTGATTTTGTATTCTTCCATCAACTTCTCCACCAAATTGGATGTGAATTGGCTCCCCTGATCTGTCACAATTTCTCTTGGAACACCAAAGCGAGTAAAAATATCCTCATAAAGAAAATGAACAACTGAATTTTCAGTAGCAGATACTAATGCTTTGGCTTCTACCCATTTAGTAACATAATCAATACAAACCAATATATACTTCTTTTGCTTAGATGGTGTATTAATAGGTCCAATGAAATCTAAATCCCATTTTTCAAAGGGTTCAATGAGTACCTGTGTTTGCAATGGCATTTCATTTGAAAGGGTAGGTTTCCCTACTCTTTGGCAGCTGTCACACCTTTTGACATATTGTTTTGCATATTTGAAGAGGGAAGGCCAATAATATCATAAAGAGAGGATTTGATAGGCTATCCTTTTGTCTGCAAAGTGTCCACCGCATGGTTCATCATGACATGCCTTAAGGATATCAGGCATTTCATCTTCCCTGACACATCTTCTGATCACAAGATCTGGCCCTGTTTTAAACAATTCGTTAGAAATCCATGAATATTTTGAACTCTCCCGAATAATTTTTCGTTTTTCACTTGGAAATAAATGTGAAGGTAGTTTCCCTGTAACCAAATAGTTAGCAATATCTGCATACCAAGGAGTCTTAATAGTTACTGCAAACAAGTATTCATCAGGAAACTTATCCTCTACAGGATAATCTTCTTTAGTATTCTAAATCCTAGACAAGAAATCAGCTACTGTATTCTGTTTTCCTGGTCTATCCAACACAGTGATATTGAATTCTTGCAAAAGTAAGAGCCATCTTGTCACTCTGCCATTAGTAACAGGTTTGTTCATTAAATATCTAATTGCAGAATGGTCAGTATGAATAAAAGTTTCATACCCTGTTATGTAATGTCTAAACTTATTAATTGCATGAACAACAGCTAAAAACTCTTTTTCAGTCACAGTATAGTTCAACTCTGTGGGAGTCAAATTTTTACTCGTATAATAAATGGCATAAGGAACTAAATCTTTTTGACCCAACACAGCTCCTAGAGCTGTATCTGAAGCATCCGTAGAAATATGGAAAGGGAGTTTCCAATTTGGTCCTCTCAAGATAGGTGCTTCAGATATTCTTGTTTTCAAAGTTTCAAAGGTTGATTGACAATCAGGATCCCATTTAAATTCACAGTCTTTTGTAAGCAATTTGAAGAGTGGAGATGCTATTTTAGTGAAATTTTCTATAAATCTTCTATAGTAACCAGTAAATCCCAGAAAACTTCTAACATCTCTTTGAAAATTTGGAATAGGTAACTTGGAGATGACTTCAACTTTTGATCTATCAACCTTAATCCCATCTCCCGAAATATGATGTCCTAAAACAATCCCTTCAGTAAACATCATAAAGCATTTTTCATGGCTTAATGAAAGGTTTGTTTCTTTACATCTTATGAGAACTTTTTCCAAATTTTCTAATGCCTCTTCAAATGAATTACCCTAAACTGTAAAATCATCCATATAAACCTCTACACAATCATGGATTAGATCAGAAAAAATTCCTAGTACTGCTCTTTGGAATGTTGCTGGTGCATTACATAACCCAAAAGGAAGCACTCGGTAGGCAAAAGTTCCCCATGGACAACTAAATGTGGTCTTATCTTGATCTTCAGGTGCTACCTGAATTTGATTATAGCCACTAAAACCATCCAAAAATGAAAAGTACTTTTTACCTGCTAATGTATCTAATACCTGATCAATAAAAGGCAAAGGAAAGTGATCCTTCAAAGTTGCTTTGTTCAATTCCCCATAATCAATGCATACCCTCCATTTACCATTCTTTTTAGGTACTATAACCAAAGGAGAAACCCATCGGCTATCTGAAATTGGATAAATGAAGTTTACATTGAGAAGTTTTTGGAGCTCTTCTTTCACTATCTCCCTAAGATTTTGATTCATCCTTCTTTGAGGTTGTCTGATTGGTCTACTGTTTTCCTCAATATAGATATGATGGATGCAAGTCTTAGGATCAATACCTTTCATGTCAGTATACTCCCATGCAAATGCAGTAGAATTTTTTTGCAAGATTTTGATTAGTTCTTCTTGTTGTGATTTTTCCAAATGTTTGTTGATATTCAATGTTTTCCCTGGAAAAATCTCAATGGTAGAACTACCAAACTCTTCCATAGAGTAAAGAGACATTTGTCTTGATGATAAATATTCTATGTCAGATTCCAACTGAAATTGTGTGGGGTCATATTCTGAAGATGTCTCAAATTTTTCTAATGTGTTCAGAATTTGACTATCCTCACTGATTTCAGAAATGGTAAAGACAGGTTGTATAGTGTCCTCATCATCAACCCATTCATTGTCTCCTACTTCTGTGATTGCTTTTGCTAGAGGATACAAATTGAATTTCTTTGTCGAATTCCCATTAGAAATGTACATATCCCCAGATCTACAACTAATGAAAGCATCAGCTGTGGCTAGCCAAGGTCTTCCTAAGATAAGTGGGTGCCCTCCTAGATTACTCTTGGGAGTCAAAATAATAAAATCTACTGGATATTCCCAAGAATCTAAGGAGACCGAAATATCTTCTAATACACCATCTGGTTTGATAATTGATCGATCTGCAAGTTGCAGTAAAGTAGGTGTAAAAAGAAGATTAGGAAGTTTTAGCTGTTCCATAGTCTGTCTACTCATAATGTTGATAGCAGCTCCTAAGTCAATCAATGTGTTTGGAATTTCTATCCCATTTATATGTGTCTTGACAATTGGACTTCCTGGATCTACATACTTCTGCATGGTAATTTTTCCCATCATAATGTCTGCAATCTTTCCTACCAGGTGGATTCTTCTTATGTCTTTTAGTTTCCTTCCTGGTCTTTTGAAACTCAACTCCTTTATTGTTTTTGCTAGAATAGGAATCTCTCGAATGGCTTGTAGCAAGGGAATCTTGATACAAACATTCTTAAACTCATCTAGAAAATCATAGTTAGGCAACAAGATTTGTTTTTCCACCCCCTTGTCAATTTGTAGTCTTTCAGGAAAAGGAGGTGTAGATGAAGATGCAGGTTGCTCAACTATAGGAGTTGTGCGTGTTAACTTTTCTTTCTCTTTTTGAATGTTTGAGTTTTGAAGAGATACTTCCTCAGAACCCTTATTGGCTTCAAGAGAGTCCTCCTCAGAGATGTCTTGCTCTTGGTCATCTATAGAAGGTTTTTCTAAAACTCTACCAGATCTGAGTTGTACATCATTGAGAGGAACAATAATATAGGTAGGAAATTGTTGTCCTTCTATCATGTAAGTATTATGAGGATTTTTATTGTTAGGATTTGGCAATGGCTGAGCTGGAAGTTGATTTGTCTTTTGTTGGTATGGGAGCATGAGTTGAGGATTTGGATTTTGTTGAGAAGGTTGTTGTTGTGGAAATGGCAATGAAAGTTGTGGATTTGGGTTTGGAAGTTGTGGAGCTTATTGATTTTGAAAAGATGGAGGATATTGATAAAATTGAGCAAATCTCCCATAAGGATTTTGCATCCCTTGTACCCATGGCTGATATGGATTTTGATGTTGGGGCCAAGGTTTTTGCCAAGGATTTGAATTTGGTGGGGTTTGAAGATTCATAGGGTTGTTAAACCCTTGAGTTTGTTGTCCCTACCAAGGTCTTCTTGCAACAAAACAGAGAGATTCTACTGAATTTGGGTCTTCTTGAAAAATAGCTTTGAGTCCAGGAATTGAAGGACAATCCTTGATCTCATGATTCTCTGAGCAAATCATACATGTTTCTACAATTTTTGCATCCAAGGGACATTCCCTTAAAGCATGTTTCTTCCTACATTTCGGACAAAAGATGGCTAAAGCATATGTTTCTGCTTTCTGCTTGTTTTGGATTTTAAGGGTGTCTAGTTGTTCACTAAGGCTCCCTAAGATATCAGTTTTGAACTCATCAAGCATATTACTAATCTCTACCCTACTTACTGATCCAGTTGCAGATTTGTTAGCCCTAATAAGAGAAGGATCCCTAGGCCCTTTTCCTGTTCTAGATTTTCCTCTTGAGAGATGGACACATAGTTCTGTTATATCACGAAGTGGAAGTTGAGAAATATCTCCTTTCCCCATCATGTTTAAAATATCTATCCATTCATCTCTAATGGCTTTTAATATGAGGGCTTTCAAGGTTTCATCATCTAAGTTGCTCATCTTTGCTCTTTTTAAGTTGTATTGAAATCTTTCAAGTAAATCTTCCAAGTTTTCATCTTCTTTTTGCATCATTTTGAATACCTTATCCTTGTGATTGGTGGGAATACAATAGTCCAAGTATCTATCCAAAAATGTTTGTTTCATATCATTCCAAGTCCTAATAGATTGGGTAGCTAATCCCATGAACCATTTCAAAGCAGCTCCCTTCAATGTTGAAGGAAACAGTTTGAGTTTTTGAGAGTCTTCCATATAGTCATAGGTTCGGCACACGAATTCAAACTCAAACAGAAATGTTTCAGGATCCTCACTTCGCAATCCATAAAAGTTGGGGAGGACAGATGGTGAGATATTTTTCATCATTGTATGAGTTTCCTCATCAACTATAGGTAATCCAAACAAGTTGTCTCCTTCCCTATTTCTTCCATTATTACCTTCACCATTGTTGTTTCCATTGTTTCCTCCTCCTCTACCTCTACCTCTACCTCCAAATCCATCTATTATTTCCTCTGCCATGATAGTTTCTTTAGAGTCCTTAAAGTCCTCTGGTTCTTCTATCACGGGAGGATGAGAGGGAGTCTCTTCCTTTTCTAAATGAGATTTAGTAGGTGGTATAGGAGAATCCTCTAATTCAGCTGCTCCTTGAATTCCAAAAATCTTAAGGCTAGGGGTATATGGTGGTGAATCTTGTCTATGCCTTGAAGAAGATGGAGTTGTGAAAATCAAACTCTTGGCTTTAGCTATAAACCTTCCCCTAGAATCTCTTGCTCTATGCATGTCATTTTTTTATTTTTATTTTAAAGTTGGGCTAATAATTCTCTTTATGATCTTCCAGGTCACACTAGGTGCAAGAAGAGAGCATACTTAAGAAATTACTGAACCAATAACTCTCTTTTCTGATCCTCCAGGTCACACTAGGTGAAAGAGGAGAGCATACTTCAAGAAGTTATCAAGTTTTACCTTCTTTTATTATTATTATTATTTTTTTTAAGAAATTGGCTACCTAGTTACACTTCCCCGGCAACGGCGCCAAAATGTTTGGTCAATTTAGTGTGTCCTAAATTGCTACATTAATTTATCAATCCGGGATTCGTAAGCTGATGAAGTGTGGCGCACTATATGTGCAAGATAACCTATCTCTTACTTTTTGTCGTTTTTGAATTTTTATGAAATTCTAAAAGACAAGTATGGAGACAAATATTCAAGACAATGATTTCCTTCTAATGATTTTCCAAACTTCAAAAGAATTTTAAAACACACAATGAAAAAATTAATTCTTCAAAGAAAATGAAATTTCATCACTATTCTAGTCAAACAAACAATGAACTACTGATCATGAAACTTATTATCCTTGTTGCTGTCCAAATACAAAAGAAACTATGCTTAAAGAAATCCAAGAGTTGCAACAAAGTAAATCTAAATCAAATTACATCAACTTATATTCTGATCCCTCACCATTAGTCCAGCTATGGCTTTCGGAGGTAACCATAAACAACTTGAGCAACCTGATATCTAATTTGCAGAAAAAGAAACTAAAATCAAACTACACACTCATACTTCAATCCCTCACCATTAGTACAGCTATGGCTTTCGGAGGTAACTGAAAATGACATGAGCAATTTAATATTTCTAACTTGCAGAAAGTAAACTAATATCAAACTACACACTCATAATTCAATCCCTCACCATTAGTCCAGCTATGGCTTTCGGAGGTAACTGAAAATGACATGAGCAATTTAATATTTCTAACTTGCAGAAAGTAAACTAATATCAAACTACACACTCATAATTAAATCCCTCACCATTAGTCCAGCTATGGCTTTTGGAGGTAACTGAAAATGACATGAGCAATTTAATATATCTAAATCTAACTACTGAAGCAAATGTGCAAGACCGAAATAAACAAAGCAGTACTGGAATTAAACAAAAACTAAGAAAAGTAAATTAGCAGCAGAACAATATTGATTCCATGTCATTAGTCAAAAGATATGCAAATGCCCGGGCTGCCTATTTGTAATCTGAAACAAGAACACTGATCAGTTAACAACAACATAAAACATGAAAGATTATGGACAGAAGTAAAATGTAAAGCATGAAAGATTATGAATAGAAATGAAGCATAAATACCATGAAAGATGCAATGTATAAACACGTGAATGACTTATGGCACAATGAACTTAAAGAAATAAAACAAGAAACTATACAGTAATGCACAAAACCTCAGCGTGTGCAGGGGCCCTCTACACCAGCCTCGGGCAACAGCCTTCAAATACGAATTACGCTTGGAAACAGAGTCTTCTTATATATTAAAGTGCAGTCATAACAGAGAAATGATATTACAGCACAGTGGCAACGCAATTACATTATAGAGCTATATGGAGGCTAACTATTATGCGTATGAAAATGCATTATTTATAACAAAGGTGATATAACTAATTCCCTAAAGTTTGTGCTGATAGAGACACGTGAACCATCACGTCCAGAGATCCAGCATCATGGCCGCGGTGAGGAGTAAATCTATGAAGAGTGGAAGTTGGATTCGGCTTATGGAGCCGTGTACAGGTGTTGATGTGTCTCCCGTAAATTAGAAACGGTCATACAAATCTTCACGTGATGAGAAACAGAGTCCTGTCACTGTGGGACTCTACGGTTGACTTCCACTTGGCCACCTTTGACCACAGCCTCCTTAGGTGAATTTGCCCGAGCCAATAGGACACGACCCATGTCCACATCATTTCTGACTTGCCCATGTGGCTCGATTTGCCTGAAGACACCTGCAACATAGAATTTCACAAAATGGATGCGGAAAGTTGCAGCAGCTGCGGAAAGTGGCAAGATTCCGCAGCTAAATGAGCAAAAATCTAAATCAAACAGCAGACACAAAACATAGTTAAAAACCATTTTAGATGCTCTTTTACAATTAATATGCAATGATATTGACAACTTAGAAGGTTCAGGTGAATGAAAAAGGTCTAGAAAGGTGTATAGGAAAGATGCAGATTTGAGACTCAACAATTGGCTGGGATTGAATTGTAAACACTATTGTATCTAGTGTAGTAGTCCTGGACTGATTCATTAGGAGCTCTTTTCATGGCATCAAATTCAGATAGTATTTGGAGTGGATTTTTCTTCTTTTCCCATTTACTCAAAAATAATCTATGAAAGACTAATAAATCAGCTATACTACCAGCATTAAGGCCATTAAACCATTTCTTAACTTCCCCTGTTAATGTTTGTGAAAGAGTCTCATTTGTACATTAGAATCATCTATTTCATGGAGCTCAAAGTAATATGTCATTTTATTTATATGCCGCTCGGTTGTGTAATGAGTAGTAGCATCAAATTGAGGAATATTACTTTGGTAATCCTAAGGCATATCATGTAGTTGTGCTGGCAGAACTAGGGGAGCATACCTGGAAGCCATAGCTTGAATTTTAGCTTGGCTAGGAGGTATATTGGAAGTGATTGGGGTTGAAATCGAAGTGGTAGTTGAGATAGTTGAAAAAGAAATTGATGAAACTGGAATATAGGATGGTGAACTAGAAAAAGTGGTGGATGAACTAAAGGATGAAGTGGAGGTGATAGGAAATAAAAATGGAATATATAAAGAACTACTTGGAAATGAGAATGATGAGTTTAAATTTGCAGAAGATAAATTGGGGGATGTACTTAATGTAGGAGATGATGGAAAAAGTATTCTAGGTTGTAAGGGCAGTCTAGGGATAAATGGATCTATAGATTGGATAGTAGTGGAAATTATAGATGATGTAGTGGTATCTAAATGAGAAATAAAAGGCTTAGATGTATATGCTAACAATTGAGATAATTCAATGGCTTCATCATTTTCCTTAAGAATAGTAGCATTTATCTCTTAGAGTTTATCCTGAGCTTTAATTGTTTTTAATTTAGAATCTACTGTAATATTTTCCTGTTTTGACTCAAGAAATGAAATGAAAATAGGGTCTATAACAACAATTTTTAAATTAGATTCTGGTTTACTTCTGAATAAAGAATTTTCAAATTTCAGGTCAAGCTCTATGTCTTGTAAACTGACTAACTCTTTTGGTAATGAATTGGCTCTATCTAAGGAAAATTTTGGACCTAAATCTTCTACCAGGTTATTCTTTTTTCCAATTCTGTCCAGATTGTTTTCTATAATAGCAGGTTTAGGATCTGGGTTAGACCTGGTAGAGTAAATTTATCTAGAAGCCAGAATTACAGTTTTTTTTTTATAAAATGATACTCACAACTTATAAAACAGTCTTAAAGGCAAAAGATAATGAAAAAGATTTCCATAAGACCTATTTTAATACTGAGGGTAAGTTAATTCCCCAGTATGGTTGCCAATATGTTATCATTCTAATAATTCTTAAGTTGTGAGATTTTGCTCTAAAGTCAAAGAAAATTAGAGGTAACCATAGACCAACTTTTAAACTCTAGGATCTAACCTTCCTAGGGTTCAGAGAGGGCTCTCTCTTTAAGATTTAAATTTGTTTTAATGATAATATATTAGGCTAGTTATGATTGTGCAATTTGGTTTTGATTTGGTATGGTTTGGTGGGAAAAATCACTTAATGAGATGGATAGTGGGAAACTTGTTGTCCATTGGGCTAAGGAGTCAAAAATGAAGCAGACAGAATGAGGATCAAGGTCAAAAAATCAAATGTTTTCAGGGCAAGATAGAAAAGTCTTTGAAGATCTTGGAAGACTATTTTGGTGAAGTGATTTGATCGAGATAAAGAGCAATGAAGGATTCTTTGATCCAGATAAGGAAGGAGTAGAAAAAGGTAATTCAAAAGAGGGAGAAATTAAGGGTTCCCTACTCTGGAAATCAACAGAAAACATAGAAATGATAAACAGTAAAGGCAGGGTGCTTTTAATAACTCCTGAAATAATACTCTTGTTTAATCATTCAAATTTAGAATACATAATGGATGCATGAAAACATGAGAAGATAAACAATGACAAGTAGAAAGTGCTTCACTTCAATGGCTTATCACATGAATCCTGAAATTTGATGTTAGATGATCTGATCTAGTCTGCTACTCGAACTTTGCAACAAAAAGTCTTCAAGTACAACAAAAATTAATATATAAATCTTCAGCAATTTATTCCATAATAATACTTCAAAGAGTGAAGTATTTATACAAAAATGTTTACAAAATATCCTAGAATGCTTCTAGGAATTATCTAAGGAAAAATAAAATATCTTTACAACAAAATAGAGACAACTACTTAATAAATCAACACGCTGTCCTATTTATCCAAATAAAATATAAAACTGTTTGTGGATTAGGTGCAGCTAGCTGCCTTGGTGTCCTCTTTGCTGGCATAGATATTTCAATTATGTTTTGAAATGTTATATTCTTTACCTTATACTCTTTAACTCCGATTCTCTTTAACTTTGATACTCTTTAACATTTGTAAAAACTGCCATACTGCTGTAATAAATTTTGTTTTGACTGTGAAAAATTAAGCCAACTATTTTACCCTTTTTTCTAAAATTTGACTTTTACAATAAGTCAGTGAGTGATTTCCAAGCTTCATCATTAGGAATTGGCATATTTTTCAGCTTCTTGAAGTTTTCATCTACCTCATTATATCTAGAAAATTTTGGTTTTATGACAAATAAATGTTTTATCTCATGTTGAAGATAAAACAAGTCTTCAAAACTTCTTTGTAAGACCTTCCTTGTAGGAATACCTTGCCATCCTGTTTTTTCAACCTGCTCTTTTGCCTACTCTCTGATTTTATTATTGTAGTCTTCCTATGACATGAGTTCATTATTAATGACCAAAATGTTAGGCAAAATTATTTGCCTTAAATTTTCAAATTTAACCATAAACTTGGTTATGGCTATGTTCATATTTTCACATTTCTCTTCAAGTTGTTTCATCAGATTCTTATTTGAAAGGACTTTCCTTATTTCAAGGATTGTCTCTGTCCTATCAGTGATTGCCATTGCTTCCAACTCTTGTTTGTTTTTATTGTTGAGAAACTTTATCAATTCTATGGCTTGCTTAGGTTTGTCACCTAGCTCATCTTTTGTTTTCTGAATTTCTGCTTTTGCTGGCTTTAGTAAATCCCTCTGCTCATATATTACTTGGATTGAGGGCCAAAAATCATTGATGGCTTTAATGATTTTAATCCATAACTAATTTTTCACATAAGAAATTGGCTCTTTTAAGGTCAAATGTTTTTGTAGATTCTTCAATTCAGTATTTAACCTGTTAGCTCTTTGCTCATGAGTTTTAGCATTAATTTGAGCTAGCTTTTTATCATCTTCAAGATTGTCAATCACTTTCTTCAATCTATTAATTTCATTTGTTTGAAGTGATATTTCTTCCATGGCTTTTACTATTTTACTAGCCTCATTTGAATGTTGAGCTGTTGTGGTAGAGGACTCTGTGGCTGAAGTTGTGGATGATGTCATTGGCACTACAATAGCTAGTGGTTCTTTTGGTGCCAACTCTTCTGCCAGAGTTGAAGGCACAACAATATTAACCATGGGAATTACTGTAGGAGTTTCCTATGTTTTTGTAGTTTCTTTTTCATGTACAAGCTTGTCCATTTGAATCTCCATCTCTTTTATTTGTCCTGCTAATTGAAAAATTAAGTTCATCATGTCATCTTTCTGATTTTTCTCTTGTACGTTTTCTCTGGCCTGTGGATGTTCAGTTGGTGGAAGCTTGAGTTGTTTCCTCAATGCTGCAATATCTTCATTCTTCTTCTTCACTAACTATTCCGTTGCTTTAACATTTGCAGGATCATATCCTATTTGGATAACCAACTCTTCTAAAGATTTAATCATAAGATTTTTAGCATATGATGAGGCCTTTTCAACCTTCATTTGATCTCTCATGTTTATGATTGTATTCTAAAGCTTGTTGATACTCATAGCCTTGGTAGTTATGGTAGAATATAACATCTTTGAACTTTTCCTATGAAACTCAATATTATCTAGTGCATGAATACTTTAGGTGGGTACTTCAAGATCAATTTTCTTGTAGTCTGCAACTATCTTAGGAGTCTTGAATGTTGGATGAAGCACTGACATAATCAAATTTTTATTTGAATAGTCAAAATATGATAAAATTCTCTTTTGAATGCCTACTGTTTGCTTTAAATACTGAGAATCTATATCATTCTTGATTTCTTCATTCCTTGTTTTAATCTGCTTATATTTTTCCCTGATATCAAGATCTTTTTCTTATGCTGTCTGTGAGGAAGATGCCTCCAAATTCTGTCATTTCTCTATGACCTGAGTATTTGAATAATCAGGATTTCCTTCATTTAAAATCTTTGTTGCTGGCACATTTGTATTGAATGTAGTAGCATCTTTATTTGTCACTGGAATATCTATGTCTTCTACTTTTATGGTCACTTTTCCTTTATCAACTGAATTTATTTTAGGCTTTTTATTGTATCTAATTTTAAACCTTGTCTCAGTTGTACCTTCTTCTATAAATCTCTTAGTAGTTTTTTCTCCTTGATTTGTAGTTTTCAAGGTGTGACTAGTATCACCCTGTTTAGCTACATCTACTAAAGTGTTTTCTAGCCACTCAGTTTGATTGACATATTTTTCAATATCTGGTTTTTTCTCATGTATATAAGGTGTTAGTTTGCACTTAACCCTCATTTTGCTTAATATTCCTTGTGGATCATAGTTCCATGAGAAGCTCTCTTCAAATCTGTACTCAAGAAATTGTTTTGCTGCTTCTTGTTCTGCATCTCTATGATTACAAATAAATGGCCCCACCTGATTCTTTAGCTTAAATTGGGCCTTCTTCTTGGCTGCTAGGAAGTTGATAGAATCAGAATTTAAGATTTTTTTGATATACTCCAAAGAAAATACTATGATTGGTACATACTTATGGAGTTTATAGGGTAATAGATTAGACCCAAAAACTCTGATTTCTGTATGTTTTTGATATAAGTACCAATCACCAGTTCTAGTGTGCTCTGATAGCTGTAGAAATTTCTTCATTTCATCACTGATTCTTGGCTGTTCTGTGTTGGCTAACATATTTATCAATGGGTGGACAAAGTTATCTATAAATTCTGCATAGGTGACTCTGTGGACTCTTTTCTGATCAAAGAAGTCAAAAAGATGACTGAAAGTGGACTTTCTTATATATCAAGCTTCTAGAGGGTTATTGGAAACTTGTTTTCTTGAAAATATAAGAACATATGGAAAAATAAGGATGTATACCTAAATACTTCTTCAGTTGGAAATTTGACAAGCTGATCATGGATATTGTCAGCTATATACTCAACATAATTGAAAATTATAGAGGGAGGTTGTCCGAAAGAAACCCTAGGATGGACTCATCAGTATGCTCATTTGTAAAGTATCCTAGGATAAATGACAACATGGAAATGACATGCCTAGACCCTTTTGGAAATTTTGAAGTGGAATATGGAGGGTTGATTTGAGGAATTTCAACATGTAAAGGCATGAACACTTGGAAAATTTGAAACCTTTTGGGAAAGTCCAGAACAATGTACAACTTTGTTAGTGCTTCTATTGACAAAGGAATTTATTTGGGATCATGTTTGAGTTGTAACATCTAGTTTATGGACTCAACAGTAATTGTAAACAATACCTCTTTGTTTGCATTCATCATTGATCTATTTTTAGGTGAATAATAACTCTAACACAACCTAATAACCTCTGGGCATTGATGAGTGACTGGAACAACATATTAGGGTAGGTTTGATTCCCAAATTTGTTCTTCGACTTGATCTAAGGACTTTTCATAACTCCAACAGTGGAGGTCTAACAAATTAAATTCAAGAACTGGATTTGCTATTTTATAGTCCACATATGCTAAAGGTGTGTGCTCAGTGTCTACAACAGGAGGTTTTAGAGGATTTACAATGATTGCAATCTCGGATGACATAGTTGGATTGGATTTTGACATTTTTAGGTTTTCTTAATAGCTGAAACTCTGTTTTTAGGATTTCTAGATTCTTCTGTAAGATTAAATGGTTTATAGAAGGGATTTTTACTTTGACATAGGTTCTTTAGATAAAATAATCACAACTTGGTTCTTTCCTTGTATTTGAACCTTTAATTTTTGGTTTTCAACTGGATTTCAGACCCTCACAGGTTTATGAAATAAGAAACAAGGGTTTCTTATACTTCTTTCAGTGAATATTGGGCTAAAATTAATTGAAATTGGGCACAGAGGGTTGGGATTACCTTCAGAGGATTTCTGGGCAATTTTGGAGTCTTTTAAAGTCTACAAAGGCTAGAATAATCTTGATTTTTTCTTTAAAATTGAATGCAATATTTAAAACAGGGTTTGTATTAAATTTTGACAGGGTTTTAACTCTTTTCGAGCAAGTAGAAGCTTTCTTTGGGTAAATAAGCTTTTACTGGGCTCAATTCTTTTTAGAAATTATTTTTCAAATGATAGTAGGATTGTTTTTATCAAAAAATACCTGTTTGTGTAGGTATTGGTCATTTAACAGGTTCTGAGTTGTTTGGACAGGTCTTTGGTATTTTCTGGAAGCAATCTAAGACTTCCAACAATCTTTGATAGTAAATGCGGGCTTTTACTGTTTTTCTGGGAATATAATAGTGTACAGGGTTCTATTTTTCTTCAGTCGGGAGGATGAATATAGGAAAATAAGGCAGGAAGAGGGTTTAATGGTGTAATACAGAGGTTTATTGAACGTTTTAGGTTTAAAATAACCTGCATTAAATGGCGGTCATGTCGAATAGATGGCAGTTTTGGTCTTCGAAATTGAAAACCATCGGCGGTTATTGCATGGGTTGTAGGCGGTATATGGTTTTGGTTAGATTGAATGCGATCCAATAGATGTTAGCCACGTGGAGGAGGGAGAAGGGCACAAAAAATGTGTTTTGCATAGTTCAAAATGGTTATCATCGCGCAGTTAAATTTGCGATATCACCTTTGGATCGTTAGAATTGGGAGGGCCAATGCGAACAACTAAGATTAGTCTTAAGTTTCTTAGCTGCAGGAAGTGTGGTTCAAGGTTTATATTTATGCGGCGGGGTAGATTTTTTTTATATTAAAAACAAATGTTTTTTAATAAAAATCAAATGTTTTATTAAGGTTGGTGGGGGTAATGTTATAATGTTTAAAATAAAACATTTAACGAATGTTAATAACCAATGGTGCGAGTATGGTATTATATGGTAAATAAAACCTTTTAACAAGAGTTTTAAAACCATTGGGAGCGGGATTAATATATAGAATATGCTTAAACCTATGGAGAAAAGAGCAGGGGTTTTTATTTAACATGTGGGATAAATAAACCATAGGTTTAACGTAAATAAGTGGGTTTTGGGGATATTTACATATAAAGAAATTAATAATATATGGGAAGGGTTATTTTTAAAGGGATTTAATACTTTAGGTTAGAAATTAATATGAAATGGAAATATAATGAATGAAATGAATTAAAATACATGGAATCTAAACTAAGTAAAGTGTAAATAGGTAATTTAGCATAATTTGTCCCATTTTGATTTTTTACACATAAACTTAGGATAAAATGTATTTTGTGGGTTTTTGAGTGTTTTTTGAATGAAAATGAAGTTACTTAAGGGGGATTTTCATTTTCTAATAAAAGATGTATTTTACGTAGGAAAAGGGTTTGTATTTATTGGGAAAAAGGGTGAATATGCTAATGAAATGGGTTTTCATGTAGGGAATCCAATATTTTCAACCAATCATTCACTAAGCCTTGGGTCCGGTCCCAACAGAAATCAAAGAAATTCTCTGAGCCTCTTTGACTAAAGGTTTAGAATACTGGATCATTGCGGGGGGGGGGGGAATTAGTAATTTTTGCCTGATGATGCTTTATTACATGTATTGCACAACTGATTTCTACCTACCCATCATTATTCTAACATTTTTTACTTCATTTTCATGGGTGCATTTAATCTTGCAACTCTAAATCCATTTTTCTTTCAAAGTAATAAATCTATCTTATTCTAACCTTATTTCATCCAAGGGCTCAGATTAAACTGTTGAGCTCCTCATTTATTCTCTAACTAATTTGACATATCTTTATTCTCTATCTAAAACATAAAATTCAAATCATGAAAAGTTAAGATTAAACTATTTAACTGATCATGGGTTATGGAATTTTTAACAATCTGCACATATCGTTATTCTTGCAGTATGAGTAAATAATAGTGGCAATTTGACTTGCTCACTTTCAGGTCTTATTTTTATCTCTTTTTTCTTTTGGGGTCTATTATTTTCTAAGTCTTTTGATCTTTCTTTTAGGACTTTTACCCTCTTTTCATTTTTTTATTATTATTTTTTATATGGGAAAACAAATTGCAGAAATCAAGGTATGTACATATTTACAAGACTATCAAAGTCAATTAAAAAATTATGAACTCTATTATTATAGCACCCTAATAGACTCCATAGCCCAATGGAAAGTAGATAGACACCTATCCATATAAATCAGTAATTCCACCACCAAATTAAATCAAACCCAGTCAATCTTACATAACTAGCCTAAAATCAATTAAACAAAAAAGTTAAATCATTAAGAGAGAACCCTCTCTGAGCATTAGGAAGGCTAGATCCTAATCTCAAAAGTAGGTTTGTGGTTACCTCGGTGATTTCTTTCTTTAGCCTTGAGAAATTATTGAGTGATAACAGGGTCGAAATCCTATCCATAATGAATCATAAATACATGAGATGAGTCATTTCCTAGAATATAGGGAGGTTAGAAACCATTCCCTCAAATTCAGCTATAGACTAGGAGTGCGCGTCCCCCACATTAAATTATATGTTTCCTCATGATAAGAGGGAAAAAAAAACTCAATTAATCCAATTCTAGCTCAAAGGAAAACAAAAACTAGCAATTATGACTTTTTCTGGGCTTCAAAAGTGTCTTGAGGAATCCTATGCAGATGTGTAATACTTTTTGATAGATGTGTACACATTTTTATAGATGTGTAACACTTTTTGGAAGCTAATTTTTAGGGACTTTTAGGAATCCAAATCCAAATATCAAAAATACAGAAACTAGGCATGTGTGTCTAGTTTCCATATCATCTTGAATTTTCAAAAATGACCCATGGGAAGGCCTCCAAAAGTTGATTCTCCCAAGCTTACTCCAGATGCATAACAGACTGTCAAAAATACTAGCAAAAGCATAAAAGCATGGTGGGTTTTTGGTTTTTTATTCCAAAAAAGAGCTTTTCATGCAACAAGGGTTCCTGATTTGTGATGTACTCATGAAAATGAATCCAACCATGTAATCCATTCATCATTTAGGTGCCCTAGTAAGAAGTGTAACAACTTGGCGCTATGCATCTCTGAAGGTTGAATTTCCAATTTAGTGCAAAAATCACTAAAAATACAAAAATTTCTCAAAACTTCTCCAATTTTTTTTTGTGGCAATGTGGATGATATGCTAAACAACCAATGAACCATAAGCCAAAAAATCTAAACTATCCTTCTCCTTTAGCTTCATTTGGGCCCCTTTGAGCTTTTTTTCACTTGTTTAAGCCTTATTTGTGAAATTTTTCTCTTGGTACATGTTACACAACATTTTGTCACCATCCCTGCAATCCCTCGCCCCGCATATTGGAGGGTCATTCCCATGACTTGTGAGCAGTGTCATACTTTGAAAACACCATGTTTGCATCCTTCTGCATAAGGAAATCATTTCTCCTGTTGAACGTTTCCTCAATAAAGTAGGAAAAACCTATGTTTCAGCCTTGGCGTGGGTTTCCAGTTCACCCCTCGCGTCAATGTGGCTGACTTTCACTAGAGCCCGCACCACCTGGCACTATGTCTCAGTGTAGTGCCCGTGCCAGATGTTTTAGGAATTTTTTTTAACAAATAGAGGTGGAAGTTTCCTTCTAACCACCTCAATGATGAGTCACTGGAAGTGGTTAAGTTGATTGGCCATGTATCTCCCTCTTTAGGTAGTGGTTTCCACCTCCCATGGAACACTCCTTGAAGATAGGTCTCCCTTCCATAATTATAGGGATCCTAACCTCTCCCTCTCCATCTATAAAAATAGGCCTTCTCCCTTTATGAAAGCTAGATAAACATATAGCCAAGGAGCTGAACTTGGAGAAGAATACTATAGCTGATTAATTTCCACTGAGAAGGTAGAACCAAGGAGAACTCCGTAGAGAGAGCCCCGTCCAAATTCCGGACGAGACTTTGTGAGACGTGCTCTGCTTGAATCCTATTGGAGGAGACCACAACGTCAAAGCTTGGTTGTACTCTTCCTTTCATTTATTAATATACTCGACTATGGTGTTGGTTCCATCATTGTGTTATGTTGATTATTTAATGCAATTGATTTAGTCTTCTTTGACTGACTAATAGTTATGAATGTGAATTAGTATGTTGTATATCATTGTTTTTTCTTGTGTGTGTACATGTTTTTGAGCGTGAAAGTGAGAGGATCGTGATCTGTCAAACCAGGAGCGAGAGGCAGCCAATCTTTCGATGACAACAACAGTGTAGGACCTTCGGTAAGTCATTTATCGAATCTCTATCTATTCATTAACTAGGAATCAATGTTATAGCTTGTCTCGTTTGAGGGTAGACCCACTCTAGGGCTAGTGCGATCACCTTTGTCTACAGAGGGGATTTACCTCACCAACAAATTGGCGACTCCACTGGGGATCAGTGCGAGTTTGTCTTTCATCCATTATGTCTTTGTTTTGGTCTTTGCTTGATTATTTTTTCCTTTTTTGATTATTCTGCTGAGTCTAAGACCCTTGTTCAGCCCCAAAGGATCAGATCTGACCTCTGTCTTTCAAAATTTTCCTTTTGCCTAAGTTAACTGGCTTGGCGCTCTTTCTGGTTAGACAGTCGCGCCGACTGGCGCTTGTTGCTAGTTTTGCACTCGCGCCATCCGCTGTTTGGCACTGATTATAGCCAAACAGGTGCGTCGACCCCTGTAGGTTATAGGTTTTGGTATTTTTTGGGGATTTTTGGTCAGTGCTTCTGCTTCTGGGTGATTCTTGACCTGTTTTGAGTGCTTTGGGATTGTTTTTTATTATGATCAGCGTCTTCCCTTTAGTTGTTTGTCCGTTTCCTATCAGCATCATAGCCTTAGGGTTTTTAAGTGCTTTGGTATGTTGAGCCTCCTGTAGGAGTTGGAGCCCTTTTGTTTCGCAGTCAACTTCGTTCCTTGATTGATTGCATTCAGCTCCCTTGATTCATTTGAGTGATTGCATTGGTTGAATGATTCTTTCCTCTTTCGTTCAATTTTTCTTCTTGTCACTCCAAGCATAGATCACACTGCTTGTATGGGTCTGCTTTGAAATTTTTCTTTGATCTGAGAGATTGAAACATTGGTTTGAGTTTTTTTTTGTTTGTTTTGAGTTGATTGAAATTACTTCGTGTCAACTCTCACATTAACATTCTCGAGCTAGTCTGTTGGTTTGTTTTTCATGTGATTTAGCGCACTATTTTCTCTATTACATTGAAAAAAAAAAAAAAAAATTGTGCTTGCATTCTTGTTTGCATTGTGAAATTGAAAGTCTTTCGCATATCTAGCATTGGACAATTCTAGGAAAGATTTCTCATTTTCATTAGCTTGCATCAGATAATGTAGTGGATGCTTTTGTGTGTTCTCATTATTTTCTATGGCTTGAAAACTCCTAACTTTCTCGTAGATAGCTTGTCATCAAACGAAATGGTATCTTTTGGCATGTAGCTTGCATTTAAGGATTTTTGAGATCCAACATTCAATAGGACCTTGGAATTGAAATGCAAATACAAGATCAACTTAAAATTTACTCAATTAACCTAAGGAAACATTGAAACCTAACGAAACATCTAGTGGGCTAAGTTAGAGACGTGTTCCGGCGTCTTTAAACCTAGCATTTGTCGCTCACCATTTGGCTTCAGAAAGCACTAGTACAGACTTGCGCTCCCCGTACCGCCGAGTATATAAAGGGAGACCCCTCTAGGTTGTAATCCTTTTATCCGTAGGAAGCCGAGTCTACCACCTTGTAATCGTGATACACCGAACACAACATTCGAGGAGAATACCTACACGTACGTCAAGTCCTTGGTTGATTCTTCTTTCGTTTGATTACCAAGGTGTATATGGTAGTTCACGAAAACCTGGTACACCCTTTTACCTAGACTACCTAAGTAGTCATTTTCTATCTTTAATAACTCCATAAATTTGAAAATATCATCGAGCACTTGTCCTTTCACGCTCGCTTAAAACTGAAAGTGACTAGAGTCATCTTTTTTCTTTTTCTTGACTCTTAAAACATGAAACAACAAATTTTTGGTTTCAATGTTGTAAAATAAACTACATATGATTACATGCCCTTTAAAGTTTGATTACTTGGCCTATCTTTGTTTGCCTTGGTTTTGGTCCAAGAGTCCTTATTTTTTATCTTTTTTCCTTTTTTGGTGTGCTACAGTCACAGTGGCGGAACAATCAGTTTCGTCTACTGGTAGTCCTTTCTCGAATGATTCATCAGAAAATTCTCAAACCTCTAGGTCTGTCGAGCTTTAGCAGCCTATTATCCTGTCAGAGTACCCCTTTGGAGAACCAGTTGAGTTCACTTGGCCTCTTTCAAACTCTTGGTTTGGGTTTTGGGTCGGGGAACATTTTCCCCCTCTTACATTAGGATCGCCATTTTTGGCTGCTATCATACCTCCTAGTCCCCGTAGTATTTTACAAGATCTCACGATGGATTCAGATATGGACTCGTCTGGTCCTATTGGCAGTGAGGGGATTCCTATTTCTGATGAAGAATACCAACTTTTTCCGAAAGACATCCATCAATAGCCTGCTCAATCTTCACCATCGGTGTCACTTCCAGCCGGATATAGATCTTTGGGTCAAATTATGCCTGGTATTGCCTCCATGGCAGCATCAACTCCGTCGGGGGCGGGTCCTTCCATCATTAGGGATGTCGCCCACGACACCTGTCTCGTCAACGCCTTTTGTTACGTCTGTCCCAACTAGACCTAGTGTTTGCATAGCTGCATCGGCACCGGTTGTCACCACTCAGTCATTAGGACCTTCACCTTCGGTAGAGACTTCGATTGCCATGGAAATCCCTAACAACCTTTCTTTTGAGAGTATCGGCTGGCTCTTTAGTAGTAGAGCTCCCATACTTATCAGTCCCCTTAGGATTCTGGTCATCCTTATCTTTCACATTATGACGCGGTTGGTAACCCGATTTATTCACATCTATTTCATTATGATGAGCATGAAAACCCTATATATTTTCCTGCTGCTGAGGCTTATCAGGTCCTTTCTAGTTTTAGATCTACCTTTCTTGTGCAACCTTCTAACCAACAAGGACAACCCTTTCAGGGACAACCTTCGATGCAATAAGGGCTTGCGTACGACCCACAAGGGCAACCCTTTTAGGGACAACCTTCGGTCTAGCAAGGATTATTTTATATCTCGGGCAACCTTAAAATCCTCAAGGTCAACCTTTACAAGCTCAGCCTGTGTTCCAACATGGGCAACCGGTATATCAACCTGAACCTTCATACGGTCCTTGGGGGTAAATCCATCCATCTCAAGGGCAACCTTTCGTGCAACCACAATAGCCATATCTTCAAATGTTGCACAACTAGGACCATCTTATGGTCCTGCTCCAGGTCAACCCGGTCATCAAGCACAACCTGGCCCACCGTAGCCGTCAGGCCAACCTGATCCGTAGGGGCAACCTAGTGGCCCTCATCAGCCGAGTCAACCTGCACATACAGTTCACCCTTCTCAGCCATCGCTCCACTTTATGCTGCAGTCGGGTCAACCTGTGTGCCCGATCTATCCAGCTCAGCAGGGCCCTACTTATCAGCAACCCATTCGACCCTAAGGTGCTTATTACCCTCAAGGTTAGTATCGACCGGTATACAATGCTCCCCAAGGTTCTTCTTATTACCCTCAATCTCTAGGTCATACTTATATTGCGTAGAAAAATCCTTATTCTTCTCAATCGGGACCCTCATATACTCAGAATCAGTATCTTGGTCTTCAACCTCCGTATCCTGGTCCTCAGCCACAATATCAGCCGAATTATCCGGCTTATACCCGTTATGGTCTGAATCCTTCGGGATAGAACCAATGGGGGTAGATTTACACTCAACCAGGATGGAATATGGGTACGGGTCATTATCGAGGACCTGCTATGCCTTTCAACCCTCAATTAACCTTTCTCACCACGTTGGAATTACCGGATGTGTCCAAATTGACAAATGATCCCATCCTTCATAATCTGTATTGGCCTCTGGTTCCAAAAAAGGTTCTTGGTGATTGCCCCAAGTTTGAGGGAAAGTTTGGAGAAGACCCCCAAGAACATGTTATGACATACCATTTATGGTGTTCTTCCAATTCTTGGGTGGATGACTCTATCCAACTCCGCCTTTTCCAGCGAACTCTCACCAGAGCTGCTGATAAGTGGTACATCAAGCTGCCTCGCGGTATATTTCAAGATTTCAACACTCTCGCTATGGCATTCCTTACTCATTTCCAGTTTCCGGTTTGTTATGAAGCCGGGACGCATCTCCTAACATCCTTGAAACAAGACCGAGCTACCGATATCTCAGACCACATTCATGAATGGAGACGTCGTCGTCGTCTGATAGAGTTTGAAATTCCTGATCAACTTCTTACTCATTGGTTCACTACCTCTTTTTTCAATCATATTGTGAAAGACATTGCCATGGGGGCATGTGTAACTGAGGAACAAGCCATTTCTCGTGCCCAGTACCTTGATTTACTATACTCTCAATCGGGCATATTGTATGATATCTTGACTGATGCTCCATGACCTAGGGCTTCTAAAGCACCGCCTACCCCATCCGTTGATGGTGTTAATGGCTCTGTGTCTCAAACTTCACGTAAGTCTCCCTCTTCCAACACTGGGAAGAAAAAATCAAATTCTTCCAATGGTTATGCTCCTCAGCCTACCCCGGATTCTGGTAAAACCTTGGAGGTCAATGCCATTCAGGCCAATCCTACGGACAACACATCCAAGGGGAGAAATAAGGGAAAAGGCAAGGCTAAAGCTGATGCTCCAAAACCAGAATCATCTAAACCTCGTGTTGATGATGGTTCACAGCGCAAGCCGAAGTATCCCTTTCTGATTTTTGATGAGGAACACTACACTAAGGATTGTCCTATATGGGCCGAATTTATTCAATTTCTCAAAGGTTCTAAGGGAACATCGACTATCCTCAAAGAACCTTTTCTGTCTCAGAAAACATAGATGTTCGAGCAACCTTCACCATCTCTACTGTTTGGCACTCAAGTATTCATGATGAACGGTTCTGCACCTATTTCCATCGCTACTCAGTCAAATGATTATACTGGATCACGCGAGGCAACCAGGAAAGAGATCGCTGATGGTCCTCCTCCCCCACCTACCCCTGGTCCTCTTGAGATTGAAAGGCCCAGTGTTGATCCCGTTGTACAGCCACCTTCTAAAGGTGTTCTCTGGAAATATTATTATAATCCTAATGCCCGTGCTGCTCAACATTATAGTATTGTTGAGGATTTAGCACAGGTGCCATCTGTGATGTCCGCATTAGACGTGCTTTAGAGTTTTCCATCTCAATAGAAATAATTATTATGTGTGATTGGCAGGATTGATCCTGTTGATTCTAGCCTTCTCACTTTTGACTTAGAGAATTTTGTCCCCCGACTTCCGCACTAGATTGCGCTTGTCATACAAGTCAACATTAACAGTCTCAAAATCCATAGAGCCGTTGTGGACGAAGGTGCATCCACCTGCGTCATGTCATCTACTTGCTGGAAGGCTATTGGCTCTCCAGCCCTAACTTCGTCACCCAATGCCCTTGAGGCATTTGATGGAAGGGAATCGAAACCCTTGGGTGTTCTCGCCAGCTTGATAATCACATTGCAAGGAAAGACGGTCAATGTTGAAGTAGATGTAGTTGATGCTAAACTCAATTACTATCTTCTACTCGGTCGCAGTTGGACTCACGCTATGCTGTTTGTTTCTTCCACCCTCTTCTATATTCTAAAGTTTCCACACGAGGGAAAAATTATTATTGTCGACCAGTTGTCATTCTTTACCTCATCTTCTGAGAACAACGTGCCATATGTGGATCAGATTCCTTCTCCCCCCAACAGTGTAGGGCCGAGTCTTTTCAAATATCCCTCTCTCATGGGTATCTTTACCTTTCCACCACCAAATATTGTTCAAGTTAATATGATCTCTCGGTTGGATGACCCATGGATTGTTCCTTTACCTGAACAAGTTGATTCATTCAGGGATTCGATGCCGCTTAGTCCAATTGAAATCAATTATTGCGAGCTTGTAGATGCATCCAATTCTCCCCCTTCTGAAGGTTCTCCTTTGAGCATGTCTCTCGAAATTTATTCTCAATCCCCTTGGCTCGGTGATACAGATTCTCCTGATCCTTTGAAAGAAGTGTTTCCATCTGACGAGGCTATCGTGGAAACCATGTCTCTCGAAGACCTACTGTGGAGCAATGGGCATCATTGTTCCTTGTTTATTCCTGGCCTCTCGGAAATGTCCAACTGTCTTGAGCATTTTGCATCTCAAGTTCCTTCTCTGCCACTTCAAATGCCTATCTTGACTCACGAAGTCTTCTCTAAAGGTAACTTGGGTAACATCACCCAGACGATGCCTATCGACATTTTCGTGAAACCGGGAATTGTCTAGAAAATTCATGTGGGAGTCACTTGTACTTCTGATGAAGTCCAAGTGTATACTAGCCTCTTCTGCAAATTCTGTGATGTTTTCGCCTGGTCTTACAAAGAGATGCCTGGAATTGATCCTAGTATTGTGGTGCATGAGATTCCCACCTACCTCGGTGCAAAGCCTGTTCGCCAACGACTTTGTCCAATGCATCCTCAGAAAGCCGCTACCATAAAAGTTCAAGTTGATAAACTTCTTAAAGTGGGCTTCATTTATCTGATTCCTCTTAAAGAGTGGGTTTATAACATTGTTTCTGTGGATAAGAAGCAGGGATCAATTCGTGTCTGTGTTGAATATCGCGATATTAATCGGGCCTACCTTAAGGATAAATATTCCACCCCTCTCATCGATCAGATCATTGACGATTATGCGGGGAGTGAGATTTTTTTCCCTTATGGATGGATTTTCTGGCTATAATCAGATCAAAATTCTCCCGTCCGATCAACAGAAGACTGCTTTTATCAGTCCTTGGGGAACATTCGCATATAAGAAACTCCCTTTCGGTTTGAATAATGCTAGGGCTACGTTCCAGTGGACGATGTCCTATGCCTTTCACAATATTCGTCATATTTTTCAACCATACCTGGATGACCTTCCAGCTCATTCAAATGCACGAAAAGACCACCCGGACCATCTCCGCCAGATCTTTCTTCGTTGTAGATGCTACAACATTCGGCTCAATCCGCATAAATGCATCTTCTACATTGATTCCAGTAGAATTTTAGGGTTTATCGTATCCAAGGATGGAATTTTCCTTGATCTTATTAAGGTTGAGGCTATTTTTAATCTCCCCTCTCCATCCTCGTTACACCAACTCTAGAGTCTCCAAGGGAAAGCCAATTTCTTATGTCGTTTTATCCCAAACTATGCCAAAGTAGCCAAAGGGTTCACATGAATTTTAAAGTAGGACATCCCTTTCTGTTGGGATGAGATTGATCAATAATATTTTGATATGCTTAAGACATTGCTTGTCAATGCTCCTCTATTACGTCCTCCAAATTATCATCGTGATTTCATCCTCTATCTAGCTGCCGCCTTCAGTACAATTGCCATGGTTTTGGTTCAAGATGATGATGACGGTAATTAGCATGTCATTTACTACTTGTCTCGAAACCTTCTCGACCCTGACACATGTTATGCACATGTCGAGAAGTTAGCACTGGCTGTGGTCCAAGCCGTCCAGCGTTTTTGTCATTATATCCTTTTATGCACAGTGACCGTGATTTTTTATTTATCTCCATGACCTATATTATGTCTCGACAGTTCCTGGGGGGCAAATACTCGAAGTGGATCATTATCCTCCAAGAGTTTGATTTGGAATTTACCATCGCCAAATCGAAGAAATCACTCATTTTCGTTGATCCGATTTGTTCTCTCCTCACCGACTCTGCTCCTTCTTATTCCGAGGATCATATTCTAGACAAAACTCTTTTCTTGATTATCACCCTCGATCCATGGTACAATGATATCATTGTGTATCTCCAAACATCTAATTTTAGGTCTGAGTTGACGGAATATGCTCGACGCCGCATTCGACATCAGTCGTAACCTTATCGTATTATCGGAGATACCCTCTATCGTGTTGGATTCGATTCAGCACTCCATCGATGTCTGACCCTTGAGGAAGCTGAGAAAGTCTTAAAATACTGCCACAGTGGTGCCTGTGGTGGTCACTTGTCCGGTTATGCCACCGCATAGAAGATCCTTCATGCTGGCTATTTTTGGCCCTCCATTTTTAAAGACTGCATTGTCGCAGTAAGCAAATGTCATGCATGCAAATATATCAATGCAAGATGCAGGTGCCACATGTTCCTTTACACCTTGTCATTACCGTTGATCCTTTTTCCAAATGGGGCATTGATTTTATGATGTGTAACCCTCACTCGGCCAGGGGGCATGCCTATATTATCGTCGTCGTCGATTATTTTACAAAATGGGCCGAAGCAATGCCTACACTGGCTACAGACGGTAAGACAGTAGTGCAATTCATATTGAATCATGTTATTACTCGGTTTTGTTTCCCTCAAGCCATCGTTACTGATCATGGATCACACTTTTGGGACTATATGATGGTGGAGCTAACGTCTAAGATGGGTCTACGTCACAACAGCTCAACGCCTTATTACCCTCAAGCTAATGGCCAAGTTGAAGCCATAAACAAAGTTCCTGTTACGATGCTTCAAGGAACAATTGGGATCCATATATAAAATTGGCATCTCATGTTGTTTTCAGCTTCATGGGCTTACCGAACGTCGATTAAGAATGCAACTGGATTCACCCCATTCCAGTTGGTGTACGGTCTGGAAGCTACTCTTCCAATTGAATGTGAAATTCCTTCACTCAAATTAGTTTTGGAATTACTGCCTAATACTTCACCTAAGGAAGAGTGTCTCCTCTATTTAGAGATATTGGATGAAACTCGTCACTTAGCTGCCTTGGTCATCGAAGCACAAAAGAAGCAAGTCAAAGCTCACTTTGACCAAATAGTTTCTCCTCGTTCTTTTATCAAAGGCAACCTCGTTCTCCTGTATGACCAAGCTCATGACAAGCTGGGGGCAGCTGAATTCCAACCCATGTGGCATGGGCCCTACATCATCAAATGTGTGTTACAGAATGGGGCTTATGAGTTTATTGATTATGAAGGTTATCCTTTGGCGCAGCCCAGAAATGGGTTGTACCTGAAAAAGTATTGTGCTTGAGTCATTCATGCATGATATGTGTACATAGGTGATTTTTTCATTTTTGTGCATGATTTGGTTGATGTGATTTGTAATCTTTTTTTGCGTATTGGGTCTTGTTTGTTATGCATATGTCTATTACCCCTTATGTCGATTTCGCGGATGGTGCTTCCCTCAGTACCGGGAACTTGTCTTCGGCAGCCTGGGTAATTTATGATCCTGTTGGTGAGTTGATTAACCTACAAGGTATTTGTCTAGGACCAACTACAAAAAATGTCGCTGAATATAGTGTTGTTTTGGAACTATTAACTGAGGCAGTTAACCTTGGTATATGCGCATTGCTTGTGAATCTAGATTCACAGCTTGTTGTTCTTCAACTTAACGGTCATTATTCAGTTCGAAACCCATGCATTTTGAGATTGTATTTACGTATCCGTTTGCTTGAAACACATTTTGATTTCATCACATATCAACATATACCAAGACGAATGAATACATTAACTGATGCAATAGCTAAAATTGTGCTAGATAGACATTTGTGCAATTTATAAAACATCATCATATGTAAATAGACCCATGTAGAAAATAGATGTATATATATTGATTTTTTGTAGCATGTGCATCATAAAAACCCAAATATATATATATATATATATATATATATATATATGTATGTTTCATTTACATCCCGAGACAAGATGTCCCTCAAAATATGCAAAAATAAAAGCCTAGGTGCCTAATCGGCATGGTGCTCATGGTAGCACATCACCGCCCATACCAACCACCTCAGCAAGTGGTGGATACGACTCGGCACCCCTACGGTGTGCCTCTGATAGGCCCAAGGAACATCATAAAAATGAGCATAGTCCGGAATCCTATGAGAAATCCCCTCCAGATTTTGTATTATCTCCTCCTCGTTGCCCTCACCATGAGGATCGAAATCGCAAGGAGTTCGCCTCGCTATCGGCGACATACCTGCAGGTCGCTCTGGGCCAACATCTCCATACTTATAAAATTAACTGTCAGAACATGCATATATACCAAAAAATCATAAACTCATGAAAATAAAAAATGATTCTCACCTAGCTCTTCGTCCCAATCCTCTCCTTCCGAGAGCGGGAGGTCTGGAGCCAATCCTCACCGGAGCCAATCGAAGAATTCCAACCTCCAAGACATTTGTTGGTCGCCCCCTGATCTAGGATTCAACGCAGCCCATCAGGCCATCCATGGTTCTCTGGGTGGTGGCATCGGGACAATGACCTCCTGGCACTGGAATATCGGTAGCCGTTCCAAGAAGAACGATACCAAAATCAATCCATACCCAAACTACTTCAGTTTGGTCTTCTTGCACTTGGTTAGTTGCCGTTTCATGTTAATATTCATGACCTCTACCCAGTTGTAGAGAGTCAGAGTTAGGTAGTCTATAGCAAGAAGCAGTTGTGTTTTTTGGCTTGATGCGGTGCTTGCGATCCTATAGCCCGCGTGATAGTGTGTAGCAATACTTTTAGTGCTAGATCTGGGATGGTTTGGATGTCAAAATTTCCACTCCCTGATCCTTTTCGTACCCTTCAGTACCCCCTGTCAAACACCATCCCCATGATCTCCATGGTAGGACGGGTACCACTCATGATAGGGACTGTACCCCTGTGCGACAATCCTGTGATAAAATAGACATCGAAAAATTAGATTTTGAGTTCCTGATCTCGAAGCACGAAATTTTCTTGGTGTTCATCCCAGATGCTTATCAAATACTAAAGCAATTCTGGCTGAGCCCGGAGGCATGGTGTCAGGAAGAATTTCTTTAGCCCACAATCTCTGAGCGCATCCATGCATCGGTCATTCTCCATGGCAAGTTCATCTTCCTCGCTATGTTCCCTCTCTTTCCACTCAATCACCATCCTTTTTGCTTGGTACCTTCACACATTGTTCATATGAGCATTGTTAGTCTACTTGGGCATTGAAATTTGCAAACAAATGATTGCATTTTCCTTAAATTAATGCGGAATTTTTGGTTGCGCGGTTGGCGTGATTGTTTCGCTAATAGTCACGCAAATGGGTGCGCCCTCTGTGTAAAAAGTGGGCGATTGGCGTAGGTTCGTGCCCGAAACTTGTGCCAACCATGGTGCCCTAGTTTTTGATAAATCCCCCCCTAGGAAATCAAAATGGCATGTGCAGGGAATAAAATTTAGCTTAAAATATGGGAAATGGTGTCGGCTCTTACCTGAAACTGAAGGGATAAATATCGGTTCATTGGATCACTCGCATTCGTCGCCGTAAGATCGCAAAGCATAATGGGTCACTATTGCTCCACAAAGAGGTAAAAGTGAAAAGTAAATCATTTTTACCACTTAAGGCATTTTATAACTTTTCAAGATCTTAAAGTAGCTTTTAAAACATATTTCTCAATTATTTTATCATATTATTTTTGAGAAATGGGTTTTACACATGTCTCTTGTGCAACAACAGGTTTTCACATGGTTATGAAGAAGTAACAAGTTATATTTTATACTTTTTCGAACTCGGTAAAAACACGAAAAAGTCACTACTGGAGTCATCTTTCAGCTCTTTTCTGACTCTCTAAAACTGAAAAGATTGCCGAGACACTTGTCATTTTGAACTTGTTAAATGGCTACAAAGCGATATCTGCCCAGTATGCATTTACCCCTTTTTTAGGCTGGGATGGATTATTTATGAAAAAGGAATACCTTAGCCTATCATGACTAAGAGGTTCTCTCGGATGATGTTTTCTACCTTTTCGGATCTGAGAGACTATTTACGAAAAGGGCCTTGCTGGAGTTTTCTTTTCCGCTTTCTTTTCAAACTCTCTAAACATGAAAAGATTTCAAGTTCTCCCTTTGTTAGACTCATTAAAAACTGATGACATCGGACTCTGTCGTTATGACGTTACCCGAGTTCCTCCTTCCTAGGGCTCGTAAAATGTACTGGGTTGGATTTGTCCGAAGGACAAACTTACATCACAAGCATATGCTATCCCCTTCAAGCTTGTTTTCAAAAATAATTGGGGTACTCGCCAGAAATGGTGGGGGGAAATGGAACCATATTGTAGTCATGTTGGAAGTATGTCGCTCTTGAACATGGCACTTGTTTGCATTCGTGTCAGGTTGGGGGCATCTCACCTTGTTATTTGTTTTCTTCCATGGGTTTTGGTAATCTCTTTTGACCGCTCATCTTCTCTTTTCCACGTCGCCATGACCTCAGATCCCTTGATGTCAAATAATGCCAAATCCAGTGTCGTGCGCCGATATGTTCAAGAGAAGTTTGCCTCTGAAGTTTTCAACCTCCCTCTGATTCTCTGTTGCTCCTGATTCACAAACATCATATTCCTCTGTCTCGTGTCAATGATGTGGGAAAAATTATGGCCCACCTTCGATCAGGTCACTTCCTATCGACTTCATCTCATTATCCAGGAATCTTATCTAGAGACTCCTTTTGGTACCTTGGAGCCTACATGCCTCAATGGCAGGTTCTTCACATTCGACGCAAGGTCCACATCATTGGCCTTCGATTGACTGACTCTGTGAGTGTTCAACGTCAGATCACTGTTCACATTCTGTGGATTGTAGCTTTTGTACCTTGAGAGCCATTTTCATCATTGGTGGTTTCTCTCACGTCTGTTAACGACTTTAATAATAGGCTGGTAATCAGACAATTTTATTGCATGCTTGAATTCAGCTCACATATTCGCATGCTCAAATTTGTACTTTGTTCAGGTCAAGATGGAGCGCAAGACCCTGGGTTTTCTCTGGTGAAATCTAGGTTGCGGGTTCTTTGTGGATTACTATGACTTATTACATGACTCTTCTGATTGGATGGCTGCGACGATACCTGAGTCTATTTATTGATCCTTATTGTTGGATGGCTGTGTCCATACCTCGGGTCTCATTTTTTATGTACTCTATTATGGATGGTTGCACCCATGCCACATGTCATGTCTCAGAGATATCAATTGTATTTTTACTTGCAGGTTTTCTGACAATAGTGTTTGGGTTGAACGTGTTCTCATAAAGCATTTCACCCCTCCCTCTCTCTCGAACCTCATGCTTTAGGGGGCATCTGTTACACAACATTTTGTCACCATCCCTACAATCCCTTGCCCTACATATTGGAGGGTCATTCCCATGACTTGTGAGCAGTGTCATACTTTGAAAACACCATCTTTGCATCCTTCTGCATAAGGACATCATTTCTCCTATTGAACATTTCGTCAAGAAAGCACACAAAACCTATGTTTTGGCCTTGGCACGGGTTTCCAGTTCACCCCTCGCGCCAATGTGGCAGATTTACACTAGAGCCCACGCCACCTAGCGCTTTGTCTCAGTGTAGTGCCCATGCTAGCTATTTTAGGAATGTTTTTTAACAAATAGAGGCGGAAGTTTCCTTCTAACCATCTCAGGGATGAGTCACTGGAAGTGGTTAAGTTGATCATCCAGTTGATCAGCCACGGATCTCCCTCTTTAGGTAGTGGTTTCCACCTCGCATGGAACACTCCTTGAAGATAGGTCTCCATTCCATAATTATAGGGACCCTAACCTCTCCCTCTCCCTCTATAAAATAGGTCTTCTCCCTTTATGAAAGCTAGCTGAACTTATAGCCAAGGAGTTGAACTTGGAGAAGAATACTATAGCTAGGTAATTTCCATTGAGAATGTAGAAAAAAGGAGAAATCCATATAGAGAGCCCCGTCTGAATTCCTGACGAGCCTTTGTGAGACGCGCTCTGCTTGAATCATCTTGGAGAAGACCACAATGTCAAAGCTTGGTTGTACTCTTCCTTTTGTTTATTAATATACTCGACTATGGTGTTGGTTCCATCGTGTTATGTTGATTATTTAATGCAATTGATTTAGTCCTCTTCTACTAACTAATAGCTAAGAATGTGAATTAGTATGTTGTATATCATCGTTGTTTCTTGTGTGTGTGCAGGTGTCTAAGAGTGAAACCGAGCGGACCGTTATCTGTCAAACCAGGAGTGAGAGGCAGCCACTCTTTCAACGAAAACAATAGTGTAGGACCTCCGGTAAGTCATCTATCGAATATCTGTCCATTCGTTAACTAGGAATCAATGTTATAGCTTGTCTCGTTTGTGGCTAGACCCACTCTACGGCTAGTGGGATCGCCTCTGTCTGCAGAGGGGATTTACCTCACCAATAGTACAATAATGTTTGGCCATGTGTCTATAGAGGTTGTTGTCTCTTTTAGTTCTGTTCAAAAACTTCTCCAAATGTTAATTCACCCTTCCTAACTAGATTTCTCTGTCTGGATTGATCTCCATAGCTATTATCTCATCAAAGGTCAACCATGTAGGTGGATGAGCTAGTTGTGTTACTAGCTCCAAGGACCTCTTAAGGCCTCTTGTCTTTAGACTTCTTGTTTTTGTTTCAATATCCATGCCATGCATTTGGTCAACATCGATTACTTGCTTCCCTTTACCATTATATTTCTCTAGGTCTGCCTTCGGTTTACTTTGTATCAGCTGCTTCACCTTCAATTTACCATTTTCTTGTTATAGGAAAGTAATTTAAGAATTTTCAAAGAAAAAAAATCTCTATCAACTTTGTTATTTCCTCATCTTTCCCCCTAATGATATTCTCAACTGATTGTACTTCAACATAATCTACCATCTCAACTTCTAAGGGCACTTGTTCATCATGTTGGTGTAGTGGTGATTCAATCTGATGCATGAGTGGTTGATCCTCAATTTCTCTTTGCCCAACTATAATATCAAGTGTAGATATAATTTTGATGGATTTGGGAGCAAAGAACTCCTTCATTCGCTTCGCATATGTGTAGTTAACTAAAAAACCCTAGGAGGCTTTGAAATCTGAGTTTTCATGCTGGAAGAGCCAACCTCCATTGGTTGTGCTGATACTGATGGTGATGATGTGCTATGCATGACATGAGGACTAGTGGTGAGCATTGTTGCAACTCTCTCCATGAAGGTTTCCCAAGTCATGTTGATGGCTAAGAGATGATATAAAACAATGAGTTTAATTAGAACATGGTGGAAAATACTTAGGTGCTGATCTTTGTTTCTGCTATCAACCTTCTCAGTCATTATAAGAAAACATCTGTACAAGTAATGTGGCAAGTCAAGTGTTTTAGTAGAGGTAAAATGAATTAATAATTTGATATGGCACCTGTAAAACCTAGAGAATCTCCCTTCACATGTGAAATATTTCATAATCAACCTCATCAAAGGAGAATATTTGTTAAGGAGGTACCTCAAATGGAATATGTACTCATGGTTCTCTCTAGCATGAGGTTTTAGGAACCGTTTGTAATCTTCAAGTTATATGTCCATGACTTTAAATCACTTTTTTCCATGACTAGGTATACTTGTTGCTGAAGAAATCACATCTGTTGATAAGTTGAACTCTACACCCGCAATGATGTCCTTTCCCATATCGAAACTAGTAGAAAATAAGGTTATCAATTGCAGATGAAAACCTTCTTCCATGATTTTCTCACAGAATCTCCAACATCTAGTCCTCTCAAATAATTATTTGGCGAAAGGTTATGCATTAACTTATTGGAAGGTGGAGGGTTCAAACTGATGTGGTGCCCTCCTTTGTGGATTCTCTTTTCACTTTCCATAATGTCTATTAAAAGGATGAAACCCTAGGTGTTTATATCTAGTGGGTATGTGTAATATGAATTTGGAAAAATAGAGCACATGGATAGGATAGGCTTGGAGGATTAAATGAAGGGTAGTGAAGCCAAGAAAAATTCCCAAAAAATTTAGGATGTAGGGTTGTATGTTGGCTTCAAAATACAGGTAAAATTTGGTGAAATTAATGTAAATAAGTTGATCAAATTAGGAAAACATATGGATTTCCTAATTCTGTAACAAAAAAATAGTATGAAATTAGGGTTTGATGGGAATGAAGTTTAGGGAGGCTGTGAATGGTAGGGAATGATAGAATATGGTCCGGGGAAGGTGTATGGGGGTATTAGATGGTAGGGTTATATTTTAGTTCACTAAAATCATCCAATGATAAACATAAAAGAAAATGTAGTGGAAAAGGAGGTAAGCAAGAAAACCAACATCATGCTTGACAATTTGACTTGAGGAGGATATGAGGTGCTTACTTACTATTGTAGAAGTTGTAGAAATTGATGGCAACGATCATGGATCTTGGATGAATTTTTAGGGAGAAAAAAACCAAAAACGCAACATACTGACAGATCGTAACATGTATTTCCATATGTGTAACAAGCTCTCCCAGATGAGTAACAACACGCTAGCGGATGCGTACCAAAGGTACTAGATGGGTAACAAAGCCTCCAGGTGAGCCATGGGTCAGGCTGAGATTGGAGGGGAGTTCATGTGAAGGAGAGTGGGAAAAGAGGGTGGTTTGGCATATTTAGGAGGGGGGTCCAGATGGTTTTCCATATTGAGGGGGGGGGGGGGGGGGAGAGTGTGAAACGACACTGTGTCGACACGTTAGGTGGGTCTAATGGGAATGAAGCCACCTCTTCGGACCCCCCCACCTGTAAAGGTATGATGGAGAGGGGGGAGTGAAAAGGATTATAGACCATTGATCTTACGGAGGAAAGATCTAGCGGATGGGAGGAGCTTGAGATTTAACCACAAGCAATATTTTTTTTTGTCGTTTTAAAACCTTTATTACATATGAGGGGAACTTGCATCACAACCAAAAGTTTGGATAAAACAAATTAAAATCAATACTTTGGGCTATAGGCACATATGTTCACAATTTTTTTGACTTAGGATAAAGACATAGGATGTAAAATTTACCCCATTTTATCCCTTTGATCCCTTTTGGAACAATTTGAAAATGAGACAAGTTTTGAAATAATAAAAAGTGTCTTAATTTATTCACCTAACCATGCTTACTCACTTTAAAAGACCAATTTGATGAAAATGAAGCCTTGTTCGCCCTCTTTGGTGACATTTTTGGACTTTTCAGTGGAAAAACAAGGTGACCTACATACAGACTTAGATGGAGATGGAATGACTAACCTAAGAATCTAAATGAAAATGATTGACATGACCTCTAAGATGATGATGGCCACGAATGTAATGAAGGGAGAAACATTTATGACCTAGTCCATATGCAGTGACCAAAATTTATTTGAAAACTTGTTTTAAAAGACTACATTTTTGAACTAGGACTACTAGCAAATAAACAAAAAGAGCATGTTTAATAATTGGACATATTGAAACTAACATTGGATCCAATTGGGGATGGAAGCTGCTTTAGGAGGTGTCAAGAACATTGTAGATCAAGTATCCTTATCCATTGGGAAATGGAGTCAAAACTAGAAACTGAAAAACTTTGACAATCTTGAAATAATGAAATAAAACTGGAAATGACTTTGACTCAAAAACTAACTTGACTCTGACTTAACAACTGATTGAAACTTTCTGAACTTTTTGAAAGAAAAAAACATGAGCTAAATGTAGAAGTCTCATGGACTTCTCCTCGAGCTTCAAACTTCTACAAAAACTTCCTTATTCTTGGATAACAAATAAAAATGACATGTACAGTGAAAGTGAACCTCTTCTTCAATGATAATGTAAGGTAATGTTTGAGGAACCTACCATTGATTGGTCCTCCCAGAACTTCCTGCCCTTCAAGATCTTTTGATAAAAATGCCTTATTACCTCTGAATACAGTAATCTTATAAGGATCTTTCCATAGATTATCAAATTTTCCATGCTTACCTTTGTCTTAATTTTTGGCATCCCAGTGAAGAACAATATCTCCTAGTTTAAAATCATGAGCTTTGGTCTTCTTACCATAAATATTCTTGGTTTTATCTTGAAGTTTTGAATTGTGATTGAAAACTTCATCTCTTGACTGTTGTAGATGAATCATTTGGCTGCTTCTTCACTGGATATCATTTAGTTCACTGTCGATCTCTTGCAGAATTTTAATCACTGGCACAACTAAAGAAGTAGGGAACGCTGTGTCAACACAATACACAAGCTGGAAAGGTGAAATTTTGATTGATCTCTTCGTGCTAACTCTATCCACCCATAAAGCATTGGTGAGATTTTTGTGCCAATTTCTCTTGTTCTCTTGCAACATCTTCTTCATTATGTTCACTAAATATTTATTTGATGTTTTAGCCAGCTCGTTGCCTTGAGGATAGTGTGCTATAGAATGATGAAGCCTAATGTGATACTTCTCATAAAATTAAATCATTTTCTTGTACTTAAAGGAGGCTACATTGTCAGTAATGATTTTATATGGACAACCAAAATGAGATAGAATATTGTTCTCTAAAAACCAAATAATGACTATATCAGTAGCTTGCCTCATGGGGATAGCCTCAATCCATTTGGTGAAGTAATTAGTGGCAGTGATTATCCACTTATGATGGGTGAATGATGGAGGATTGATTTTTCCAATGAAATCAAGTTCCCATTGCTGAAATGGCGCTTGCACTTCAATTAGTTTCAAGGGAAAAGGAAAAAGCTTTATCTTCCCCTGAAATATTTGACATTCATGATAGCTCATGAAAATTTTATAAACATCAGAGAATATACTTGGCCAATAGAAAGCTAGCCTCAATATCTTATTTTTTGTAGTCTTCCAACAAATATGACCACCACAGACGCCTTTATGAAATTCACTCATTGCTTTTTCAACTTCTTATTCAACCAAACAATTCAAGAACAATCCACCCGGATCTTTCCAATACAATAAATTGTTAAGGATGCAATACTTGAGAGGTTTCAACTTTAAAGATCTAGATTTATTACTAGGCTAGCTAGGAGGAGGATTCAAGTTTTGCTAAACATGAACAATATCACCATACCATGGCGATGAAGAAAAAAATCCAGATACCTTAGGTAATACTTCAGCCTCTTGCTCCTTAGATAATGAAGCAATAAAATTAATGTCCAAAGCATGTAGATTTGAGTCTACCATAAGTTTTTCCAGGCCTTTTGTTGTGAAACCAGCTCCAAAAATAGAAGAAAAGATATATCAACGCCTTAGAAATAAGCCACTTCAAGGGGGCAACCTCCAGTACATTACATGAATGATAAATTCTTGGATGATACAAATTACAAAACCTCGTTTCTATATATAGGAGTCCATGGGGCCACAATGTAATCCTAGTGGGGCCACAATGTAATCCTAGCTGACCTAACAATAATAATTTAAGGGCACAATAATAACAATATGGGGGTTACAGGGGTACAATAATAAAAATAAGGGGGGTTACACTGACAACAATACGACTATATTTGGTAGTTTGTAACTGTTCTCCTTCAAAAAAGTGTTGTCCTCAATGCTTGAGTAGCTCTGGGTGCTTCTGTATAAAATTCTCATCCTCCCATGTAGAATCTTCAGTGGGTAAGTTCTTCCACTTGATGAGATACTCTGAAATTGATCGATTTCGTAGCTGTCGAGTTCTTGTTTTCATGACCGCTTCAGGTTCCAATATGATTTTTCCTTCCTCATCAAGTTCTAGCAATATTGTTTGAACTGGAAGATTTTCACCTATAACCTTCTTTAAGCATCAGACATGGAAAAAATGGATGCACTCATGAAGAAGAATGAAGCTCTAATTTGTATGCCATAGTACCAATATTTTGCAACACCTTATAAGGACCATAGTACTTTGGTGATAATTTATTATCCTTCTTAGCTTTCTTGAGGGAAATTTGTTTGTATGGTTGTAGTTGTAAAAATACCCAGTCTCCTACATCAAAACTTCTCTTGCTGCGATGTTGATATGCCTATTGTTTCATTCGATTTTGTGCCAAATTCAGGTTATCCTTTAAGAGTTGGAGAACTTCTTGTTGATGCTCAATGTGATCTTCCACTGCTACAACCTTCGAATTTTCTCTTAAAGATGATGTGATGGATGGTGGATGATATCCATAAAGTGCCATAAATGGGGTCATTTTTGCTATAGTATGGAAGGAAGTGTTATACCACCATTTAGCAAGAAGTAACCACTTGACCCATTGTTTTTTATTATCATATACAAAACAATGAAGATATCCTTCCAAACATTTATTTACTATCTTAGTTTTACCAGTGGATTGAGGATGATAAGATGAGCTATGAGCTAATTGAGTACCCAAACAAGAAAATAACTCCTTCCAAAAATTTCCAGTAAAAATGGGATGTCTATCGCTCACAATAACCCTTGGGTTTCCATGTAGCTTTTGAATTGTGTCCATAAATGTAGTAGAAACTGTACTTGCTTTAAATGGATGAGATAATGCACAAAGTGTGCATACTTGGTAAGTCTATCAACTACCACTATGATGACACTCTTTCCTTCGGACTTAGGTAAACCTCTGATAAAATCCATTGAAATCTCCTCCCAACATTAACTTGGAATGGATAAAGGTTGTAGAAGACACAGGGTCTTAATTGTCACAACTTTATTCTACTGGAAAACCAAACATTTTGCCACAAAATTTTGAATATCAGATTTAAGGCCATCCCAAAAAAATTCTTTCTTCACCCTGTGGTAAGTTTTTAAAAATCCTGAGTGTCCTCCTAAAGGAGAAGTGCGCAATTCCAGAAGAATCTTTTGTTTTAGTTGGGAATTCTTACAAAGATATAAGCGATCTTTGTACCATAAGGAATCATTTTTCCAACTAAATGTATCAGATGTACTAGGATCTTGCTGCAAATTTTGAATGATTGTCCATACATCTTTGTCCTTCTTCCATTCATCTCTTGCTTCGGTTATCCAATCTGGTTGGATAATAGAAATGGCACAAAGCAATGCTTCCACCTCTTCATTCTTTCTTCAGAGTGCATCTGCAACAACATTTAGCTTCCCTTTTTTGTAGATTATTTCAAAGTCATAACCCAACATCTTTGTGACCCATTTTTGCTGCTCTTCTGAAGATAGTCTTTGTTCCAAAAATTATTTAAGACTATCATGATCAGTTTTTACCTTGAAGTGTCTTCCCATTAGGTAAGTTCACCATTTATTTAGTGCATGCAGTATTGCTAACATTTCCTTCTCATAAATAGGTTTCCGTAAATACTTTCATTTGATTGGACGACTTTCAAAAGAAATGGGTCTTCCTTATTGCATTAAAACAATACCAATTCCATTTCCTGAGGCATCACATTGCACAATAAAGGTTTTTTTGAATTCTGGCATAGCTAAGACCGGTGCTAAGCACATTTCCTCTTTAAGATGTTCAAAGGCCTTAGTTGCTCCAGGAGTCCATGAAAATGCATCTTTCTTCAATAATTTTGTTAGAGGTGCTACTATTCTCCCATAATTCTTAACAAACTTGTGATAATACCCTGTTAACCCGAGAAATCCTCGCAACTGCTTTATGGTTGTGGGGAATTTCCATTCCTTAATGGCTTTAATTTTGCTAGGGTCTACCTTAACACCCTTGTGAGATACAATATGAACAAGATATTCCACCTCTTGTACTCCAAAGAAACATTTGGATGTTTTTTCATATAATTGTTTCTCCTGCAATAGTTTGAGCACCCTGTCAACATGTTGAACATGATCCTTCCAAGACCTTATGTAGATTAGTATATCATCAAAAAATACTAGCACAAATTTTCTAAGGAAGGGTTTGAAAATGGAAGTCATCAACCCTTGAAATGTAGAAGGTGCATTGGTAAGGCCAAAAGGCATGACCAAAAATTCATAATGACCCTCATGAGTTCGAAATGCTGTTTTTGGAATATCTTCAGTCTTCATTCTAATTTGATGATATCCTGTACGAAGATCCAACTTGGTAAAATAAATTGCTCCATGTAATTCATCCAATAATTCATCAATCATAGGAATGGGAAATTTATCTTTAATGGTGAGCTTATTGAGCTCCCTATAATCCGGACACATGCGCCATGATCCATCCTTCTTTTGTACCAATACTACAGGAGCAGAGAAAGAACTTTGACTAGGTTGAATTATACCCGCCTCTAACATTTCTGCAATCATACGTTCAATTTCGCTCTTTTGGACATAAGGATATCTATAAGGCTGATGTTTGGAGGAACACTTCCTGGAATTAAATGAATAGCATGATCATGATCACGAATAGGTGGGAGTCCTTTGGGAGTTTCAAACACCTTGGAATGATTGCCCAAGACTTGTTGGAGATCTGCAGAAATAGATGATTTTGATGTTGGAACTTCTAGTGAGCATAATTGTGCAATTACGCCTCGTTGTTCTTTCTTTAGAAGCTTTGTCATGACATTAGAGCTTATTATCCTTCCTGGCTTCCCCGAAATACCCCATAATTGACTTCCTTTCCTTCTGAAAAAAATTTCAAGAAAAGTTCTTGAAAATTAAAAGCTACCGTCCCCAAAGATTGTAACCATTGTACTCCTAGTACAACATCAACACCTCTCATAGGAATGGAAAGCATTGGACTAGTCAACACATATTCCCCCATGGTTAGCTTGATATTATGGCATTTTCCAGAGCAATTTATAGTTCCTCCATTTGCAACCATCACTTGACATTCTGGTGCTGGGTATAGGAAACAATTTAACTCCTTGGCTACCTTACAATGAATAAAATTATGGGTGCTACCTGAATCAATCAACACTATTACCTTTTTCTTCTTGATATGTCCTTCTATCTTGAGAGTTTGAGGAGTGGTAATTCCTGCTAATGCATTACACGATATGGTCGGACTCATTTCTTCCTCTTCTTGGGTTGGTTCCTGGTGTATATCCTCTTCTTGTTCATTTTCTTCTTCCTCTTCACAATCTATGTAAAATAATTTCTTCTCAGCACACTTATTACCTTTAGTGTATTTGCTATCACAACTGTAGCAAAGCCCTTTTGCTCTTTTTTCTTCCAATTGTTGTGGTGTCAACCTTGTAGGTTGTGGAAATCTAGGAGTAGCAACACTTCCATCTTTATAGAAGTGAGTGGTAGGCTTCCTTGCCGCCATAATTTTACATTCAATTTTTCTTGCCAACCTGAATGCCTTCTCCAATGAATCAGGTTCCAAAACGCGAACTTCATGTTGGATGTTATCCTTTAAAGTACCTATGAAGAGGTCAATCCTGTGTTCCTCTGGAATATCAGTTACCCTTATATTCAATTTTTGGAAGTCCTCAATGTGCTCCCCCACTAAACCCTTTTGTTTGAGATTTATCAATTGGCTAAAGAAGGTGTTGCTCTTTGTATCCCCATAATGTGCTATCATTTCCTCCGTAAAAATTGACCAAGTGACAATTTTTTTACGGGAGCAAAGCCATCGATACCATACAAATGTATTTTGTTCTAAATGTAAAGTTGCAATGCATACGTTTTGTGTACTTTTCACATTATTGAGATCAAAATATTGCTCCATCTATAGTATCCATGTTACAGGATCCTTTCCATCAAACTTCCTCATATCCATTTTTGGAATATGGTGGTTCTTCCCTCCAACATTAGAGTTTATGAAAGCACGATTAACATTTATTTTATTCTCATTATGAGTTTCCTCTACTATCTTTTCACCATTAGGAAACATTTCTTGTATCAACTTTTTCAAACCTTCCATGTCTACTTTTAGATCATTCTTCACGTTTTCCATCTTAGCTTCCATGTCATCCATCTTAGATTCCATGCCAGCTTCCATCCCATCCATATTCGCTTCCATGCCATTCTTCAAACCATCCATCTTAGATTCCATTCCTTTCTTCAAACCATCCATCTTAGTTTCCATGCCTTTCTTCAAAAATTCCATGTCATTTTTTGTTGCTCTTTGCGAGAGTGAAATTTGTTGCACTTGCTCCTGTAATTTTGATATGTCATGTTGCCATTCTTCGTCTTCATGAGTCATAATAGAGCCTTCTAAAGGCTTAATGGGTGTTGAATTATTTTTAGTGGCCATTTGAGAATCCAATACTGATATCTATTCTACAATATTCCGGAATCAATTTAAATTGATTCTTCAAACAAGACTTATGCAATTCAGAAAACAAAATACACACCTTTTACTTGCTTTCGAGGAGCTCGATATTGAAATTGACTTATCTCTATACTTGCAGATTCTCAATATCTGAAATTGGCCCTGTAGTAGTCCTCTGAATATTCTTTCAAATGCCACAGGTTTGACTTGATTTGGATTCTTCAGGACAAAGTTATTCCAATCTCCCACAATGACCTAATTATGGACTAGTTTAGTAGAGTGAACTTGTATGAATTTCCACGTGTCAAGATTTTCTCCTTTGGATCTGAAATTTATAGAAAGGAAACTAAAATCCGTGTACTTCCATTCAATTTTTACAAAATTCCAATCCGATTCTCGGAGAGAGAGTTATGAATATTTTCCCATGCTCACCTCTTTGAGATGAAATTCGGGAGCCTGAAAAAGACTACTTCCCTAGATCATATCTCCGAAACTATTGTGAACCAAGCTCTGAAAGTTTGCAAAGATGTTCTTCAATATTTCGGCTTCGCTCTCTAAAACGTTCAACTTCTGAACCTTCGTAGAAAAAAAGTTATAGTGAAAATTCCATGATGACCTTTTTAAGTGAAATGCAGGAGCCTGCAAAACTCCCTAAATTCCATAGATCATATCTCCAAAAATATTGCGAATAAAGTTATGAAATTTTGCGACGATGTTCCTCAAATTTTTAGCTTCAACCTCTAGCAATTTCAGCTTCTAAACCTTTGCAGAAAAAAATTTATATTAAAAATTCCACGATGACCTATTTGGAGTAGCGAAACCCTAGAATTCAAATCTTTGATACCAAATTTTGTGAAACCAACTCCAAAAATAGAAGAAAAAAGATGTCAACGCCTTAGAAATAAGACACTTCGAGGGGGAAACCTCAAATACATTACATGAATGAACAATTCTTGGATGATACAAATTGCAAAACCTCCTTTCTATATATAGGAGTCCATGGGGCCACAATGTAATCCTAGTCGACCTAACAATAATAATTTAAGGGCACAATAATAAAAATATGGGGGTTACAGTGGTACAATAATAACAATAAGGGGGTTACACTAACAACAATAAGGTACTATATTAGTAATGTAGGGACCTAAAACCTTTTCCATTGATCAGCTTTGTAGGCTTGATTTCCAAGTCATACTTTAACATAGAAACGATCCATTTTCCATGCCACCCTTCAGGATCATTTTGCATGAGCAGATATTTGACAACAACATTTTGGACATATGAAATGACATGAGAGTGGAGAATATAGACCCTAAAGTCCTTCAATACTTTTACTAACACCAAGGCCTATTTCTCAATGATATTGTACTTCAAGGTTGTGCCTCTTATGGTTCTACTGAAGAAAGCGATGACATTAGAGAAATTTTGAGGTCTAATATGGGCCTCCTAAGAAAAATGTACAAAAAAAATAAAATTCATAAGAACCAATAGGATTCAAGATGATGATGTCAACCATGGGGGATGATTCACCATTTTTGGGGTGAAAGAGTAAAAAGATTAAAAAATAATAAAATAATAAAACTAATTTTTCAACTTCTATTTTCAACTTATCTCCCTAATTTTTTACTCAAATTTCAAGTGGGAGTACTCATTGGATGTAAAATTTAATATCCCATCCAAGGAGTAACCTTGTGGCATACTTTTTATGACATCACGAAAAATGAGAAATACGTGAAAAAACATGATTGCAATCACGTTTTTCATGTATCTCTCATTTTTCGTGTAGAAATGCCCATCGAAAGTATGCACCATGGGTACTCCTTAGATTAGGAATACAATTATGTATCAAATGAGTGTTCTCGCTTGAAATTTGAGTAAACCCATAGGGAGATAAGTTGAAAATATGAGTTGAAAAAGTAGTTTTCTCTTTTTCCCTCTAAAATTTTAAGATGCAATCTAATATTATTTTATTATTTCCACCATTATTTTATAATTTCCTTAGGATGCCCATTTTAGACCTAAAAATTCCCCTTATGGCTACTCTGTGTTCTGAGTTTTCTTTTGCATAAGGACAATAACTAGAGTATGCCCTGAAGAAAATGAAAAAATAATGAAATCAAGTCTGTAATTGTTGGCATTTCTGGTATCCTAGTATATTGAATTGATTCTCCTTGATGGAAACTCTCTGACAAAGGAGTCAGACTGTATAAAGAACTCAGAAAACCATCAGTAGTTCTATACAAGCAGCATATACGACTGAATGTGAATTGAACGAAGCTCTGTATTTAATGGGAAATTCGATGTAAATAAGGACGAGTTAAATCATGTGTGAAGATTTTCTTGAATAAGTTCGGTGTATGTATGCATCCTGATGGTGGATAAAGGAAATCCTGTGTATGATTGAGTTCTGGTGATACTCTGATGGGTGGAGAATATCGAGAGTATTTGGGTATTGATTGGTTCAATTCTCGTACGGAATGCCCTGAAACTCTGTGTGAAGTCCTGTTGGGAGAGTGAGCCACGGACGTGCTCTGTGTGTGCAGGGCACATAAGCTCTATCGGTCAAATTAATAGTGCGTTCCGCATGTGTTAGACAATACAAAGAAAGGTATCCCTGTTGAATGCAAAAGAACCGAGTCAAATAGTCCATAAGGATTTCATCGGAGCTGTATAACAGTTTTATGGTTATATGAACTGATAGCGCGGAGGAAGAACAACTAAAAAAAATTTATGCTTTCGTGGAGAAATGTAGCAATGACGGAATAAAGACGGATGGAACCTTGAGCGAAGGAGAGGAACCATGAGCGGAATAAACAGTGAAGGGGGTTTCCGGTTTTCATCGCACTGCTCCCGATGGGCAAGTGGTATTCAAGAGGTTGGGAGTGATTCCATAGAACAAGCGACACGTGTCCTCGAGCGTATTTACAAAATCGTCATCACTGCGCGCCATCGCACGTTAACGTTCGACCAAGGATGTCGCGCGATATTGTTGAGCACTGTCGATCTGGAGGGAAGCCATCGGACGGTGGTCGTATGAGGAAGATGTGCGAAGGTTAACCAAAGTACGGCGGCCATCACGCGTTATTGTTTGCGTATCTTTGCCGAGCGATATCCATCCGATCAAATGAGGCAGCGCGACGCAATAACAACCGTCGAATGGAGACGACAGTTAACGTTGGGGCCCATACGCATGTATTGAGGTTTGCGGGTTTAACCCAAAGTATTATGTCATGTATTAAGGGTCTGGGACCCGATTTCCCTCCACATTATTGGTTCAATATACGTTGTTGTGTTATGCCGAGATCTTCACCCGATGTGGAAGACAGCTGTGACCAACTCAGCGTCTTGCGTCACTGCGGGGGCTCTCGAGGTAAGGATGAAAATTTTGGCTGGTGCCCCACCACTCAATCTCTGCCATTCATCTCTGTTTTCCCCGCAGTCAACTAGGTCAACTGCAGAGGCACTTGTCTCGATATCCGGTGTGCTAGTTGTGTCCACGGGTTGGGTCTTTTGATAGGAACTTTAATTATCAGCGCAGATCCCCAAGTCGAAGATTAAATATTATTGAAGGGCCTGAAAGGTTATATGGATATATATTACTGCTAGGTTTTTATATAAGTCAGCGGCACGTTAATGTTTGTAACAACTAAAGGGGGAATTGGATTAATATCTCAATCTCAGATTAAGATATTAAAAAGCCTTAGATTAATTAATTTCCAGATCAAGAAAATAAAACAATGAAAAGTTGTTTGGGGCTTGGGTAGACCCCGCTGGATTACCTATTTTGATCCCGTCTAGGAATACCATTAGCGGTTGAGTGGTTTTGACTCATGGTATTGATAAAGTCTAAACTATATGCGGAGAAGAGGATCATAATACGGGGCGTGTATGTGGAAGGGTTGTTAATAAATAAATCTCTTTAAGAGATATCTGCATATATGATGCACCTATGGATATGATATAGAAATGATGAATCTCTACAATGATCGACAAAAGAAATGATGAAGACCTGACGGAAGTCTGATGAAGAAATTGAAGAAATCTGGTGGATCTGAGGGTTGAAGCCTTCTGTATGAAAGTGGAAGTATCCTGCTAGTAGAAGCTGGTGTTAAAATCAGGGGGTTGGAGCTCCCTTCCAGTAGTGGCTGGAGAACGAGAGAAGGTTGTAACCTTTCTGCAAGTGGGTGCCTGCATGCTGGTATGAGTCTGCGCCAGTACAAAATTGTAAGAAGTTTTCTTTATAATAAATATTGAAGACAGAAACGACAGCAGCGGTGGTTTTCTCCCGAATTGGGTTTCCACCTTAAATACTGGTGTTCATGTGTGTTTCTTATGTGTGATGGTTTATTCTATTATTACTGCACATTCTTACTGCTTACTAAACATCTAATGAATGAATGATGCAATGATCTAAGTAAATAATTAAACGTATAATAAGATCTCTGGACATATGCAAGTTTTCTTAAAGATATCCACATTTATGTGCGAGTTGGGTTCAGTAAAGTAACGTATTGGTTTAAGAGAAAAAAAAAGTGAAAATTTTTCAGTCAGCTCTAAATATTGATTCACCCCTCCCCCCCTCTCAGTATTTTTCCCAACAATTGGTATCAAAGCAGGTCCTTCTGAAAAAGCTTAGCCGCTAGAAGGAAGATCAATCAAGATGAGCAATCAAGATGGAACAACATCTATCAGGCCTCCGCTCTTCAACAGAAACAATTTAATCTTCTGGAAAACAAGGATGAGATCCTATATTCAGTCTCTGGGAGCAGATGTATGGGCTGTTGTTGAAGGAGGATATCAATATCCAGTCGCAATACCAACGGATCCAACGGAAAGAAAGAATTACGAAACAAACGCAAAAGCGGTCAATGCTCTATTGGGAAGTCTAACTGAATCAGAATTTATCAAAGTCATGCAGCTGAATACAACAAAGGCCATATGGGACAAAATCATTCTAAGTTATGAAGGTGATGCAAAGGTAAAAAGTGCTAAACTCCAAACTCTCAAAATTCAATATGAGAATCTAAAAATGCATAATGAGGAGAGCATTGCCAATTTATTTTTATGTCTTGATGATATTGTAAATCGTATGAGAAATCTGGGAGAAACAATAACCGAATCTACTTTGGTTGAGAAATTTTAAAGATCACTAACGACAAAATTTGAGTCAAAAGTTGCTTCTCTTGAAGAAAAACAGGATCTTCAAAATATTGCTGTGGTGCAACTTCATGGCATACTAACTGCATATGAAATGAGAAGAGGAGGACCATCTGAAGTCAAAGAAGTTGTCTTTAGAGCTTCTACAAAAGGGAAATAAGTACAAGAAATAGAAGGATCAGGGTATATCTCAGAATAAGATGAGGTAAATTTTGTAAAGAAACTCCAACTTGGTACAGGAAGGTTTAGAGGTAAGCTTCCTTTCAAATGTTTTGCTTGTGGAAGAGTTGGTCATTATGCTGCTAAGTGTCCTCACAAAGAACCACATGAAAAAGGAAAGGAAGTAGCAAGAAGGAATAAAAACCGGTTTAGCACTAGAAAAATTTACTATACTCATGAAGACAGTGATGGGTTATCTGACAGTGAGGAAGAATGTGAACAAGATCTTAGACTTCTCATGGCATTTGAAAAGGAATCTAGAGAAGAAAAAGATACTTTTATGGATGCTTTAGAGGACAATGATTTTATTGATGAATTCTATTAGTGTCAGTCTTTGTAGCCTTCCTCCAGTGATCAAACATGCTCTTACAAAGTGATTTTAAGATGTTAAGGTCAAATTTTGTCATTTCAAAGAGTCTTCAAGCAAAATTTGGTCACTAGGTATTAGGTCTAGGATTTGTTTTCAATCTTTTCAAAGTTTTCCAAATGTTAGTCCTTGTCACTATTTATATGAGTGTACCATCATTCAGAGGGTTGTCTTCATCATGTCAAGTTCCACTGGGTCATTTTACACCTTGTTCATGCTTCAGTTGTGCCTAGGTAAGGTTCATTTCCCTCTCCTAATGTTTTAGAGGTAATGGTCAAATCATCAGCAAAACTTGTATCCTGATGTTCATACACCTTCCCTTATCCTTAATGTACCTTATTAAACACTTCCCATCACTGAGATCCCCCAAATTCCTCATTTTTTCACAAACCCTAGTTTCTTGCTACAACTTGGCAATTTTCTAGGCTAGGCCTGTGTTTTGCCCTTTTGGACCCCTTCCCCTTACTCAATTTCTGAGATTCCACTTTCCCCTAATTCCTAACATCCCTCCCTACTTCCCAAAATTTTCTCAAGAATTTAGAACCCCCTGATCCCCTTCATTTCGCTTCATTTCGACAAATCCCTTGTTCCACACATCGGGATAGGTTTTAATCCAATGATGTTTCTGAGCAATACAAGATAAATTTTGGAAAAATGAGAGAGGGGTTTGTCCACAAGAGTCCAAGGAAGAAAAACCTCCTTCAATTTCTATACCGTCGTCATGGTTTTAGAGAAATGTCAAAAATACAGTTTCCTCAGGAGAATTGATGCACCTCTGAAGTGACCTTGGAAAAATCAATATTTCCCCTAGCTTGCTTGGCCAAATGACTTGCTTGATGCGTAAAATGATAACTATACACAAATATATTTCCAATGAGCTATCATGAGCTCAATTTGGAGTTGAGGAAGACCTTCAAAAGTTGACTGCAACAGCACTCTGCCTTGAGGCAGCCTCATTTTGCACATTTTGACCAGTCTTGGGAGATTTGTTTTTTGACAAGGAAAATGAACTCCAAATTGAAACATTCCAGTTGGGTTGGAAGGTAGACTCAATAATATTTCCAACGAGATATCCTGTGCCCAATTTGGACACCGGGAAGGTCTCAAAAAGTCTCCTGCAAAATGGCGCGGCACATTGGGCAGCCCTCTGCAGTGTAAAAAATGAACTGGCGCGGCGCATAGAGACGGCGCGGCGCATTGGGCTAAAAATCCTGAAAAGCCATTCAATTATTCCTCCAAGAGCTTTAAAATTTCAAATTATTCATTCCAAAACTAATTTAACATCTCCATATTGCCAATATATGAGTTTCCATCAGTGTTTATGGTGTTTCAATAGGTGAAAAATAAAACCCTAGCTCCTTGCACAGTTTCATTGAAAATCTTCCTAAGGTTTGAAAAATTGCCATTTTTTGTTGTCTTGTTCCCCTCTAACACTTTCAAATCCCCTTCACTACATTTCATTAGTTTCATTTCCCATATCCCTAAATTCATCTACCCCTATCCCATATTCCCATTATCCCATCTTAATTACAAATTTCCCAAACCCCAAATGCTATCCCAAAAACCTAGTGGCTGCCCCTAAAACTCTTTAGTTTCCCAAATTTCAATCATAAATACTCCCAAAATTCCCCTTACCCTCTCCCTCCATATCCCCTCACATATTTCCATACATTTGGGAACGAAAACCAAAGACACCAAAACTCCTGATATTCATCTAAGGCAACATAGACTTTGGCAAACATGGAGACAGATTCCTCTTATGACCGAGATGAAGGAAAAAAAGTGACTCTACAACCGAATTGCATGCACCAAGGAGACCAAAATATGTTGGATAAAGCTAACAAAGAAAATAACATGCTCAGGCACATGAAGAATCACTATTGGGCACGCACACATGTTTGCAAAGCGAAGATCAAGATCCTGAAAGCGAGGCTAAGGAGGGCACTGAAGCATCGTAAAAGACATGATAGGCTCCAAATATTGGCTGAAGATTCTTTGGCTGAGCATATAATTTGATCAGGGACCTATAGCCCAAATTTCAAGGAATTTGGAAAACATTTTGTCAATTTTGAATTTTTTGGTCACAAAACAGGTTTTTCTGCCTGACGCGTAGCGCCACTTGGCGCGCGCTTATGATTGGCAGCTCTTCAGGGGGAAAACTTTGCATTTATGAGTTTTTCATGAAAATTTATGCATGGTCATGGATTAACTAAGGATTTCATCAAGTTCTGGGTTGCCTAAAGGGTCAAAAACACCCTAAAATTGGCCTTTCTGCCACCTTTTGCACCCACAGGAAGCAGTGTTGGGATATTGAACTTTTGAGGGGACAAATGGACACCAAAGCCAGAAATTCCACTTGGATTGGATAGTAGAAAGACAAGGCATTCCAAATAGCTATCATGAGATCAATTTTTACTTCGGTAAGGGCCTCAAAATCAGCTCCAAATTTGTGCTACACATAGATATTTTGGGCGCGGCGCATAGAGAATTTTGGCCTATTTTTCACTCAACAGCTCAAAATTTTGCCTAGTTTTGGCCAGTTTCAATTTTTCATGTAATTTTTGATGTACCTTGATGTAATTTCATGTACATGATGTAATTTTGGCACATTTTTACTCATTCTAGAAGATTCATTCACCAAAAGGTGAAATGTAAGTGAATGGATCAGTTTCCTAGCATATAGAGGCAAGTTGTTTCATGGCCTATTTTCTAGTTCCTAGTTTAGATATGGTTGAAAAAGCTCCTAGAATGATGAGCTCGACCCCTAGAGGCATGGGAATGAGTTAGGATTGTCTATATCATGTAGTTCTTCAATCATTTTCAGGGTGGGACATTTGGGATTGCTAGCACTTCATTGTACATTTCATTCTGCAATTTTGGCAAAGGAATAGACCAGGGTTTGCAGCCCTCTTTGGGATCCTTGTGGTTCTGTGTTTTGATGGTGTTTTCCTCTATGTATTTTTAATTTCACTTATTTTTATGTGTACCATTCTCATTATCCTTTCTTCTTGGACTGAACAAACAAGTTATAAAGGTAGAATTCATTGGTTTGCTTTGCTCTGCCTCCATTTTTGTTTAGTTTTTCATGTTTTCATCTATTTTAGGAGGAATCTTGAGACCCTCTTGCCCTCTTCAGCTCCTCACCGGTCTAATCCATCCATTCACTAAATCTAAAGCATGAAAACTATTTCCTTCCTTGCCCCAATCAGAACTCTGCAAAAACTAGGCCTAAACACCGCACCCAAAACTGCCTTTCCCTTGATCCAACAAAAACCCCCAAAAAAATCGATCAAAATCCTTTATTCATATACCTAGCCTAAAATTAGCTTTCATTTCAGTCATCTCAAGCCCTATTGATTAATTTTCGCTGAGATTGACTCAGAGATAGCCCTCTCCTATTCTGGTAGGGCTAGCTACCAGACTGAGCGTGGTTTGATGTTACCCTAAACTCTGCCTTCGTTTAGCCTGAGGTAGATTTAGGCAATAAAAAATTAAATCAACTCAAAATATGCTTAGAAGAAAGTAAAATATCCATATAAACTCTAAAAAATCAGCTTGAAGAAAAAGAGAAACACAAAGAGAAATTAGAATGTGAAATAGTAAGTCTAAGAAAAGAAATTGAGAAAGTGAAGACTTTGAATCTTAGATTTGCTAAAGGATCAGAAACCTTAGATGAGATTATCAAGGTACAACGTTCTCCTTTTATAAAGACAGGTCTTGGATATATCAGAGAATCTTCTCAGACTTCAACACCAAACTATCTAAAAGCAGCGACAGCGAGTATACAACATTCTGCCACTCAGCAAGGGAATAAAGAATCTTCACAGGTAAAGCATGACTAGCTCAATTCAAAGAACACTAACAAGAATAACTTTCAAAGAAACACCAACCAACAGGTAAATTCAAGTAGAAGATTTCATGATCGTAGAAAATTCTTCTTCAATGGACAATGTTTCTCATGTCACAATTTTGGTCATAAAGTTGTTCAATGTGTTGCATAAAAAACCATTATGACAAGAGAAGCAAGAAAGAAAAGGAGGGATATTGGAACAAAGAAGAATACTTATAACAACTTTTCTCCTCTTCAAAATGAAGTTGAATGTGATTATTGCAATAACTTTGGCCATGAAGAATCTGAATGTAGGAGCAAAATCTAGCCAAAAGAGAAATTTCCTTCAAGCTCCAAAGTGTGGAAAAAGAAGGAATTACAGGTTGAAAATTGTGGCATAGCTTTATTTGCAGAAGGTGAAGAAAATCAATGGTACATTGATGTTAGGAAAAGTACTGAGAGGGGGGGGGGGGGGTGAATCAGTATTTAGGGTTGAAATTTTTTTCTTTTCTTTCTCTTAAAACCATATGTTACAGTACTGCATCCAACATGTATGTCCAGATCTCTTATTATGTCTTTACTTAGAGCATTGCATCAGATAAGCATTAAGCATGAACAGAAATAACAGAACAAACCATCAAACATAAACAACAAATATGAACACTAGGATTTAAGGTGGAAACCCAATTCGGGAGAAAACCACTGCTGCTGTAATCTCAGTCTTCAATATTTATTATAGAGAAAACTTCTTACAATATATGTTGGTGCAGACTTATACCAACACGCAGGCACCTACCTGCAGAAGGCTACAACCTTCTCTTGTTTACCAGCTCTCCTGGAAGGGAGCTACTACCCCTTGCTCTCGTTTACCAGCTACCACTGGAAGGGAGCTACAACCCCCTCATTGAATGCTTCTACCCTCAGATCTACTGCGGACCATGTTTCATCAATTTTCATACTGGATCCACCAATTTCCACACGACATACCTTGCAGGCCACCAGATTTATTCATTCAGTACACTCACACCTGTTTTTATGATTTCGTCCGTCGTTCAAACCAGAGATTCGTCATTGTTAGATCATTATATCCATGGGTGCATTGTAGATTTAGATTTTTCAGTTAAGATCAGAGTTCGCCCATGCATATATTCCTTAGAAAAATTTATTCATTCATAACCCTTACGATACACACACGTTATTTTCTTTTTCTTCTCCTTATATAGTTTTTCCTTTATTAAAACCATGAGTCAAAACCATGAACGAGTAGTGGTATTCATTTTAGTTTGTCCCACGGGCCTTTTTGATCTTTTTTTAATTTATTTATCAATTTTAAAGAAATTGACAAATAATTATATTTACAACTTTTTGAATTCCCAAGCCTTATATCTAAAGTTTAACCCTTCGGACTTTATAGAAACATCCAATGCTTCCAAATAAATTAATCTTGCAATAAACCTTTGACCCCAGGCCCACATACATAGTTAATAGCCAATCCAATACGCCCATCGTACCACACTAAACCTTGCACAAGTCCAGCGTCCAATCACCGTTAGATTAGCAAGCTTCCAGATCAATGACGTATATGCATATCGCTCGACCTCCGATGCCGAACGTTAATGGGCGATGGCCCACCATACCTATGTTAATCTTTGCGCACCTTCAAAAAATGATGAGCGTCCGATGACCCCTTCCCAGATCAACAGCGCTCATCAATATCGCTGGGCATCCTGGGTCGAACTATAACACGCGATGGCGCACAGTGAAAAGCGGTTTTGTAAAATCGTACAGGGACGCGTGTCGAGTATTCTATGGAATCGCTCCTCATCCAGGAAATACCACTTACTCTCCATAGATGGTGCAATGAAAACCATAAAACACCTTTACTGTTCACATGGTCATGGTTCCGCTCTTCCACTCAGGGTTTTGTCGCCTTTTAAATGTATTATTATAATTAAATTGCGCTTTAATGTTTTGTGTTCCATCGTCACCAAGTGCTCTGCTACTCCATTAATCTGTGCCATCTCCCATCAACTCCCTCATCAGATACAGAGTATCATTCAACCCTTCCAATTACATAGGACATCATTCAACTCCATTACAGAGATTATTCACACAGAGGTTCAGGGGATTCCATACAAGAATTACATCAGTAAATACACATATAATACACATATCCTAACTCTACAACGATGATTTCATTCTTCTCTGGGCACCGTAGGTATCCTCTGTTTCATCTGCTACCTTTGCTACCTATCTGTTTCTTTTGCCTTCCTGTCTTTGCTTTTCCAATTCCTTTGCCATCAATGAAAATATTTCCAACAATCTCCCCCTTTGGCATTGATGGCAATACTCTTCCTCTGATGGCCTTACAGAAGCCCCTTGTTTCTTTTCCTCCCCCCTTTGACATCAATGGCAAAGATTTTGATCAAGATCATTTGAACCAATAATGCCATGCTCCCCTTGAGATCATGCTGCATCTTCAAACATAATATGACCAACAATTCATCCTTTTCATATGACCAATGCTCCCCCTGAGCCTGTGCATTCAGAGATGCCTAACAACACCTCACAACCAATTTAATCTTCTGTATTTAAGTAGACCTGATCCTCTGCATGGCAGAGACTACTCCCAGTTTCTGTCTGAGATATTCGAACGCTTCCCTGGGTAGAGGTTTGGTAAATATATCAGCAACTTGTTCTTTGGAGGAAACATACTCCAATTTCACTTTTTGTTCAAGCACTTGTTCACGTAGGAAGTGATATTTGATGGGAATGTGCTTGGTCTTGGAATGCATAACATGATTCTTTGAGATACTGATGGCACTTGTATTATCACACATAATGGAGATAGGAGGTGAACATTTGATTTGAAAGTCTTGTAGGGTTTGCATCATCCAGAGAAGTTGAGTGCAACATGATGCAGCAGCCACATATTCTGCTTCTGATGTAGATAAGGCAATGGAGCTTTGCTTCTTGCTGAACCAAGATACTAACCGAGGCCCCATATAGAATGCACCACCACTAGTGCTTTTCCGATCATCAACACTTCCAGCCCAATCTGCATCAGTGTATGCATGAAGAGTAATATCAGCATTCTTTGGATACCATAGTCCAAAGTCTTGATTTCCTTGTAGATATTTGAATATTCTTTTCACAGCCTGAAGATGAGACTCTTTTGGATTAGCTTGGAATCGTCCAAAAATCCCAACTACATGCATGATGTATGGTCTTGTCCCAGTGAGATAAAGTAGACTTCCTATCATAGATATGTATTCAGGTTGATTCACCGTGGGAGAATCATCATTAGAACTGAGATTACATCCGGTTATCATTGGTTTACTTACAGGTTTGCAGTCTTCCATGCCATACTTCTTTAGGATTTGCTTGAGGTATTTTTCTTGTGATAAGAATATGCCATCTGTTTCTTGTTGCACTTGCAAGCCAAGAAAGAATGTTAGTTCCCCAAGAAAAGACATTTCAAATTCTTGTTGCATATCAGAAGCAAATTTTTGACTCATAGACTCTTTATTACTTCCAAAAATGATATCATCAACATATACAACCACAATCAATAGTTTTTCATTTTCAGTTTTTGTGTATAATTTGCTATCAGCAGACCCTTTTGAAAATCCTTGTTGATGAAGATATTTGTCAAGACGATAGTACCATGCCCCTGGAGCTTGTTTGAGACCATATAAAGCCTTTTTAAGTCTAAAAACAAGTTTTTCATCATTTCCAAAAATGAATCCTTCTGGTTGTTCTATATAAACTTCTTCTTCTAGATCACCATTGAGAAAAGCAGATTTAACATCCATTTGATAAACTTTGATTTGTTGGAAGTTTGAAAAAGCAAGAAACATTCTTATGGCTTCAAGTCTGGCTATAGGAGAAAAAGTTTCGTCAAAGTCTATACCTTCTTGTTGAGCATACCACTTGCAAATAAGTCTAGCTTTATTTCTTATAACATCCCCATTCTCATTTAACTTGTTTTTGAATATCCATTTAGTTCCAATGACATTTTTGTCATGAGGTCTTGGTACTAATTCCCAAGTGTGATTCTTTTCAATTTGATCAAGCTCCTCATTCATGGCTTGAATCCAACATTCATCTTTGCTAGCTTGACTGACACTGTGAGGTTCAATAGTGGACAGAAATGCCAGATTGCTAGAAGATCCCACAAGAGTCCTTCTTGTTTGTACACCTGATCCCTTTTCTCCAAAAAATTGAGATTCTGGATAATTCTTTTGAACATATCTAGATGGAGCCTTTTCAGACAAATCATCTTTGGGTTCTTCGCTGGGTTCACTGTTTGTTTCATTACTATTTGATGTAGAAGGATATGTGTCATCATCATCTTCATCTGTTATTTGCGTTTCTTCTTTTGGAGCTGCAGGAGACTCATCAATAACAACATAAATACATTCAACAATATTTCGAAGTCTTTTATTGTAACATTTATATGCCCTACTCCTAGAGGAGTAACCAAGAAATATTCCTTCATCTACTCTGGGTTCAAACTTGCCAAGTTTTTCATCATTATTGTTGATAAAGCATTTGCTCCCAAAAATTCTAAAATGCTTTATAGTGGGAGGATTACCATACCAGAGTTCATATGGAGTTTTATCACTATTTACACGAACATGTGCTTTATTGAGAATGTTTACTGTTGTATGTGCTGCTTCTCCCCAAAATGTGTCAGGTGTTCCAGAATCATCAAGCATAGCTCTAGCCATTTGTTGAATTGTTCTGTTCATTCTTTCTACAATGCCATTATGTTGTGGAGTTCTAGCTACAGAGAACTGTCTTTTTATGCCATGTTGTTCACAAAATTAAAGGAATTCATTGGATGTATATTCTCCTCCTCGATCAGATTTGAGACACTTGATTTTTAGATCTAATTCATTCTCAACTAGTGCTTTGAAGATCTGAAATTTCTCAAATGCTTCATCTTTGTGTTTAAGCAGCCCAATCCAACACATTCTAGAGAAATCATCAATGAATAAGATATAGTTTTCTTCACCACGTGGTGAATTTTTCCTCATAGGTCCACATATGTCAGTATGAATGAGTTCAGTAGGCTTACTTAATGATCCGTCCTTGGAATTAAATTGTACCATGGTTTTCTTGCCGAATTGGCAAGATTTGCATAATATATTTTCAGGTAGGGTAATACTGGGAAGATCACGAACAACTTTAAGTCTGCTTGATTTTTTGATTTGAGAGAAGCTCAGATGCCCCAACCTTCTATGCCATAGCCAATTTTCTGAAGATTTACTCAAATAACATTGTTCTTTGGGGTTCTTCAATATATACAGGTTGTTTGAAGTTCTTTTTCCTTTTATATTTTCTTTACCTGTATCAAGATCACGTACCACACATTCTTTTGAACTAAAGACAACTTCAGTTCCTTGATCACACATTTGAATTACACTTAACAAGTTATGCTTTAATCCATCCACATACATGACTTCATTAGCTTTCACCTTTTCTTTTAGAAAAACAGACCCTTTTCCCTTAATGACCGCAGGAGTATCATTTCCAAATGTAACATTTTTTTCTTTTTCTAGAGCACTATATGCAAGAAGTTTGTCTTTATCACCTGTCATGTGTCTTGAGCATCCACTATCAATGTACCATTAGTTTTCTTCATCTTCTGCAAATAACGCTATGCCACAATTTTCAACCTGTAATTCCTTCTTTTTCCATACTTTGGAGCTTGAAGGAACATGTTCTTTTGGCTGAACTTTGCTCCTGCATTCAGATTCTTCATGGCCAAAGTTATTGCAATAAGTGCATTCAAATTCATTTTGAAGAGGAGAAAAGTTGTTATAAGTATTCTTCTTTGCTTCAATATCAGTCCTTTTCTTTCTTGCTTCTCTTGTCATAATAGTTTTATATGCTACACACTGAATAGCTTTATGACCAAAATTGTGACATGAGAAGCATTGTCCATTGAAGAAGAAATTTCTGCGATCATAAAATCTTATATATGAATTTACTTGTTGATTGGTGTTTCCATGAAAGACATTCCTGTTAGTGTTCTTTGAATTGATATGATCATGCTTTACTTGTAAAGATTCTTTATTCCCTTGCTGAGTGGCAGCATATTGTAAACCAGCTGTAACTGCTTTTAGATAATTTGGTGCTGAAGGCTGAGAAGATTCTCTGGTATATCCAAGACCTGTTTTTATAAGAGGATAACATTGTACCTTGATAATTTCATCTAAGGTTTCAGATCCTTTAGCAAATCTAAGATTCAGAGTCTTTACTTTCTCAAGTTCTTTTCTTAGACTTACTACTTCACACTCTAATTTCTCATTGTGTTTCTCTTTTTCTTCAAGCTGATTTTTCATAGTTTCTATGGTTATTTTACTCTCTTCTAAGCAAATTTTGAGTTTATTGTTTTCATCAAGAAAATCACTGTCTTCTAGAGCATCCACAAAAGTATCCTTTTCTTCTCTATATTCTTTTTCAAATGCCATAAGAAGTCTAAGATCTTGTTCATATTCTTCCTCACTATCAGATAACCCATCACTATCTTCATGAGTATAGTAACTCTTTCTAGTGCTAAAACGATTCTTATTCCTTCTTGCTACTTCCTTCCCCTTTTTATGTGTTTCTTTATAAGGACACTTAGCAGCATAATGACCAACTCTTCCACAATCAAAACATTTGAAAGGAAGCTTACCTCTGAACCGTCCTGTGCTAAGTTGAAGTTTCTTTACAAAATTTACCTCATCTTCTTCTGAGATATATCCCGATCCTTCTGCTTCTTGCACTTCTTTCCCTTTTGTAGAAGCTCTAAAGATGGCTTCTTTGACTTCAGATGGTCCTCCTCTTCTCATTTCATATGCAGTTAGTATGCCATGAAGTTGCACCACAGTAAGATTTTGAAGATCCTGCTTTTCTTCAAGAGCATAAACTTTTGACTCAAATTTTGTCGTTAGTGATCTTAAGACTTTCTCAACCAAAGTAGATTCGGTTATTGTTTCTCCCAGATTTCTCATACGATATACAATATCATCAAGACGTAAAAAGAAATTGGCAATGCTCTCCTCATTATCCATTTTTAGATTCTCATATTGAATTCTGAGAGTTTGGAGTTTAGCACTTTTTACCTTTGCATCACCTTCATAACTGAGAATGATTTTGTCCCATATTGTCTTGGTTGTATTCAGCTGCATGACTTTGACAAATTCTGATTCAGTTAGACTTCCCAATAGAGCATTGACCACCTTTGCATTTGTTTCATAATTCTTTCTTTCCGTCGGATCTGTTGGTACTGCAGCTGGATATTGATATCCTCCTTCAACAATTGCCCATACCTCTGCTCCCAGAGACTGAAGATAGGATCTCATCCTTGTCCAGAAGATTAAATTGTTTCCGTTAAAAAGCGGAGGCTTGATAGATGTTGTTTCATCTTGATTTCTCATCTTGCTTGATCTTCCTTCTAGCATCTAAGATTTTTCAGAAGGACCTACTATGATACCAATTGTAGGAAAAATACTGAGAGGGGGGGTGAATCAGTATTTAGGGCTGAACAATTTTTCTTTTCTTTCTCTGAAAACCATATGTTACAGTACTGCATCCAACATGTATGTCCAGATATCTTACTATGTCTTTACTTAGAGAATTGCATCAGATAAGCATTAAGCATGAATAGAAATAACAGAATAAACCATCAAACATAAACAACACATATGAACACCATGATTTAAGGTGGAAACCCAATTCGGGAGAAAACCACCGTTGCTGTAATCTCAGTCTTCAATATTTATTATAGAGAAAACTTCTTACAATATATGTTGGTGCAGACTTATACCAGCACGCAGGCACCCACCTGCAGAAGGCTACAACCTTCTCTCGTTTACCAGCCTCTCCTGGAAGGGAGCTACTACCCCCGTTTCTCGTTTACTGCCTACCACCGGAAGGGAGCTACAACCCTCACCGAATGCTTCTACCCCTCAGCACCACCGTGACCACGTTTCATCAATCTTTCATACTAGATCCACTCCGGGCCTACATGACATAATTGTGCCACCATGTATTCATTTAGTACACTCACACTTCTTTTTATGATTTCGTCCATCGTTCAAACCAAATATTCGTCATTGTTAGATCATTATATCCATGGGTGCATTGTAGATTCAGATTTTTCAGTTAATATCAAATTTTTCCCATGCAGATATTCCTTAGAAAAATTTATTCATTCATAGCCCTTATGATACACACACATTCTTTTCTTTTCCTTCTCCTTATATAGTTTTTCCTTTATTAAAACCATGAGTCAAAACCACAAACCACTAGTGTTATTCCTTTTAGTTTGGTCTCATCAGGAGGTTTGGTCTCATCAGGTTTTTGATCTTTTAATTTATTTATCAATTTTAAAGAAATCGACAAATAATTATATTTACAACTTTTTGAATTCCCAAGCCTTATGTCTAAAGATTAACCCTTCGGACTTTATAGAAACATCCAACGCTTCCAAATAAATTAATATTGCGATAAACCTTTGACCTCGGGCCCACATACATAGTTAATAGCCAATCCAATACGCCCATTGTACCATGCAAGAACCTCACAGTTCCACAGTCCATCACCGTTAGATTAGTAAGTTTGGTTCAAACAACTGAGGAGGCATGCTCGTCTCTAAATCTGATGTCAACGTGACCAAGGCGATGGCCCGCCGTACCTGTGTTAATCTTCGCGCACCTTCAACAAATGATGACCGTCCGATGACCCCTTCCTAGATCAACGGCGCTCAATGATATCACTAGGCATCCTGGGTTGAAATATAACGCGCGATGGCGCATAGTGAAAAGTGGTTTTGTGAAGTTGTACAGGGAAGCGTGTCGAGCACTCTATGGAATCGCTCCTCAACCAGGAAATACCGCTTACTCCGCATAGGTGGTGCGATGAAAACCGTAAACCACCTTCACTGTTCACTTGGTCATGGTTCCGCTCCTCCACGCAGGGTTCTGTCACCTTTTCAATGTATTATTATAATAACTGTACTTTTAGATGTTTGCTGCCCATCACAATATGTTCTCGCTACTCCATTAATCTCATATCTCCCATCAACTCCTCAATGTATATAGAGTGATGATTCAAGCCTTCCAATTACACAGACATCATATGACTCCATTACGAGATTATTCACACAGAGGTTTTAGTGATCTTACACAAGAATTACATCATCTTAATACACACATAATAGACATAATCCTAATGCATAATGACATTTATCTTCTCTCGGGCACCATAGGTATCCTTCATTATTCACGCCTTTTGATACTGCTTTTTTGCTTTCCTATCTTTGTTTTTGCTTAATTCCAAGTCCATCAATGAGGGCAATATTTCCAACAATTGACAGTGTATGCTCTAAACACATGACAGGTGACAAAAACAAACTTCTTGCATATAGTGCTATAGAAAAGGAGAAGAATGTTACATTTGGAAATGATACTCCTGCTGTTATTAATGGAAAAGGGTTTGTTTTTCTAAAAGAAAAGGTGAAAGCTAATAATGTCATTTATGTAGATGGATTAAAGCATAACCTGTTAAGTGTAAGTCAAATGTGTGATCAAGGAACTGAAGTTGTCTTTAGTTCAAGAGAATGTGTGGTACGTGATCTTGATACAGGTAAAACAATTATAAAAGGAAACAAAACTCCAAGCAATTTGTATGTATTGAAGAACTACAAAGAACAATGTTACTTGAGTAAATCTTCAGAAAAATGGCTATGGCATAGAAGGTTGGGGCATCTGAGCTTCTCTCAAATCAAAAAATCAAGCAGACTTAAAGCTGTTCGTGATCTTCCCAATATTACTCTACCTGAAAATATCATATGCAAATGTTGCCAATTCGGTAAGCAAACCAAAGTACAATTTAATGCCAAGGAAGGATCATCAAGGAAGCCTCTTGAACTCATTCATACTGACATATGTGGACCTGTGAGGAAAAACTCACGACGTGGTGAACAATACTATATCTTATTTATTGATTATTACTCTAGAATGTGTTGGATTGGGCTGCTTAAACACAAAGATGAAGCATTTGAGAAATTTCAGATCTTCAAAGCACTAGTTGAGAACGAATTAGATCTAAAAATCAAGTGTCTCAGATCTGATCAAGGAGGAGAATATACATCAGATGAATTCCTTGAATTTTGTGAACAACATGGCAAAAGACACATTAGTGTACTCCACAAAATGGAGGGTAGTGTATCCAATGAATGTAATGCTCAACAAGATAGAGCTATGCTCTTGATGATCTCTAACACCCGACACATTTTGGGGAGTAAATGAAAGACATACAATGGCAGAAATATTCTTAACAAGGCACATGTTCGTGTAAATAGTGATAAAACTCCATATGAACTATGGTATGGTAATCCTCCCACTGTAAAGCATTTTAGAGTTTTTGGAAGAAAATTATTTATCAAAAATAATGATGAAAAAATTGGTAAGTTTGAACCCAGAGCAGATGAAGGAATACTTCTTGGTTACTCCTCTAGAAGTAGAGCATATAAATGTTACAATAAAACACTTTGGAAGATTGTTGAATGTATTGATGTTGTTATTGATGAGTCTCCTGCAGCTCCAAAAGAAGAAAAACAAACAACAGAAGACGATGATGGTGATTTTTGTCCTTCTACATCAAATGGAAATGATATAGACAGTGATCCAATGAATAACCTGAAGATGATTTATCTCAAAAGGCTCCATCCAGATATGTTCAAAAGAATCATCCTGAATCTCAAATTTTGGGAGACAAGGAATCAGGTGTACAAACAAGGAGGACTCTTGTGGGATCTTCTAGCTATCTGGAATTTTTATCCACAATTGAACCACACAATGTCAATCAAGTTAGCAAAGATGAATGTTTGATTCAAGCCATGAATGAAGAGCTTGATCAAATTGAAAAGAATCAAACATGGGATTTGGTACCAAGACCACATGATAAAAATGTCATTGGAACTAAATGGATATTCAAGAACAAGTTAAATGAGAATGGGGATGTTATAAGAAATAAAGCTAGACTTGTTTGCAAAGGGTATGCTCAACAAGAAGGTATAGACTTTGAAGAAACTTTTGCTCCTGTAGCTAGAATTGAAGCCATAAGAATGTTTCTTTCTTTTTCAAGCTTCCAACAAATCAAATTTTATCAAATGTATGTTAAATCTACTTTTCTCAATGGAGATCTAGAAGAAGAATTTTATATAGAACAACCAGAAGGATTCATTTTCGAAAATGATGAAAATCTTGTTTGTAGACTTAAAAAGGCTCTATATGGTCTCAAACAAGCTCCAAGGGCATGATATTATCGTCTTGACAAATATCTTCATCAACAAGGATTTTCAAAAGGGTCTGCTGATAGCAACTTATACACAAAAACTGAAAATGATAAACTATTGATTGTGGTTGTATACGTTGATGATATCATTTTTGGAAGTAATGAAGAGTCTATGAGTCAGAAATTTGCTTCTGATATGCAGCAAGAATTTGAAATGTCTTTACTTGGGGAACTAACATTCTTTCTTGGCTTGCAAGTGCAACAAGCAACAGATGGCATATTCTTATCACAAGCAAAATATCTTAAGCAAATTCTGAAGAAGTATGGCATGGAAGAGTGCAAACCTGTAAGTACACCAATTATAAATAGATGTAATCTCAGTTCTCATGATGATTCTCCCATGGTGAATCAACCAGAATACAGATCTATGATAGGAATTATACTTTATCTCACTGGGACTAGACCAGACATTATGCATGTAGTTGGAATTTTTGGACGATTCCAAGCTAATCCAAAAGAGTCTCACCTTCAGGTTGTCAAAATAATATTCAAATATCTACAAGGAACTCAAGACTTTGGACTATGGTACCCAAAGAATGCTGATGTCACTCTTCATGCTTACACTGATGCAGATTGGGCTGGAAATGTTGATGATCGAAAAAGCACTAGTGGTGGTGCATTCTACATGGGGCCCCGATTAGTATCTTGGTTCAGCAAGAAGAAAATCTCTATTGCCTTATCTACAGCAGAAGCAGAATATGTGGCTGCCGCATCATGTTGCACTCAGCTTCTCTGGATGATGCAAACCTTACAAGAATTTCAAATCAAATTTTCACCTCCTATATCCATTATGTGTGATAACATAAGTGCCATCAATATCTCAAAGAATCTTGTTATGCATTCCAAGACCAAGCACATTCCCATCAAGTATCACTTCTTACGTGAACAAGTACTTGAACAAAAGGTGAGGTTGGAATATGTGCCCTCCAAAGAACAAGTTGCTGATATATTTACCAAACCTTTACCCAGGGAAGTGTTCAAATATTTCAGACAGAAGCTAGGAGTAGTCTCTGCCATGCAGAAGATCAGATCTACTTAAATACAGAAGATTAAATTGGATACGTGGATTTCCTAAAGGACAGAAAACGGTGTATGGGTAGTTGGTGACCATTTTTTTCTGGGTCAGCATTCTTCAGCACAACTGCGGTGCTGTTGGGTATCTCTAGATGCACAAGTTAAGGGGGAGCATTGGTCTTGTGGAAAGGATACATTTTTGGCATTCTAATTATGTTTGAAGATGCGGCATGATCTCAGGGGGAGCATGGTATTGTCGGTACAAAGGATCTTGATCTATCCTTTGCCCTTGATGTCAAAGGGGGAGAATATTGCTGAATGTATTTCTGTTCATGGTTGCCGTCAAGTCCAAAGGGGGATATTGTTGGCATTTCTAGTATCCTAGCATATTGAATTGATTTTCCTTGATGGAAACTCTCTGACAAAGGATGCAGACTGTATAAAGAACTCAGAAAACCATCAACAGTTCTATACAAGAAGAATATACGACTGAATGTGAATTGAACGAAGCTATGTATTTAATGGGAAATTAGATGTAAATAAGGACAAGTTAAATAATGTGTGAAGCTTTTCTTGAATAAGTTCGGTGTATGTATGCATCCTGATGGTGGATAAAGGAAATCCTGTGTATGATTGAGTTCTGGTGATACTCTGATGGGTGGAGAATACCGAGAGTATTTGGGTATTGATTGGTTCAATTCTCATATGGAATGCCATGAAACTCTGTGTGAAGTCCTGTTGGGAGAGTGAGCCACGAATGTGCTTTGTGTGTGTAGGGCACATAAGCTCTATCGGTCAAAGTAATAGTGCGTTCTGCATGTGTTAGATAATACAAAGAAAGGTGTCCCTGTTGAATGCAAAAGAACCGAGTCGAATAGTCCATAAGGATTTCATCGGAGTTGTATAATATTTTTATGGTTATATGAACTGATAACGCAAAGGAAGAAAAATTAAAACAAAGTTATTCTTTCATGGAGAAACATAGCAATGACGGAATAAAGACGGACAGAACCTTGAGCGAAGGAGAGGAACCACGAGCAGAATAAATAGTGAAGGGGGTTTCTGGTTTTCATTGCACCGCTCTCGATGGGAAAGTGGTATTCAAGAGGTTGGGAGTGATTCCATAGAACGAGCGACACACATCCCTGAGCATATTTATAAAACCGCCATCACTGCGTGCCATCGCACGTTAACTTTCGACCAAGGATGCCGCACGATATTGTTGAGCACCGTCGATCTGGAGGGAAGCCATCGGACAGTGGTCGTATGAGGAAGATGCATGAAGGTTAACCAAAGTATGGCAGCCATCGCGCGTTATTGTTCGCACGTCTTCATCGAGCAATATCCGTCCGATCAAATGAGGCGGCGCGACGCAATAACAACCGTCGAATGGAGACGATAGTTAACGTTGGGGCCCATACGCATGTATTGAGGTTTGCGGGTTTAACCCAAAGTATTATGTCATGTATTAAGGGTGTGGGACCCAATTTCCCTTCACATTATTGGTTCAATATACGTTGTTGTGTTATGCCGAGATTTTCACTCGATGTGGAAGACAGCTGTGACCAACTCAGCGTCTTGTGTCACTGCGGGGGATCTCGAGGTACGGATGAAAATTTTGGCTGGTGCCCCCGCACTCAATCTTTACCATTCATCTCTGTTGTCCCTGCAGTCAACTCGGTCAATTTCGGAGGCACTTGTCTCGATATCCGGTGCGTTAATTGTGACCGCGGGTTGGGTCTTTTGATAGGAACTTTAATTATCAGCGCAGATCCCCAAGTCAAAGATTAAATATTATTGAAGGGCCCAAAAGGTTATATGGATATATATTACTGCTGGGTTTTTATATAAGTCAGCGGCACATTAATGTTTGTAAAAACTAAAGGGGGAATTGGATTAATATCTCAATCTTAGATTGAGATATTAAAAAGCCTTAGATTAATTAATTTCCAGATCAAGAAAATAAAACAATGAAAAGTTGTTTGGGGCTTGGGTAGACCCCACTGGATTACCTATTTTGATCCCGTCCAGGAATACCATTAGCGGTTGAGTGGTTTTGACTCATGGTATTGATAAAGGCTAAACTATATAAGGAGAAGAGGATCATAATACAGGGCATGTATGTGGAAGGGTTGTTAATAAATAAATATATTTAAGAGATATCTGCATATATGATGCACCTATGGATATGATCTAGAAATGATGAATCTCTACGATGATCGAAAAAAGAAATGATGAAGACCTGACGGAAGTCTGATGAAGAAATTGAAGAAATCTGGTGGATCTGAGGGTTGAAGCCTTCTGTATGAAAGTGGAAGTATCTTGCCAGTAGAAACTGGTGTTAAAATCAGGGGGTTGGAGCTCTCTTCCAGTAGTGGCTAGAGAATGAGAGAAGGTTGTAGCCTTTCTGTAGGTGGGTGCTTGCGTGCTGGTATGAATCTACGCCAGTAAAAAATTGTAAGAAGTTTTCTTTATAATAAATATTGAAGATAGAGACGACAACAATGGTGGTTTTCTCCCGAATTGGGTTTCCACCTTAAATACTAGTGTTCATGTGTGTTGCTTATGTGTGATGGTTTATTCTGTTATTACTGCACATGCTTACTGCTTACTAAACATCTGATGAATGAATGATGCAATGATCTAAGTAAAGAATTAAACGTATAATAAGTTCTCTGGACATATGCAAGTTTTCTTAAGGATATCCACATTTATGTGCAAGTTGGGTTCAGTAAAGTAACGTATGGGTTTAAGAGAAAAAAAAAGTGAAAAGTTTTTACCACCGAACATCGATTCACCCCCCCCCGGAGATTTTTCCCAACAGTAATATGGACTAATAAGAATAGGAGTGTGAGATAAAGCCAATTTTACTTCATTGATTAACTTCTTTTCCTCTTCAGACAATTTAACTTCACTATCTTTCTTCAGCATGTTAGTAATTTGCCTCAAATGTTCAGCAAGATTGGGAACAAACCTTCTTAAAAATTTAATTTTGCCATTGAACAACTAGATTTCCTTCTTGCTCCTAGGATAGTCCAAGGTTTGAATTGCTTCAATCCTTGAAGGATATATCTGAATGCCATATTTTGACATGATATGGCCCAACAATTTTCCTTCCTCCATAGCAAAAAGACTCTTATTTTGGTTCAACGATATGCCAAAATTTCTACATCTCTGAAAAATTGTTTTCAAGTGTTGTAGGTGCTACTCATCTTTCTTGGAAAAAAAAGTGATGTCATCAAGATATATGACCAAAAAGACATCCTTTTCATTAGCGAAAACAACATACATTGCTCGCTAAAAATTCGCCCCTGCATTTTTCAATCGGAAGGGAATTTTGGCATACAAGAAGGTACCCCATGGTGTTGTAAAGGTTGTCTTTTCCTAATCATCTGGGTGTACTAAAATATGATTATACCCAGAGTATCTGTCTAGCAATGAAATTCTAGAAGATTCAAATACCCTTTTCAGAATATGGTCCATCTTTGGTAGTGGGTAATTTTCTTTCAGTGACACTTTATTTAGATTTCTGAAATCTATACACAAACGAATCTCTCCTGTCTTCTTCCTTATTGGCACCAAATTACACATCCAAATTGAAAAGTGAAGTGGAACTATAATAGCAGCAACAAATAATATTTTTACCTCTTTTTGAATGGAGGGCAGCAATTTGGGATTTAGTCTCCTTAAATTCTAGCGGAAAGGCTTCTGATCCAGATTTAAGGGAATTGTATGCTATATTATACTCTTATTATACACTTTCAGATCAAAATATTCCCAAGAAAACACATCAGAAAACTGAGACATGAGGGCTACGTATTTACCTTTCATCTCTGAGTTCAAGGATTTTGAAATCTGGACCATCTTTGGCTTTTTAGGAGTGCTAAGATTGAGGTCTTCCAGCCCCACTTCTATTGGTAGCATGGTTAGTTTTCGTGCAACATTGTCTTGATCAAAAAGCTCCTCCAAAGGCACTAGAACTCTTGGAATGGAGTTGTATTTCAACTGAAGTACTTGCATTTCTGCTGCATGGATTTCTTGGTCATGATCTTCATAACACTAGTTATCCATTTGTGAATTCACAAATTCCTCTTATGTCTGTAAGAAGTTGCTGATCAATTTTTCATCTTGAAAGAAATATAAATACTGAACATTATCTAGAACAACAGGGTGGTGTTTCACATTTATCTCATACTTCTTATTAGGATACAATGGAATTTTAAACATGCTAGCCGAAGTGGCAAGAGAATTAGAAGCAACATTATTGTCCCTTGGAATCAATGAAAAAGTATACTCGGTGAAGGTCTTGAGGATAGATAACACTGCATTTTGGTAAGATCGAATCATAGGATGCTTGGCTTGGTATTCCCCTTTGAATTTTTTTATTACCAGCTCAGAGTCGCCATAAACATAATTTTCATGGCACCTCACTTCTTGATAATTTTCAAGCCAACTATCAAAGCCTCATACTCTGGTTCATTGTTTGAACAGTCAAATGCCAACTTGTAAGAGGAAATTCAAAAAATTGGAGGAATGTTAAGTGATTGATTTATAGGGTTGTGAATCCACACTCCAATTCCAAACCTTTCCTTTCCCAAGGCTCCATCGAAGTCCATGGTCCACAAACCACTTTCTTCATCGGGAAGATGCAAATCAGATGACTGAACTTTACTTGCTTCTCAAGAGAGTTATGTTGTACCAAAAATTTTGTACATTTCATAGTTTCATCTCTTTTTGGGTCTGATGTGCTTGGTTCCAAACCACTTGGCATCTTTTCTTGATTTTCTGCATTTGCAATTTATAAAACAAAATTTGAAAACTTAGAATTTTATGTTTTCTCTTTAATAAAAACTTCTAAAGATGTTGAAAATTCATCATTGAATAAGATAAAGGACTCTAAATCCATGTGAAAAACATGTATGGGGTGATTATTAGGCTTTTATCTGCTACTGATCATGTACTTCATTTTACTTTTCCAGTATAGTTTTTTGAGTTTCCCAAAGACGGGAATTCTAACATATGAATAGTCAAGCTACAAGGTACCTATAAGCTTTGATCCCCATGACCGGAGAGAAAAATTCCATATATGGGAGGGATATTAGCCAAAAAAACATCCATGAGGACATTCTTGGCTGGGATTTTCTCTAAAGACACCACTAGGTCCTTAATGAGGCTAAGACATTTCACCCTCCCTGAATCAAATGAATAAATAGCATGGGAAGGTCCTGTGATATCCAAGCCTAATCTGTCCATAATGGCCTTGGTAATGATGTTATGAGAGGCTCCTGAATCAAGCATGGCATTATGGAGGGTAAAATCATGGATTTTGAGGGTAAGATAAAATGGAGGGACGTCATTATCTTCTAAATCACCATCAACAACAGGACCAAATAGAAGTTTCAGGTGATCATCACTCACATTAACCATGTCGGAAATCTGATCCACCCTAAGAAACTTAGCTACTTGAAACTTATATTGGTATTTATTGACTATTTTAGTTAGAGGAATGGAAACTTTGAACTTTGTGATTTCATTTTCAAGGCTAAAAAGAGCAGAATGTTTTTCTACCTCTTTCAATGATGCATCTTTCTTCTCAGACTATTCTTTGTGTGAAATCCCATTCTTATTTCCTCCATCTTGCACTTATTTATCCTTCATCTGGTCACCGGTGGAAGTTTCATTTCCTTTAGCATGATTAGGAAAAATTGTTCCTTTTTCTTTGCTTTGATTCAGAGTGGCGATTTATTTATGATGAACACCTATTTGAGCATTTTGTTTTTTCTGATTAGAGGTTGTAGGAACAATCCTACTCCTCAAACCATACTGCCTTTGTAATTTAGTAAAAGAATTATGGTATCCCCTATGATAAACTTTCGTCTATACTGATAGTATTTCGTCATTTAACAAGACATATTTATGATCATATGGTGCATAAATTTCTGTAGAAAATGGATCTTCTTTAGTGAGGAAAATACGCTTCTAATTCTACACAAATAAATGGTTCTCGCCAGAAGTTTATTCTTCAACTTCTTCATCAACAACTTCAGTGTAACTCCGCTGAAATGGAGTGCAAATTTTCTTCCGACTTTGTGGATCCTTATCCTTTTTTTCCCTTTGCTTGATCTTGTACTGAGGTTGCTAATTTTGACCCCTGAAATTGGGATTTCTAATAGAGGGTTCAACTTGTCTATCAACGATGGAAATTTTATCCATCATATTCTCCATGGTTTTGATCAAGGTGTCTAATTTTCCCTCAGATGAAGTAGATGTTTCTTATTTGGTAGTGACCCTTTTATTTGTTTTTATTTTTGACTTCTTGATGATACAATTAGCTTCCACGCTCACTGCATTTCTCTACATTTCTTCAAGATCTGATGGATTTATTTCCCTCAGCTAGTAAGCCATGTCAATATCAAAACCATATGGATAGCGAAGTAAAGCAAGGCCTGGAGGAGGCTTGATATTTTCAGGAATTGAATCATAGATTTTATTGAATCTAGCTATAAATTCTTAGATAAACTCATTGGGATTACTTTTCAAGGCATTATATTCATCTAATATTTGCAATGGATTCTCCTTATCCTCCCATTTTGTCATGAATAAGTTAATCAATTTTTGTGAAGTAGCTATTGAACCAGCTATGAGAGAGCGGAACCATTTCTTAACCTCTCCTGAGAAACTCTAGGTAATGATGTGCATCTTGGAATCGTCATTGTAAATCTCCTCAAGATATATGAAATCAACCACTTTTACAACATGTTGATAAACAATGACCTTTGATGTTCCATCAAAAAGGGGAAATATTTGACCATAATTTTGAGGTAGTGCAGTGAGTTTTTGGGCTAAAATCAGTGGAGGGAATGTGGCCATGATTAATGGAGGGGGTTGTAAAGATGTAGATGGAGTGAAAACTTGTATAGGTAATGATGTAATGAAAGGAAGAGATGATGATGTATTTGTATAAAAAGGTGTAATGACAAGTGGTGGAACAAAAACATGTTGTTCATATTGGAAATAATCTTTTTATGAAGTTTCTTGAAATTTTTCCACAAAGCCTTTAAGTTTGTAGAAATTAGACTAGAATTCACTATAAACCTCTGAATAAGAAGACTCATAAAATGGTACAAATGTCTCAAAATCAACAGGATCAAAGATAGTTTCTAAAAGAAAGGTTTCATACTTAGACCTGAACAAAGATGTTTTGAATTCTGAATTATAGGACATTAAATTTTCTGGAGCAAATATCGTAGGCAAGGAATTTGATTTGACAAGTGGAGGAATAGATCTTCCAACTTTCTGAGACTTGGTTTTCTAATTTCTTAAAGTAATTTCAAGGTTATTTACAATTTGTGAGGGATTTGGTTCTAGATTTGACCTACTATGTCTTTTAGGAGCCAGCTTAGATAGGAATTTGGAGTTTGGCTCGAATTTAAGAACTTACCCTATTTTGAATGCTAAAAATTTTCACCCACAAGTCTAACCTTTATAGGACTAAAAAAATATTCCAGGGAAGGTTTTGCAATCACTCCCCAGCAATGACACCAAAAATTTTATCACTCCCCCCAACTTCCCAAGGTTGAGAGTGGGACTTGTTAGCCTCATATACCAATAGGTTTCATCTTTCATGATTGTCTTGATTGAATTATGGAATATGTTCAAACCTTCTTTCTTGAGCAAAGGTGTTCCATATTCTTGGAAAAAACCAAAAAATCAAAAAGTTAAAAAATGTAAAGAGGGTATACCCTAAAAGAAAAATCAAAGGGTAAAAAGAATAAAATGGTCAAAAAAGAGAAAGAAATGAACCCCAAGCAAAAATAGACCAAGGAAAGTGTGCAAATCCAAATGCCACTACTATTTTATTTTTGTAATAAATCAATTGTGTGCAGCTTGTCAAACTTTTGCCACAATTTATGAATAAGTCAAACTGTTTAAACTTGGCTTACTCATATTTCAATTTCATGTTATAGATTAGAGAATAAATATCTGACCAAATAGTTTAATCTTGGCAGATAAGTAGATAGGTAGAGTGAATAAAAGGTGCTCAACAGTTTAATCTGAGCCCTTGGATGTAATAAGGGTAGAAATAGATAGATTTACCATGTAAAAGAAAAAGATTGATAAGGGTTTGCAAGTCAAAATGCACCCTAATAAAGAAGAGAAAATGGTAGTGTTAAGTAGATAGGGTAGGTAGATGGTGCTGCAAAGTGTTATCTGATGAATGGTGCTGCTACATGTTGGTTGATCCTTTACTTTCATCATAAGTACTGAAGCAGGAAATACACTGGAAAATCACAGCAAGCAAAGTCAAATTCATTAACCTCCCTCATCATTTTCCCCCTCAAGAGTTTTACTAATTTCCCCCAAAAGTACTAAGGTATTTGGAGATCAAAAGGGCTCAAGGCATTTCCTTGACTTCTGGAGGGACCGGACCCTCGGCCTAATGATCAAAAAGACCTAAGCACTGGAGATAATTCATCATTGTTATCTTCCATCTTTAACTTTTTCCTAAGTAAAATCCTATTTTACTTAGGAAACTGATGCAAAATTCCATTAAAATTCCTCAAAATAACTTGTTATTCTAAGTTTAAGTGTTGAAGATAAAATGTTGCAATTTACTTCACAAGTTATCACTTTCTTAGATGTACAAAAATGTTTTGATTTTCCTTGTCCTTTTCCATATTAACATTTAACTCTATTATATTAAATCCCTAGTGAAATACCCTTTCCTAAGTATATAATTCCCTTTTTTATAAATATCCCAAAAACCCATTTATTATAATGTTTACCAAAGTATTATATCCCCGCACATTGAAAATAAAAACCCCGCTTTACAAGCCCTTTGGTTAAAATATAACGTTATACATTACTCCCGCCCCTATGGTGAATTAGTTGTATTAATTAATTTACCATATAAATATATATGAAAAAATCAAACTTTGAATATACAATATGTATGTTTAAAACGAAATAAAACTTCGGAGAAGTGTTGTGCCACCGTGGTTCGTCCACGTGGAATTCCACTTAAGAAAACCCCCGCCGCAACCCCTTTCATTATGCACATGGGATTAATTAGTCATCAGGACTAGTTAATAACCTTTCCGCCTATTAAAAATCCCCCAGGGTGATTAAAATACACGTTAAATTCTTTTAAAAGTCCGACGGGCCCACATGAAACCCCCGCTTATCTCCCCATCGCCCCAGCCGTTGGATCAGCCCCCCGCAGATCAACGGCCAGCGTTGATCCCGCTGCCCATCCCGTGTAAGTTTTTTAACCAGCGGGGGATGGGTGGTTTTGAATAGTCAGACCATCCACGTGGCGAGAAACCTGTGGAATCGCTGCCCCTCCGATAAAAACCATCCTCGACCAAAAGCGGTGCGGGAATACCACTTACCGCCGGCTTATGTCACCCCGTACGTCGATGACGTCATCACCTCGAAAAAATAAAAAATACTTTTAACTTGCGAATAAAGCCATTTTTCGTGTTTTTCCTGTTCTTTTCGTTATTCTGAAAACGACAGAGCTCCCGCTGCGATTTTCAAATTTTCACTGTAATTGATCATTTCGCCCCAAAATTCTGCTGCGCCCGTGTTGAAGAATAGTCCCGCCATTGCCTGTTACCTGTTAAAGAACCAGTTTCCGTCTAAAAGCAGGTATTTATCCTTTACGCCCGACTGCAAGTAAAACTCAGTTTCCTTTGTTTTTTCGCTGAAAAAGTGGTTAAAAATCATCACTGAGTCTTCCCTGGAGATTTTAAACCTGTGAAATTTCTCCCCGAACCTGCAAATTGTTCTAATTTCCTTCATTTCAAGAATCCCGCCCGGCCCGTGAAGAAAACCAAAAACCTCCATTTTGAATCCACAAGAACCAAAATGGAGGCCCCGGCAGCTCTTAATATCACTCCATTGAATGCTCCTCACCGTGAATTAGACTATTTACCTTTGATAGATGAAGATTTCCAATTAAAGACCTGCATTTTGATGAAAGTCCCCTATTGAGCTATTGTCGCTGCGGAGACGAATACTCAAAGGGGCAAGATCTTATAGGGTTGTGGGAATCCAATCTCCCAAGGTATCTCATTCCTTCAGTCCTTATTTTCCCAGAAATCATTCACTACTGTCATTCAAACTATGATCCCACACAGAGGGCTGTATTAGCTCCTGATCAAAGTGTTTTGTTTCCCATCACTCCCCAGGCTATCAATGCCATGTTACACTTTGAACCAGACCAAGAATTAGCACCATTGTCCATGGAAGGATTGATTGAGAAAACTAGGCAATTAACCCCAGAAAAGCTAAAATTCATGTGTCAAACTTTCATGTTACCTGAGCATCAGCCAAAAGAGTCTCCTCCCTATGGTTTTTGCTATTTCAATACATTGGGAAGGCTCATTGTAAATATAATATCTTTTGTCTTAGGATTCAACACCAGTGAGTATGTGGATGAGATAACCTTGGCTTTGCTATCCATTTTTACTCCTGGGCAACCTCCTGAGATCAAATATGACTATGCTTCCTTCATAGCCAGCAATATCCATGATCAATTCTTAAGGCTAGATACTGAAAAAGTTTTTAAGTACTCCTCAGTTATCTATCATCTCATGATCTTCTATCAGTCAAAAAGGTTCCCTTTCCCTGTACAGAAACTTGATACCAAGGGAAATCCCAGGTCAGTCATATTTTGGTCCCCCATCATTCATTTTTCCTCTGATTCTCCCTACTCCTACTCAGAATTCATTGACCACTTTGTATATCCTGCAACAATTTTGTTAACAGGAATTCCTCCCCCGAGACTCAGTAATGAAATTAGAAAGACCTTGCAACTGTCAAAGAGTTATAAAGTTGGGGATTGGTATTTGTATCAAAACCATACAGTCATCAGGATTTATGAATGTGAATTACGTCCATTCAGGTTACCCAGATATGTGCCCATGAGGATTTTTGCCTTGGAATACTTCAGGCAGATGAACAATTCAGATGTGATCCATTTTTGTAATGTAAAGAAGAAAGCTCAGTTAAGGATCAAAAGCCAATTAGGTCCTTTCATCTGAAATTCTAGGGAGGCTGAGAGAGAAGCAGAAAATCTATTAGACAAAAAGTTCCAGACATCTTTCCGTTGGGTTCCTTATGACCCAGTTGGTTTTATTTGTGAAAAGAGATTAAAGAATAAATCATCCCCTTATATACACCACAAGATTCCTGATCTAGAAAAGTATGCCAATCAAGATGAATGGATTGAAGGAACACTTGTTGAGGAAGAAAGTGAAACTAACAAATTGAATAAAATGATGAAAGATGTTGAGAAAAACTTTGACCTAGAATCTTATGGTCAAGTGCAGGTACCCTACATTGGCACATCTTCAGCAACCACTCTACAGCAAGCATTACAGGAAAGCAGTCCATCAGTTGCAACAGAACCCAAGGGTAAAGGAAAGGAACCTATAATCCAGGTAATTGAAACTTTGGTCATGGCGGAAAAACCACAGAGTTCCAAAGCACCAAAACAATCACAGGTTTCTCCCACACCAGCAAAGCACATCCAAGTTCCAGAGATGCAAACTCCATTAAATGTGGAAATAGGGAAAAAGAGGCTGACTCCAGATACCACACCTCCAAAAGGGGCCTCACAGGTACATCAGGTCAAGAAACAGAAACCAAATCCACCTCCAGATGTGGAAATTATAGATGAAGTATTTGATGATGGAAGGGAAGATAGTCAGCAAACTGGCACAACAAGTGAAACAAACATAAGCCAGAAAGGGATACAAAAGCAATTAAGCACTGAGGTATCTTCTTTCAGACCGCCAAAGACAGACACTGGAGATATTAAAAGGACCTTCATTAATATTAAAACAAAGAATGATCCATTGAAAATGAAGGTATATGATCAGTATATGAAGATGGCTCCCCATAATCAAGAAAGGCTAATGTCAGCGTTTGACCTTTCACAAGGTAAAATGCTGATGAGCCACTTCAAAGCAAAGGTGCCAAAACCAAATTCAGCAGCAGATTACATCAGAACAAATTTTGAAGTTTTAGCCAAGGAGATTCATCCCCTGGACCAGATAGAGCTACATAGACAAACTGGGGAAATGGTCTATTCTACTCTCACCAACAAGGCCATGGCAGCTATAACGTTGCAGGATTCTTTGAATAACACTACTGCACAATTGAAAATTGAGAAGGCCTCCTCACAGGCCAAAGATAATAGAATAAAGTCATTAGAAGAGATAATCATTGGTTTGGGTCACAATCCCAAAGACATTAAAGGTATTGAGGCATTGATAAAGAAGAAAGAGGATGATATAGATGCACTCAGAAAACAGCTAAAACTACCAGCCTTGAGGCACCCTCAGACCCAAGAATTTATAAAAGGAAATTCACAGGAAGAAATGATGGAGTTGCTCTTAAATATGACTGAGCGACTAAATGAAACAGAGAAGGAATTGGAAAAAGCATTGCAGGAACAGGAAACTATCAGGCAGACATCAGCAACAGGTACTACAACAGCAGGACAGCAGATACAGCCATCTCAGGTGAACACTTCTGGCTTAAGTTCCGAGGACTTAATAAAACAAATGGAGAGTTTGCAACCGAGGGTCACAGAACTCCAAGAAACAAAATTGGAGGAAAAATATGACACATCTAAAAAGACAACTGCTGATAACACCAGAGAGATAAAAATATTGGAAAAATTGGTTGAGGCTTTGGAAAAGGATATTTCTTTGGAAAAACCTCTAAAGGAAATAAATGACATTCTTTGGGGTAACATCATAGAGTTAATAAAGGTCATATGGCCCTCCATTCAAGCTATCTTTGAACAAAATGAGCTGGTTAAAATTGCCCAAGAAGAAATAAACAGGACCAGAAATGAATTAAGAGGCAGGCCTGAGCAGGCCAATCAACTCATTCAATTTTTGAACTCCAGAACAAAACAACAGCTTGCATTGTTAGGAATTGATGACAGGACAGGTGCAGTTTTGGAAGCAAAAAGAGTTTTCACCAAGAGGACTTTCATGCAAAATTTAGAAAGAAAGTGTACAGACATTTTGGTTGATATCAACGTTTTCAGAGAGAAATTTCAAGCTTTGCTGGATAGTGGATTACCAAGTCCCATGCTCACAGAAGATCAAATAGTAGACTTGGAAACCTATGAGAAGAGAATAAAGGCTCATGCTAAAAACACAACTGATTGTTCTACTAGCTCGTCGGAATCAACATTACCAACCGGGAAAAGTATCTATGATAAAGTGAGGAATTTATTTCATCTGGAACATGAAATAAAATATCTATTTCCGAATGAGCCCACCTTTTATAAACTTACTGAAGCAGATGAAACTTTAAGAAAGCTCAGAAGAACTATGATACCAGATGATCAATGGTGGAAAAAAATGTTGGAAATTCTATGAAAGTCGTTTTCAGGATGAGAATTTATCTTTACTATCAAGTAAATGGTAAAAACAGGAAAACAGATGAAAGAGTATCAGGTGAAAAGGTTAAAGAGTATCCGTGAAAATAAAGAGTTTCCAACAAGCCAAAGAAATACTGCAAGGGACAGCACAGAGCCCTATTTTAGCACTTACCTCCAGCACGTCCACGAAGAAAGGAACAGCACATCGGCAGTTACACATTATTCTATCCACAAGACCATTTGTCTCTTGTTTGTTTGTAAATAATGCTTTAAGTCAGCCTAGGTTATTGGCTAAGATAGTGTAAGATTGTTTAAGATTATTTTGTGTATAAATAAACCCTCAAAGAGAGTATTGAGGGTGGATTCTATTACTCTGCTGTAACATTGAGATTTTCGGAATAAAAGCATTTTGGAGAAATTTTTCGTGGCTTACTGGATGACGATTTAAAGCACTGGACTTGTTGCAGGATTCATGTGTTGGACTACAATTCAATAAGTTTTTCTACCCTTTGTCTGAAATTTTATATTAGTCTATAATACCATCATATCCATTTCTGAATAATATACATAAAGGATTGAAACAGAATTTGCTTAATTGTACTCTGTTTTCAAATGTTATTATTCTTAATGTTTTCTTCTAAATTAGTTATAAGCATGAATTCTTAAATGCTCTTTCTTTGCTAATTTAAACACTGTTGATTACTATAATAAAGAATTCTTCATTGCTCTTTGTTTGTAATCATCTCATTTCTTTCTTTTGAACATGGTGAAAGATTCTTAGTTGCCTTTCATCCCTTCAAAATCATCCCCTCCACTTTAAATTTTAAGGATTGTTCTCTGTCTAGCTATCTTGCCCTGTAATACCATCTTGTGCTTAGAATAGAAATCCAGTAAAGCCATCCTTTGACTCCATAGCCCAATGGACTGAAAGCTCTCAACCTTGCCCTTAGTTTGTGGATTTCACCATTTTCCAAAAACAAACTCTTGAATCTATAACTAGCCTAAAACCTTCCAAGAACAAAGATAAATCATAAAGAGAGAGCCCTCTCTGGATGCAGATTGGCTAGATTCTGCATCTAAAAGGTTGGTTTGTGGTTACCTCGGGTATACTTTCCTCTTACGCAACTTCTAGGAAAACCTGAGTGATAACATAGTGGCGACTCCACTGGGGATCTGAATCATTTTTATTTGTTATTATTATTCAATTATAAGCTATAGACAGAGTCTGAAGATCTGCCAGGAAGCCTTTGAAATTGCTTTTTCTCTGCAAATGCAAAAGTAAATAAAAGCTGCTTCAGTCTATCTCTGATTTAGCTTATATACTGAACCTTAGTTTCAAAAATTTTCAATCAGACTCTCTAGTTTAACAGATCTTTGAGAAAATTTTAATCATACATCATTATTTCTTGAAGAATTTGTAGAAGTTGTATTTATTTTTTCTATTAAAATCAAAAATCCAAAAACACATAGTCTAAGAAAATTGGCTTCAGAAAGGATTCGACATACTAGGTCAAACCCTGACCCCAATCCACCACCAATATTCGAAAATCCCAATCTGATTCCTAGGATTCTTAGAAGACAAGGAAGTCAAGAAAGTTCTGAAAGAGGAAGTCAGGAGAGTACAGGAAGTTCTAGACCACCTTCTAGATCTGCATCTTGTCCTGTGAAAATTATTTATATTGATGACATTCCTTTTGATGCACGATTTGAAACATCTTTGTTTGTGAATTTTTCTGAGACTGAATTATCTAGATTAGTTCCAGATCCATTGTTCTTTGAAGATTTGCAATACAGATTTGTTTCACATCATCTTGACAGAGAATTGCATAACTCTATTCAGTCTGAGCAAACCTTTGAAGAAAGTTCAAATATCTCTGTAATTACTGAAGCTTCTGCTAGTTCAGTTGTTTTTTCCCAAGCTTTTCAAACACCTGTTACACTTCCTACTCCTCCATCTCCTCCTGCTAGACCATCTTCTCCTCCTGCTAGACCATCTACTCCTGTTATCCCACTTTATCTTCCAATGGCTAATCGATATGCCCCTTTACAGTTACCAGCCAACCCTCCAGCTTTACCTCAGGATTACCAGAGTAAGATCACACCTTTTGATGGATCAGGTACTTACACAGCTCAACAACACACCAAAAGGATGACCGATTACTTTGAGTTTTATGAGATTGATACTGATAATATCCGAATGAGAATTTTCGTTCAGAGTCTTACTGGAGAAGTTAGAACTTGGTTTAGGGCTCTTACCCCGAACAGTATTGCTGATCTAGAAGCTTTGTATAGGGCATTCTTGAACAGATGGGAGAAAAAGAAGGATCCTCTCCAGATCCTATCAGAATTTGAGAAATTAAGAAGAAGACCAAACGAAACCGTACAAGATTACATCATAAGATTCAATGAATCATATAATGCAGTTCCTCAAAACCTAAGACCCCCACCCAACAATGTGTTGGTTAAATTTCCAGATGGTTTTGACTCCGATATAGCTTATTCCCTCAGGGAAAGAGCTCCTCAAACACTAGAGGAAATGCAAAGCATAGTGGTGAGTGTAGAAGCAAATCTGATAGAAAAATGAGCCAGAGCTAGGGCAGAAAGAAGAATGCCTATGAATGAAGAACCTTCAGCTTTTGAAAAGAAGATGGATGTAATCATTAAAGGTATGGAAAGATTAGGAGACAGAGTGGAAACCATTGAAAGAAAATCTTCTACTGATAACCAGAATGTTGCAAGAAACCCAAACTTTAGGAGGAATCTGAATCAAAATAGTGGAAAGAATGTTCCTAATCAGAACATTAGGCCACCCTTCCAAGAAAACTTTGTTGAAGGTTCAACTTCTGAAGAACCTACAGAAGATGTAGAAATAAACAATGTAGATGATGACAAAGATGAACCAGAAGTCTTCCTATCCCAGGATGATCAAGAGAATCATATCCTTGAAACATTCCAAACTCATTCAGGAGAGACTTTTGATTTCAAGGAAGGCTATGACACAGCAATCTACGAGGTTCATAAACAATACAACTTGAGAAGTAGAAGGATTGATGTACCAGAGAATAGCAAACAGAAAACCACAAAACAAAATGTCAAAGGTAAACAAAACATTCCCCCTGTACAAAACAGTCCCCAAGTACAAATTTTGTCTAGAATAACTCCAAACCCTTCAAATCCAATAATTGAAGATGTCTTTGACAACCAACCAATCAATAAACAACAATCTACTACATTTCCTCCTGTGGAAAATGCAGAAGAGACAATAGAAGTTAGTTCAGGTACCTCTTCAAAACAGAACTTTATTCATGAAAAAGAGAAAAACATTGAAGATCCAAAAAACAAAGAAAATCCAACTGTGAAAAACACTAAAACTCAAACAGAAAAACCCTTCAATCTAGAGGCTGAAATAGGAAAACTTAAGATAGCTGTTCCTTTATCAGAATTGGCTAAACATGATGTCTATAGGAGTCAGATTTCCAAGTCCCTAAACATTAACATTTCTGGATTGGATGATTCAGTAAACATTCTTGATGATCAACCCAAACTTCTTTTTGGCCCTGAGGTTAATGGCAAACCAGAAAGTGGAGGAACTCCTCCATTTTATGTAAGCTTGAATGTTCATGATAAGATACTCCATAATGCAATGCTAGATTCTGGAGCGTCTCACAATTTGATGCCAAAAGCAGTAATGGAAAGATTGAATCTAGATATTACCAGACCGTACAAAGATTTGTTTTCATTTGATTCCAGTCAAGTAAAATGTTTAGGTTTGATTAAAGATCTGTGTGTCACTTTGGTCCAATACCCTGCTAAGTCTGTTTTAATGGACATAGTAGTTGCTGATATTCCACCTAAATATGGTATGTTATTGTCTAGATCTTGGGGTGCTAAACTTGGAGGATCTATTCAACTAGACATGTCTTATGCAACTATTTCAGTATTTGGTCAACCTAAAAGATTATATAGAGAAACCTTGATGAAGTACTTAGTGAGTAGCCATGAGAAGCCTGAAAACTTCCCTGTTTACTCTGTACATTCTGACATGGATTCTTTTATTTTATACAATGCTGAGTCAGATATTCCTACTGAAATAGAAGCTCCAGAATTGGAAATCATAAACAAAACCACTGTTGAAATTGAAGAAATCTCTGAAAACAAAGAAACACCAGATGATCAAGAAATACCTGAAAAAACTAAACAACTAGCTCCTGTCAAGAAACACGTTAAAACAATTGATGAAGATTATGAACATGAAATTCTATGGCATTTAGAGTTTGATGGCTCTGTAAACAAATTAGGGGCAGGAGCTGGGATTTGGTTACATAATGTTGAAAATAATCATGCAGAGGGTCATGTTTATAGGTTGAATTTCAAATGCACCAACAACATGGCAGAGTACGAAGCTCTTTTATTAGGGCTTAAACATGCCAAGCAGTTAGGAGCTATTAGGGTATCAATCATAGGAGATTCCGAACTAATTATTCAACAGATTAATGGAGAATGTTCAACAAAAGACTTGAGACTGAAACAATAAAGAGAGACAGTTGTGGAAATTCTCAACACATTTCTACAAGCTCAACTTGCCAAGATTCCCAGGAAACAAAATTTACATGCCCACAGTTTAGCAATGTTTGCTAGTACATGCAAGTTACCTTTTGACCCCAATCATCAGTTTTCAGCTGAGATTAGGCACAGGCCTGCAATACCAGACAATCTTCTGAATTGGCAAGTATTTGCGAATAACAATCAAATCAATAATTTTTTGACACTTCAGGATGAGTTTTCTAACTATAATATAGATGAAGACATAACTATTGATGAATTTGATCAAGAAAAAGAACAAAAAATAGAAATTTCAAGAGAAAATGCAATTCATATGCTGCATCCAACCACATTTACTAAAAAAGACATGCAAAATTTGAAACACATGGAATTTGATGAGATCATAGAAGATGAAACAGAAATCATCAATTTAAAAGATAATCAATTACCCAAAGGATTAACTCCTTTGGAAGATCTGTTTGACTCAAATGATATTCCATTTAGACCAAAAATGGAACATGTTAAGGCTGATATGGAAGAATGCAACTTAGGAACACCAGAACATCCCAAAATAGTCAAGTTGTCCAAATCTCTCCCAAAAGATCAAAAGGTTAAATATGTTGAACTATTAAAAGAATTTCAGGATGTTTTTGCCTGGAGTTATGAAGACCTCAAATCTTATGATACATCCATCATTCAACACACTATACCTTTGAAACCTGCCCAGAAACCTTTTAAACAAAAGCTTAGGAGAATAAATCCTGTTTTATTACCCTCAATTGAAAAGGAAATCAAAAGGATGTTTGAAGCAGGGATTATAGCTCTTATCAGATTCTCAGAATGGGTTTCTAACCTGGTACCAACAAGAAAGAAGACAGGAGAAATTAGACTGTGTGTCGACTTAAGAAATTTGAATAAATTTTCTTTAAAAGACAACTATCCTCCGCCGAAAATGGACCACATTCTGCAAAGGGTAGTAGGATCTTCGAGAATCTCACTATTGGATGGATTTTCAGGGTACAACCAAATTCTGGTTCATCCTGATGATCAGGATAAAACAACATTTACCACACCATGGGGTACGTTTAAATATGTCAAGATGCCATTTGGGCTCAAGAATGCAGGAGCTACATTTCAAAGAGCAATGGATATTGCTTTTGCTAAAGAGATACATGATTTTCTGGTTATTTATTTAGATGATTTGACTGTCTTTTCTAAAACAGATCAAGAACATTTAGATCATCTAAGGCAAGTATTTATCAAGTGCAGAAGATATGGAATTTCTTTAAACCCTAAGAATTCATTGTTTGGTTTGGAAGAAGGAAAGCTCTTAGGGCACATTATTTCTAAAGATGGCATTAGGATTGATCCAGAAAGAATTCAAGCAATTTTGCAAATACCTCACCCCAGAAACATAAAAGAGTTGCAAGCATTCATAGGAAAAATTAATTTCTTGAGAAGATTTATTTCTAGTCTAGCAGAGTTACTTAGATTACTAACTAACATGTTGAGGAAAGATTCAAGCATTGAATGGACCGTAGAAGCCAAACAATCATTCGAGGAAATTAAAATGGCTTTAACAAGGACACCAGTTCTGACCAGTCCTAAATTTGATAGAGACTTTATTATTTTTTCATTTGCTTCTGAACATACTGTTGCAGCTGTTTTACTTCAAAAAGATGACCAAGGGTGTGAAAAGCCAATAGAATTTTTTAGTAAAGCACCGAGGGATGCATCTCTAAAATACAATATTATGGAAAAACAGGCTTTTGCATTGGTAAAAGCAATCAAAGATTTCAGAGTTTACATATTATATTCTCATGTGATAGCATATGTGCCTAATGCAGTAGTTAAAGATATTTTGACTCAAGATGGCATAGAAGGCAAACGAGGTAAGTGGATAGCTACCATTTTAGAATATGATATTGAGATTAAGCCAACAAAACTGATAAAAGGCCAAGGTTTAGCACAACTCATGACAGAAACCAATTTCCAAGCCTTAGACATCAATGAACTGGATAACGAGCAGGAGATGGCGACTCCTTAGATCAGTCAAGCTTTCTTAGATTCACCCTAGTACACTGATATAATTCATGTTTTATTAAACCTGCAGGCTCCTCCAGGGTTGTCCAGAACCAAAAGAAGATTTTTAAAAATGACATCTTTGAAATATTGTATTTTAGATAGCACTTTATTTTGGAAAAATCATGAAGGAATCTTGTTGAATTGTCTCTTAAAAGATGAAGTTGATAAAGTACTTAATGAATTTCATGCAGGGGATTGTGGAGGACATCTCTACTGGAAATCTACTGCAGACAAGATCTTAAGGGCTGGTTTTTACTGGCCAACATTATTTTCTGATGTAAAGAAATTTGTAACAAGTTGTCACAAGTGTCAGATATTTGAGGGTAAAAGAAAGTTGTTACCTCTGCCTTTAAAACCAATTTCCACAGAAAGACCTTTTCAACAATGGGGATTAGATTTTATTGGAGAAATTCACCCCCCTTCCTCAGGGAAACACAGATGGATTTTAACTGCTACAGACTATTTCACCAAATGGATTGAAGCTATCCCATGTAGACAGTCCAATGATTCTGTAATCATAGGGTTTCTAGAAACCAACATACTTTCAAGATTTGGCTGTCCAGAAAAGATTATAACAGACAATGTTGCTGCATTTAAATCAAAGAAAATGATTAGTTTCTGCCATAAATATCATATTACTTTAGGCCATTCAATAGCCTATTACCCCCAGGGTAATGGACTAGCAGAATCCTCCAATAAGAGTTTGATCAATATCATTAAGAAATTGTTGGAGGAAAATAAAAAGAACTGGCATAAGAAACTGACCTATGCATTATGGGCAGACAGACTTACAACCAAGAAATCCATTGGGACTAGTCCACATGAGTTAGTTTATGGTCTGGAAGCAAGATTCCCATCATCTTTAGGAATCCCTGTCATGAAATTACTTCAGGAGGCTCAAGTGGAGCCAAATGACATTCAAAGAATAATTAATCAAACAATCCACCTGCAACAAACCAGAGAAGAGGTATACCAAAGATCACAAGTCTTACAGGAAAAGCTAAAGAAAATGTTTGATAAAAGGACTAAAGCAGAGGATTTTCAATTAGAAGACAAGGTCCTAAGATGGGATTCTAGAAGAGAAGAAAAAGGGAAACATGGAAAGTTTGATTTCTTGTGGAAAGGGCCTTATATCATTCATGCCTTGCAGGGAAACAATACTTACTTTTTAAAGGACTTGGACAATTCAGAAGTTGAAGAAGGACCAGTCAATGGTCGAATGCTCAAGCATTATTTTGATCCAATTTACTAGAATGTTTTAATGTTTCTAACTTGTACATAATATATTGTTTTTTGTTTATTTTGTTTTTGTTAATGCAGTTTGGATTGGATGGTGAATTCTGGAAGTTGAAGCCCGAAGTGAAGGCCCTAAGCTTCAAGAGTTTCACTATCATAGGTAAAATAAAGCTACCAGAAGAAGGAAAATTTCATACTCTCAGTTGAAGACATTTTGAGGCATCTGACCTGCTGTTCTTGACTTTTCACAAGGAAAAGCCATCCCCAAGTGGAGCCAGTGTTAGCCTCCTATACCAATAGGTTTCATCTTTCATGATTGTCTTGATTGAATTATGGAATATGTTCAAACCTTCTTACTTGAGCAAAGGTGTTCCATATTCTTAAAAAACCAAAAAATCAAAAAATTTAAAAAATGTAAAGAGGGTATACCCTAAAAGAAAAATCAAAGGGTAAAAATAATAAAAATGGCCAAAAAGTAAAAGAAATGAACCCCATCAAAAACAAAGGCCAAGGAAAGTGTGCAAATCTAAATGCCACTACTTTTTACTCTGATGTAATAAATAAATTGTGTGCAGCTTGTCAAACTTTTGCTACAATTTATGAAGAGTCAAACTGTTTAAACTTGACTCATTCATTTTCAATTTCATGTTATAGATTAGAGAATAAATATCTAGCCAAACAGTTTAATCTTGGCAGATAAGTAGCTAGGTAGAGTGAATAAAAGGTGCTCAACAGTTTAATCTGAGCCCTTGGATGTAATAAGGGTAGAAATAGATAGAGTTATCATGTAAAAAGAAAAGATTGAAAAGGTTTTGCAAGTCTAAATGCACCCTAATAAAGAAGAGAAAATGGTAGTGTTAAGTAGATAGGGTAGGTAGATGGTGCTGCAAAGTGTTATCTGATGAATGATGCTGCTACATGTTTTTGATCCTTTACTTTCATCATAAGTATTGAAGCAGGAAATACACTGGAAAATCACAGCAAACAAAAGTCAAATTCATTAACTTCCCTTATCATTTTCCCCTCAAAAGTTTTACTAATTTTCCCCAAAAGTACTAAGGTAATTGGAGATCAAAGGGGCTCAAGGCATTTCCTTGACTTCTGGAGGGACCGGACCCTCGGCCCAATGATCAAAAAGACCTAAGCACTTGAAATAATTCATCATTGTTATCTTCCATCTTTAACTTTTTCCTAAGTAAAATCCTATTTTACTTAGGAAACTGATGCAACATTCCATAAAAATTCCTCAAAATGACTTGTTATTCTAAGTTTAAGTGTTGAAGATAAAATGTTGCAATTTACTTCACAAGTTATCACTTTCTTAGATGTACAAAAATGTTTTGATTTTCCTTGTCCTTTGCCATATTAACATTTAACTCTATTATATTAAATCCCTAGTGAAATACCCTTTCCTAAGTATATAATTCCCTTTTTTTATAAATATCCCAAAAACCCATTTATTATAATGTTTACCAAAGTATTATATCCCCGCACATTGAAAATAAAAACCCCGCTTTACAAGCCCTTTGGTTAAAATATAACGTTATACATTAATCCTGCCCCTATGGTGAATTAGTTGTATTAATTAATTTACCATATAAATATATATGAAAAAATCAAACTTTGAATATACAATATGTATGTTTAAAACGAAATAAAACTTCGGAGAAGTCTTGCGCCACCGTGGTTCGTCCACGTGGAATTCCACTTAAGCAAACCCCCGCCGCAATCCCTTTCATTATGCACATGGGATTAATTAGTCATCAGGACTAGTTAATAACCTTTCCGCCTATTAAAAATCCCCCGGGGTGATTAAAATACACGTTAAATTCTTTTAAAAGTCCGACGGGCCCACATGAAACCCCCGCTTATCTCCCCATCGCCTCAACGTTGGATCGCCTCAGATCACCCGGCGTCGCTGATCCTGCCAGTGCCCATCCTGCAAATTTTTAATCAAATGGGATGGTGTTTGAATGTCACTATCCACGGCGAAACCTCAGGAATCACCGCCTCCCTCCTGATAAAACAACATGACTCAAAGTGTGTGGGAATACCACTTACTGGCTAACGCGCATCAGTCGGGTTTACGTCACCAGACAGCCGATGACGCTGTCACCAAAAATAAAAATATGTTTAACTTATGACAAAGCCAATTCAGTAAGTTTTTCCGTTTTTCGTAAATCTAAAAACTACGTAGCTCCCGCCATTTTCAAATTTTCACCGTAATTGATCAATACCCCGTGTTCGTCAGGCCCATGTTGAAGAATAGTCCGCCATTGCTCGTTAATTGCTAAAGAACCGCTTTCCCCCGCCAAGTGTATTTACTCTCCCGCTCACTCCAAAGTCAAACTCAGTTTCCTTTGTTTTTTCTTTGAAAAAGTGGTTAAAAATCATCGCTGAAGTCCTCCCTGAAGATTTTAAACCTGTGAATTTGCTTCCAAAACCTGCAAATTGTTTCATTTTCCTCCATTCCAGAAATCCCGTCCGGTCTGTAAGTAAAACGAAAACCTCCATTTTGAATTCACAAGAACCAAAATGGAGGTCCCCACAGCTCTAAATATCACTCCCTTGAATGATCCTCACCGTGAATTAGACTATTTACCCCTGGTAGATGAAGATTTCCAAATTAAAGACCTGGGTTTCGATGAAAGTCCCCAATTGAGCTTCTGTCGCTGCAGAGACGAATTCTCAAAAGGGCAAGACCTTATAGGGTTATGGGAATCCAATCTCCCAAGGTATATCATCCCCTCAGTCCTTATTTTCCCAGAAATCATCCATTATTGCCATTTAAACTATGATCCCACACGTAGGGCTGTAATAGCTCCTGATCAAAGTATTCTGTTTCCCATCACTCCCCAGGCTATCAATACCATGTTACACTTTGAACCAGACCAAGAATTAGCACCATTGTCCATGGAAGGATTGATTGAGAAAACCAGGAAATTAACCCCAGAAAAGCTAAAATTCATGTGTCAAACTTTCATGTTACCTGAGCATCAGCCAAAAGAGTCTCCTCCCTATGGTTTTTGCTATTTCAATACATTGGGAAGGCTCATTGTAAATATAATATCTTTTGTCTTAGGATTCAACACCAGTGAGTATGTGGATGAGATAACCTTGGCTTTTCTATCCATTTTTACTCCTGGGCAACCTCCTGAGATCAAATATGACTATGCTTCCTTCATAGCCAGCAAGATCCATGATCAATTCTTAAGGCTAGATACTGAAAAGGTTTTTAAGTACTCCTCAGTTATCTATCATCTCATGATCTTCTATCAGTCAGAAAGGTTCCCTTTCCCTGTACAGAAACTTGATGCCAAGGGAAATCCCAGGTCAGTCATATTTTGGTCCCCCATCATTCATTTTTCCTCTGATTCTCCCTACTCCTACTCAGAATTCATTAATCAGTTTGTATATCCTGCAACAACTTTGTTAACAGGAATTTCTCCCCCAAGACTCAGCAATGAAATTAGAAAGACCTTGCAACTGTCAAAGAGTTATAAGGTTGGGGATTGGTATTTGTATCAAAACCATACAGTCATCAGGATTTATGGATGTGAATTACATCCATTCAAGCTACCCAGATATGTACCAATGAGGATTTTTTCCTTGGAATACTTCAGGCAAATGAACAATTCAGATGTGATCCATTTTTGTAATGTAAAGAAGAAAGCTCAGTTAAGGATCAAAAGCCAATTAGGTCCTTTCATCTGCAATTCTAGGGAGGCTGAGAGAGAAGCAGAAAATCTATTAGACAAAAAGTTCTAGACATCTTTCCGTTGGGTTCCTTATGACCCAGTTGGTTTTATTTGTGAAAAGAGATTAAAGAATAAATTATCCCCTTATATACACCACAAGATTCTTGATCTAGAAAAGTATGCCAATCAAGATGAATGGATTGAAGGAACACTTGTTGAGGAAGAAAGTGAAACTGACAAATTGAATAAAATGATGAAAGATGTTGAGAAAAACTTTGACCTAGAATCTTATGGTCAAGTGCAGGTACCTAAAATTCCAGCACATATTCAACAACCCGCCTACAAATGAAACGTGGAAGCCGATCCATCGGTTACCTTGAACCCAAAGGGTAAAGGAAAGGAACACAATAAATCCGGGTAATTGAAACTTTGGTCATGGCGGAAAAACCACGAGTTCCAAAGCACGGAACAATCCTGAGTTCTCCACAATAAAAGCATCAAATTCCCGAAGATACGGCTCCATCCAAATGTGGAAATAAGGAAAAAGAGGCTAACTCCGGATACCACACCTCCAAAGGGGCCTCACGGGTACATCCAGGTCAAGAAACGAAACCAAATCCACCACCCGGATGTGGAAATGGAGCATGAAGTATTTGATGATAGAAGGGAAGATGAGTCGGCATGTGGCACGGCCAAGTAGAGCAAACATAAGCCGAAGGGATACAAAAAGCAATTAAGCACTAAGCAATTAAGCAATGAGGTATCTTCTTTCACTGAGGTATCTTCTTTCAGACCGCCAAAGACAGACACTGGAGATATTAAAAGAACCTTCATTAATATTAAAACAAAAAATGATCCATTGAAAATGAAGGTATATGATCAGTATATGAAGATGGCTCCCCATAATCAAGAAAGGCTAATGTCAGCATTTGACCTTTCACAAGGTAAAATGCTGATGAGCCACTTCAAAGCAAAGGTGCCAAAACCAACTTCAGCAGCAGATTACATCAGAACAAATTTTGAAGTTTTAGCAAAGGAGATTCATCCCCTGGACTAGATAGAGCTACATAGACAAACTGGGGAAATGGTCTATTCTACTCTCACCAACAAGGCCATGGCAGCTATAACGCTGCAGGATTCTTTGAATAACACTACTGCACAATTGAAAATTGAGAAGGCCTCCTCACAGGCCAAGGATAATAGAATAAAGTCTCTAGAAGAGATAATCATTGGTTTGGGTCACAATCCCAAAGACATTAAAGGTATTGAGGCATTGGTAAAGAAGAAAGAGGATGATATAGCTGCACTTAGAAAACAACTAAAACTACCAGCCTCGAGGCACCCTCAGACCCAGGAAGTTATAAAAGGAAATTCACAGGAAGAAATGATGGAGTTGCTCCTGAATATGACTGAGCGACTTAATGAAACAGAGAAGGAGTTGGAAAAAGAATTGCAGGAATAGGAAATTATCAAGCAGACTTCAACAACAGGTACTACAACAGCAGGACAACAGATACAGCCATCTCAGGTGAACACTTCTAGCTTAAGTTCCGAGGACTTAATAAAACAAATGGAGAGTTTGCAACTGAGGGTCACAGAACTCCAAGAAACAAAATTTCAATTAACAAAATTGGAGGAAAAATATGACACATCTAAAAAGACATCTGCTGATAACACCAAAGAGATAAAAAGATTGGAAAAATTGGTTGAGGCTTTGGAAAAGGATCTTTCTTTGGAAAAGCCTCTAAAGGAAATAAATGACATTCTTTGGGGTAACATCATAGAGTTAATAAAGGTCATATGGCCCTCCATTCAAGCTATCTTTGAACAAAATGAGCTGGCTAAAATAGCCCAAGAAGAAATAAACAGGACCATAAATGAATTAAGAGGCAGGCCTGAGCAGGCCAATCAGCTCATTCAATTTTTGAATTCCAGAACAAAACAACAGCTTGCATTGTTAGGAATTGATGACAGGACAGGTGCAGTTTTGGAAGCGAAGAGAGTTTTCACCAAGAGGACTTTCATGCAAAATTTAGAAAGAAAGTGTACAGACATTTTGGTTGATATCAACGTTTTCAGAGAGAAATTTCAAGCTTTGCTGGATAGTGGATTACCAAGTCCCATGCTCACAGAAGATCAAATAGTAGACTTGGAAACCTATGAGAAGAGAATAAAGGCTCATGCTAAAAACACAACTGATTGTTCTACTAGCTCGTCGGAATCAACATTACCAACCGGGAAAAGTATCTATGATAAAGTGAGGAATTTATTTCATCTGGAACATGAAATAAAATATCTATTTCCGAATGAGCCCACCTTTTATAAACTTACTGAAGCAGATGAAACTTTAAGAAAGCTCACAAGAACTATGATACCAGATGATCAATGGTGGAAAGAAATGTTGGAAATTCTATGAAAGTCGTTTTCAGGATGAGAATTTATCTTTACTATCAAGTAAATGGTAAAAACAGGAAAACAGATGAAAGAGTATCAGGTGAAAAGGTTAAAGAGTATCCGTGAGAATAAAGAGTGTCCAACAAGCCAAAGAAATACTGCAAGGGACAGCACAGAGCCCTATTTTAGCACTTACCTCCAGCACGTCCACGAAGAAAGGAACAGCACATCGGCAATTACACATTATTCTATCCACGAGACCATTTGTCTCTTGTTTGTTTGTAAATAATGCTTTAAGTCAGCCTAGGTTATTGGCTAAGATAGTGTAAGATTGTTTAAGATTATTTTGTGTATAAATAAACCCTCAAAGAGAGTGTTGAGGGTGGATTCTATTACTCTGCTGTAACATTGAGATTTTCGGAATAAAAAGCATTTTGGAGAAATTTTTCGTGGCTTACTGGATGACGATTTAAAGCACTGGACTTGTTGCAGGATTCATGTGTTGGACTACAGTTCAATAAGTTTTCTACCCTTTGTCTGAAATTTTATATTAGTTTATAATACCATCATATCCATTTCTGAATAATTTACATAAAGGATTGAAACATAATTTGCTTAATTGTACTCTGTTTTCAAATGTTATTATTCTTAATGTTTTCTTCTAAATTAGTTATAAGCATGAATTCTTAAATGCTCTTGCTTTGCTAATTTAAACACTGTTGATTACTATAATAAAGAATTCTTCATTGCTCTTTGTTTGTATTCATCTCATTTCTTTCTTTTGAACATGGTGAAAGATTCTTAGCTGCCTTTCATCCCTTCAAAATCATCCCATCCACTTTAAATTTTAAGGATTGTTCTCTGTCTGGCTATCTTGCCCTGTAAAGCCATCTTGTGTGTAGAATAGAAATCCGGTAAAGCCATCCTTTGACTCCATAGCCCAATGGACTGAAAACTTTCAAACTTGCCCTTAGTTTGTGGATTCCACCATTTTTCAAACAAACTCTTGGATCTATAACTAGCCTAAAACCTTCCAAGAACAAAGATAAATCATAAAGAGAGAGCCCTCTCTGGATGCAGATTGGCTAGATTCTGCATCTGAAGGTTGGTTTGTGGTTACCTCGGGTATACTTTCCTCTTACGCAACTTCTAGGAAAACCTGAGTGATAACAGGACTGAAGGAAGGTAATCACATACTAGGATTTAGGTCAGGTAGCTAGCTCTACAAGGACCACAGATGGCTCTCTCAATGTCACTTTTGTAGTTAATGAAATTAATGAATATATAATGATCTTAGGCTAGGTGTATAAGCTCAATAAATAGGGTTTTTGTTTGGTGTTTTTGTGATGGATAGGAATGACAGTAAGGAGACTAGGTCTAGGGTTTAAGGTCAAATTTAAAGGTCAAGTTGAAGAGAATATGGATGAGAGAAAGTAGGTAGCTTGAAAGCATGCTTAGTTTGTAATTTTGTATAGGATGAAATGATAGAAAATCAGAATGAGCACTAAGTTGAATTCATTCATTTAGAAGAACATAGACACATAATGTAAATCTTATTAAGGTAGTGCATAAAAGGCATGATTTATGCTTATATACTGACAAGATAAACACATAGAAGCATGTATATGAAGGAGGAAATCATATAATTCAACATGATAAGATAAACATGCAGAGAAAAAACAAATGCTCCAAGGCATACCACAATATTCTCAACACAAATTCTGCAACATTGCCTTTGATTTCATTCCAAAAGGCTTGTACAATAGATCCATTGCAAAAAACAACTATCCAATCCAAGAAAAGACTAAAGAGGTTCTAATTATAGAAAATATTCACAATGAAACCTCATAGGGTTGGAATGCCATTCACAATGCATCATAAATACATGAGATGAGTCACTTCCTAGAATCTATGGAGGTTAGAAACCATTCCCTCAAATTCAACTACAGACTAGAAGTGTGCGCCCCCCACATTAAATTACACGTTTCCTCATGATAAGAGGCAAAAACCAACTCAATTACTCCAATTCCATCTGAAAGGATAGGAAAATCTCGAAATTATGACTTTTTTTGGGCTTGACAAGTGTCCCGAGGAATCCTATGTAGATGTGTAACACTTTTTGACAAATGTGTAACACTTTTTTACAGATGTGTAACACTTTTTTTCATCTAATGTTGAGGGAATTTTAGGACTCCAAATCCAAATCTGAAAAATAGGTCAACTGGCCCTGTGTGTCTAGTTTCCTGAACATCTTTAATTTTGAAAAATTACACATGGGAAGGCCTCCAAAAGTTGATTCTCCCATGATTACTCTAAATGCATAACATACTGTCAAAAATAATGGTAGAAGTATAGAAAATGGGTTGTTTTTTGGATATTCTTTCCAAAATAGAGCTTTTCATGTAGCAAGGGTTCCTAATTTGTGTTGTACTCATCGAAATGCATCTAACCATGTAATCCATTCATCATTTAGGTACCCTAGTAAAAAGCGTAACAACTTGGCAATACACATCTGTGACGACTGAATTTCCAGTTTAGTGCAAAAATCACTAAAAATACCAAAATTGCTCAAAACTTCTCCAAATTTGTTTTGTGTCACATGTGGATGATGTGCTAAATGGAAAATGAAGCTTCATCCAACAAATCTAAACTATCCTTCTCCTTTAGCTTCATTTGAGCCTCTTTGAGCTTCTTTTTCACTTGTTTAAGCCTGATTTGTGAAATTTTGTTCCTGGTACAATAATGGTTGGCCATGTGTCTCTAGAGGTTATTGTATTTTTTGGATATTTATAAAAGCTTCTCCAAATGTTCATTAACTCTTCCTAACCAGATTTATCTATATTTATTTATAGTCATAGCTATTATCTCATCAAAGGTCAACTATTCAGGTGGATGAGCTTACTATCTTTATAGCTCTAACACCCTCTTAAGGCCTCTTGTCTTTGGCCTTCTTGGCTATGTTTCAATATCCATGCCCTACATTTGATCAACATCTATTACTTTATTTATTTTAAATTTATATGTCTCTAGGTTTGCCTTAGGTTTAATTTTTATCAACTGCTTCACCTTCAATTACCAATTTTCTTGTTGTAGGAAAGTAATTTGAGAATTTTCAATTGAGAAAATCTCCCTCAACTCTGCTATTTCCTCATATTTCTCCATAATGATCTTCTCAACTAATTTGACTTCAACCTACTCTGCCACCTCAACTTCTAAGGGAAATTTTTCATCATGTTGGTGCAATGGTGATTCAATCTAATGCATGAGTGGTTACTCCTCTTTTTCTCTTTGCTCAACTATAATATCAAGTGTAGATATACTTTTGATGGATTTCGGAGAAAATACCTTCTTCTATCCCTTCTCATATGTGTGAGTGAACTAAAAAACCCTAGGAGCCTTTGAAATCTAAGTTTGCATGCTAGAAGAGCCAACCTCCATTGGTTGTGATGATACTGATGGTGACGATGTACTATACATGACAATATGTGATCAGAGGCTCAATATTTAGCTCAAAAATGAAAGTGATCGGAAATGCTCCAAAACAAAATGACCAAATAGAGATCATCACTAGGATTCGAACGCAACTCGTTTCATCAAAATCCGAGTTCGTATGAGTAAGTTATGGTCTGCTATCCATTTTCTCAAACAGGTAAAAAATGTGTAGAACAATGACAAATTGATGTCTTGGAATTCTAGTCATTACCTCAGGAATATATAAGGAATATTATCCAATTTTAAACCAATGACACTGTGACAAGTGTCACAGACAGATTCGCCAATGTTGCTTCCGGAAATTGAAATTTTCTTCCTATTTCTATGGTTGAAATTTTAATTATACGGTGCATTATTATTTTTATATTGGTGTATTTGAGCCAATGGAGAAGGGCCACGTGGAGCAGCCAGAGGCATCCACGTGCCCTCCCCCATGGCCTAGTATGGTTTACCATATCCGAAATCCAATGTTGGACCTTAGTCTATGGTGGAAGTATTTTTATATTTAGCAGACAGACTAACTCTCAAACTATAGATTATATGGAGGAGCTCTAAACCTGGAGGAAGTGATAACTATATGGAGGAGCTCTAAACCTAGCGAAAGCGATAAGTATATGTTGGAGCAGTGTTAACTTGGCAGACACAGTCTACAACTTGCAGAGGCACATATATTAATTTTAACCAAGTTTTATTTCAAAGGTCCGAACCCAAAATTCATTATACAAACATTTATGACTATGGAGGGGTGGAGGTCAGGGTCAACCCCATGACCTCCCCCATTCAAGCACCGAGAGCTACCACTAGACCATCATCATGTTCCTTAATATATAATGGATGTCTTTTATACTTAAACTTTGATCGCAACAAGTTTGGGGGTTTGGAGGGGGCCATCCCCCTCCCATATGTTCAAGCGCTAAGACCAGGGGCTAACATTGTTCACGGCGGAGTTTTAAAATCTGTTAATCCATGTTTAATGCACCACTAATCCAGATTAATAATAATAATCTATGGTTAACATTAAACCCGCTTTGCGCTTAAACCTTTATTAGCCTCACTTATAAATGTGCTTATCTTAACTTAAATGCATAGTTAGACTAGTGGCATACTTGGCAGAGCGTGAAAAATACGACAGAGCTCCGGTTTTAGTGGAGCTGTGTGACGAACTTCCAGTTTTAGTGGAGAAATTGTAGGAAAAAATGGTTTTGCCATAACTGAGGAAACTTTCGACCAATTTTGTCTCAATAAGAGTCATTCTTGGTATATTTTGATGTTTTGGAGCCATTGGAGCAGATTTCAGAGGCAACAGGAGACTGTAAACAACACTTTTGCACAATTGAAGCTAATACAAAGGCTCATGCCATGGAAGATGGACCATGGAGATGTAGCCCAGGAGGGGTGAACTCCTTCATAAAAACCATGTGTATTTGACTCAGTTGTCTGTTATTTTTGTGTGTTTATATTTTTTTTTTCAACATTTATTTTCCATGCTTTATGTTCATGAAATACACTTAATCTCATAAATTTTTGTTGTTTTATCAATCATAAGCACATGTATGAACCCTTGTACAAGAAGAAAACCTAAGCACTTTCATATTAAATATGAAACTGATATTAGCATAGCATTAAATAATAATCAATTACAGATCATTTTGGCATTAGCGCAAAGGTTATTTTCTTTCTTTGCTCGATATTCTTCAAGAAGGGTTTTATAGCTGCAATTTTGTGATTCTTACAAGGTTGAAGTTGCAGAGAGGAGAAGGGCAGCTATTGTTTGTTGGTCCTGATATTAGGACAAGAATAAAGAGAGATGAGAGAGCATCACCTTCACCCAAATTTCTACTCAAAGCTGCCATTGAAGCACCTCAAGTTCTATCTCCAACAGTTGAGATTGAAGAGGTACAAATTGCACAAGAAGTTGAGGTGATTGAAAAGGTAAAAGCGTCATAAGTTGAGCTTGAATCCTTAGCCATTATGTTAGGTGTTGGAGATACTCAAGGACATTAAAAAGAGGAAGATTTCAAGAGAGACTTCAAGGAAATTTAGAGAAGGGTTAAAATTATGTTTGATGCATTCACTGCAGAAAGAGCAGGAGAAGGTTCTAAGCCTCCACATGGAGAAGGAACTTCAGATGATAAGAAGGATGAGGAGAAGAGTTTGAAAGGCATTGGAGGAAATCCACCTCCATCTCTGCCATCATCATCCTCATCAAATTCATTATCATCTTCATCTTTCACTTCCACCTCAAAAACCATCCACACTCATTCAAAAATCCCAAAAGGAAAAACTCCATTACTCAAGTTGGACATCAAGTTTGAACTTCCCATGTAAAATGGTGACGTAAATGAAGAGAAGTTAGACATTTGGATCCATCAATTGGAAGTATACTATAGAATTCAGAATCTACAAGAGAGTGACAAAAATATCCAGTTGACTTCATTAAGGCTAGAAGGAGCAGCACTAGTTTGTTGGGAGGAAAAGACTCAAGAGGAAATGTGAAGCCACAGTAAGATATCCATTTATTGGGTTGAATCCATTTCTTCCATTAAAATATAGTTTTATCCATTAGCCTATATGAAAAAATAAATTATGAGTTGGAAAAACTTTAGGCAACTCAAAGGCCAAAAAATTTAAGAGTACACCCAAGAGCTTAGAAAGAGGGCTTTGTTGTTAGGAGTAAACTTGAATTCCCAAGACACACTCTTGAATCGCATTATAGGTTTACATTCCTATTTGAAACATACTATCCTTATGTTTAACCCAAACAAGTTAGATGAAGTATGTGTGCAAGCCAGACATCTTGAAGCAAGGGGAAATAACATTTAGGAAGAGGGTAGTAAGAAGAATCCATTCAAGGGTAAGGGAAAAGAGAAGGGAGGAAAATGGAAGGTAAAGAAGAGTGCAAGAATCAAGAAATAAAGGTGGAAAAATAAATGAAAACATTTTTCCAAAGAGGGGCATGATGAAGCCCATTGTTGGTAACTACATCCCGAACTACGGCCTAAGAAACCAAATAACAAGGGGAAACAAAATATGACTGCCACCACACAACAAGATCTTGGATCTGATTTCAGAGATGAGACCAAGATCGTAGGCATGGTTAACAAAGGAAAGGAAGCCATAACAAGTATTAGTTCCTCAAATAGTCACAACAACACTCAATATGAAGACACAAGGATATAATTTTTCCATGTTAGAGTGATTTCAAATCATACAAATATTGATGCATTGTTTGATAGTGGGTCACAAGAAAACCTGATTTCAGAAGACTTGGTCAAGAAGCTTAACCTTGAAACCGCACCAGATCATAAAACACACCCTTTGGGTTGGATAGTTAAGAATGCCAATTTATAGGCTACAAGGAAATGTATATTTCAATATGCTATTACTGCAAACTTTGTTGATGAAGTCGAGATAGATGTGGCTCCACTTGACATTTCCAGGATTACCTTGGGAATTCCATATTTGTATGACATGAAAGCAATGTTTTATCACCATGAGAACAAATATCATTTTCTTAAGGATGGGGTGGAGTATATTATGAGAGCTCATCGCAAAAAACAGAATATTTCTTTAGTTAATGCAGGGAAAATGAAGAAGCTAGTTAATGCAAGTAAAAATTTTATGCTTCTCATGATCAAGAAAAAGGATGATGTTGAATATAAATCTTTCGAAGGATGTGATGAAAAATTAAAATATGATTTTTCTGATGTGGTAAGTCAGCATGGCGATATGTCACAAGAACCAAGTGGGTTACCTCCCAAGAGGGGAATTCAGCATGAGATTGAGCTACACCAGGATGTTCCACTTCCAAACATTAGTATGTATCACATGTAAATTATGGAGAGTTTGGAAATCAAGAATCAAATCCAATAATTTATGAACAAAGGTATCATGCGCCCATATACTTCTCCATGTGGTTCACCGATTGCTTTGGTACCAAAGAAGGATGGGACTTGGTGCATGTGCATATATTTCCATGCGCTGAATAAAATCATGGTAAAGAATCATTATCCACTACCACGCATTGATGATTTGATTGATTAGTTAAAGTATTAAAATTATTTCACTAAGCTAGACTTACAAAGTGGTTATGATCAAGTTAGAATAGTTGAGGAGGAGATTTGAAAAACTAGACAAGGATCGTTTGAGTGGCTAGTTATGCCATTCGGTCTAACAAATGCTCCAAATACTTCCATGAGAGTCATGAATGATGTATTAATACCATTTCTAGATGGATTTTTCATTGTTTAATTAGATGATATTTTATATTCAAAAAATCAAGATATGAACATTTCATGTATGTGAACAAGGTACTTGATGTCTTGAAAAAAGAGAATTTATTTTTAAAGATGTCCAAGTGTGAGTTTGGCAAGACTTATTTAGTGTATTTGGGACACATTTTTGGAGGAGATGAGTTGAGGATAGACCCTTCCAAAGTATAGGTCATTATGAATTTTCCCAAGCCCAATACAGTTACAGAGGTAATAAGCTATCTTGGGGCAACACATTATTGGCGGAAATTCATTGCTAATTTTTCTTCCATTGCAGCTCTGTTACATGCATTGAAAAGTGTCAAGAAAGTATTCCATTGGTCAGATATGTAGAAAAAACCATTTGATACTTTAAAGAAAAATATAAGTTTAGCACCGACATTGGCTCTTCCGAATCTTAGAGAGCCATTTGAGATCCAAACAGATACAAGTGATTATGCCATGGGAGCAGTTCTCATGCAGCATGGTAAGCCTATTTCATTTCATTTTGAAATTTTTAATGGAGCTCTAACTAACTATCCCACCTATGAAAAAGAGTTATATGCATTGGTACAAATTGTAAAGAAATGGAAGCACTATTTTATGGAGAAAGATACCATTATCCATTTCGACCATCAGCCATTGCAGTACTTACAATCACAATTAAATTTGCAGCAATCGAGACATTTCATATGGATGGGATTTATACAAAAATTTCATTTGGTTATTAGGTATACAAAGGGAAAATATAATAAGGTAGTTGATATGCTCTTTAGGCCGATTGTAAATTCATTTATTATACTCAAGCACAATTCAGTTATGCATGAAAGTTACATTGAACAATATGCATATGATAGTGATTTTCAAGATGTGTATGAAAGCTTGAGTCAAGGAAGCCAAAATGAAGAGTTAGATTATCACGTGCATAAAAATTTGTTGTATCACTTGGGCAAGTTATGTATACCACAGGGAGAAAGAAACAATATCATAAGGGAGGTGATTGCTGGACATTTCGGTGTAGGCAAGACAGTAGCGAATCTCCAAAGGTATTGTTATTGGCCACGCATAATTGATAGTGTATCTTGTTTTATTAGAGGATGTTATTTATGTGCAATAAGTAAGCCTAGTAATAGGAAACTTGGATTGTACACTCCACTTCCAGTTCCTTCACATCCTTAGGAGAGTATCTCAATGGATTTTGTAGGTGGTCTACCAATGTCAAGGAAAGGTCATGAATACTTGTATGTTGTGGTAGATAGGTTCAAAAAATGTGTCTTTTGATGCCATGTAAGAAACTAATTATAGCTAAACAAACAAGCCATCTTTTCTTTCAAAATTTATGGGTTCATTTTGGTATTCCTACTTATATTGTAAGTGATCAAGATTATTGGTTTGTTGGGAATTTTTGGTCAAAATTATGGGACACGATGGACACAAAATTGAAGAAGAGCACAACATTTCATCCGAAAAAAGATGGTCAGACCGAGGTGGTAAACAAGATATTTATTCATATTCTTAGAGGTTATTGCAAAAAAAATCCCAAGTTGTGGGATGAAAAATTGCATTACATTCATCATGCATACAACAGGGCAAAGCATTCTTCCACAAAGACATCGCCATTTGAGGCATGTTTTGGGTACTTTCCAAGATTTCCTTTGGACTTCATATTTGAAAATATGTCACTATAGATGGTCATAGTGACATAGATAAGGCAAGGAAGTTCATTGAAAAAATTTAGTTGGTACATCACAAAGTGCAAGAAGAACTTGAAAAGATCCAAAGCATCTACAAGGCAAGGCATGATCAACATCGTCTTGATCACAAATTCTAGGTTGGAGATGAAGTTTGGTTGTATATCAGCAAGAAATATTGAGAGGGGAAGGTAAAAGACTCAAGCCAATCCATTATGGTCCATTTAAAATTATGGAAAATATTGGTACTAATGTATTTAACCTAGATTTTCCTCCTTATATGAAAATATATTCTATCATTAATGTTGAGAATTTGAGATTGTTTGAGCCTCCCTTGATTGATGATTAAGGAGAGCATGTTCAGCTGCCATCAATAGATAATTTCTCACCAGAATATCTTGATGAACTTCAATTAGATCTCATACTTGACATAAGAATCAGAACTTCAAGGAGAGGGAATGTCGAATACCTTAGAGTGGGACTCAAGGGAAAAAATCCTTCCAAGGCTAAATGGATGGAGAGTGAAAGGGTGAGGGAGTTGTACCCTCACCTTCTAAATAATTAATAGTATCTTTTGGGGTCCAAAATTCTTCTAGTGGGGAGGAATGATCATAGGCTCATTTTTTAGCTCAAAAATTAAATTTCTCAGAAATTTGACAAACTAGAACGACTGAATAGAGCTCATCACTAGGATTCCAATGAAATTTGTTTCATCAAAATATGAGTTCGTATGAGTAATTTATGGTCTACCGTTTGTTTTCTCAAACATTTAAAGAATGTGCAGAACAATGATAGACTAATGACTTGGCAGTCCAATCAGCACCTTAAGAATATACAAAGAATATTCTCCAGTTTTTGGCCATGACACCGTGACAAGTGTCACATTTAGATTTACCAATGTTGCTTAGGGAAATTAAAATTTTATTCCTATTTCTAAGGTTGAAATTTTAATTCAATGGTGGATTATTAATTTTATATTGGTGTATTTGAGCCAATGGAGAAGGACCACGTGGATTAGCCGAAGGATTCCACTTACCCTCCCCCATGGCCTGCTATGGTGCACATTATCCAAACTCCAATTTTGGAACTTACTCTATGGTGGAAGTATTTTTATATTTAGCGGACATGCTAACTGTCAAACTATAGGCTATATGGAGGAGATCTAAACTTGGTGGAAGCGATAACTATATGGAGGAGCTCTAAACCTGACTAAAGTGATAACTATATTTTGGAGCAGTGTTAACTTGGCAGACAGGGTCTACAGCTGGAAAAGATGCATATATTAATTTTAACCAAGGTTTATTCCAAAGGTCTAAACCCAAAGTTCGTTCTACAAAAAATTATGATTGTGCAGGGCCAGAGATTAGGGTCAACCCCATGACGTCTCCCATACAAGCACCGAGAGCTACCTCTAGACCATCACCGTGTTCCTTAATACATAATGGATGCCAATTATACTTAAAATTTGATCGCGCCAAGGTTCGGGGTCCGGAGGGGGCCAACCCCCTCCCATATGTTCAAGTGCTAATACCAGGGGATAACACTATTCACGGCGGAGTTTTAAATCCGTTAATCCATGTTTAATGTGCCACTAATCTAGATTAATAATAATAATAATATGTGGTTAACGCTAAACGCGCATTGCACCTAACCCTTTATTAACCTCACTTAAAAATGCACTTATCTTCACAGAAATGCGCAGTTAGACTGATGGCATACTTGGCAAAGCTCCCGTTTTAGTGAAGCTATCTGGCGAACTTCCTGTTTTAGTGGAGAAATTGTAGGAAAAATTGGTTTTTCCATAACTGAGGAAATTTTCGACCAATTTTGGCTCAGGAAGACTCATTCTTGGTATATTTTGATGATTTGGAGCCATTGGAGCAGGTTGCAGAGGCAACGGGAGACTGTAAACAACATTTTTTAAAAATTGATGCTAATACAAAGGCCCATGCCATGGAAGTTGGACCAAGGAGATGTAGCCCAAGAGGGGTGAACTCCTTCATCAAAACGATGTGTATTTGACTTTGTTGTTTGTGTTTGTTTTGTGTTTATATGTTTTTGTTCAAAATTTATTTTCCATGCTTTATGTTCATGAAATACACTTAATCTCATCAAGTTTTGTTGTCTTATCAATCATAAGCACATGTATGAACCCTTGTACAAGAAGAAAACCTAAGAACTTTCATATTAAATCTAAAACTGATATTAGCACAATGTTAACTAACAATCAATTATAGATTAAGAGGACTAGTGGTGAGCGTTGTTTCTACTCTCTCCATGAAGTTTTCCCAAGTGATGTTGATGGCTGAGAGATGATGTAAAACAATGAGTTTGACTAAACCATGGTGGAAAATACTTGGGTGGTGATCTTTGTTTCTGCTATGAACCTTCTTAGTCATTCTAAGAAAACTTCGGTACAAGTAATGTGGCAAGTGAAGTGGTTTAGTAGAGGTAAAATTCATCAATAATCTAATATGGCACCTGTAAAACCTAGAGAATATCCCATCACATGTGAAACATTTCATAATTAACCTCATTGAAGGAGCATATATGTTAAGGAGGTGCCTGAAAGGGAAGATGTACTCAAGGTTCTCTCTAGCATGAGGTTTGAGGAACAATTTGTAATATTCAAGGTATACATCCATGCCTTTAAACAAATTTTGTCCATTACTAGGTATACTTGTTGCTGAAGAAATCAAATCTGATGATAAGTTGAACTCTACACCTATAATGATGGCCTTTCCCATACTGTAACTAGTAGTAAATAAGCTTATCAATTGGAGATGTCAGCCTTCTTCCATGATTTTCTCACAGAATCTCAAGCATCCAGTCCTCTCAAAGAATCCTTTCACAAAAGGTGATGCATTAACATATTGCAAGGTGGAGGGTTGAAATCTAATGTGGCACCCTCCTTTGTGGATTCTCTTTTCACTTTCCATAATGTCTATCGAAAGGATGATACTCTAGGTGTTTAGATGTAGTTGGTATGTGGACGGTGAATTTGGAAAAAGAGAGGACATGGATAGGGTAGGTTTGGAGGATGAAATGAAGGGTAGTGAAGCCAAGAAAAATTTCCAAAAAAAATCAAGAGGTAGGGCTATATGTTGGCTTCAAAATAGAAGTGAAACTTGGTGAAATGGATGTAGATAAGGTGAGAAAATTAGAAAAACACAAGGATTTCCTAATCATGTAATAGAAAAATAGTATGAAATTAGGGTTTGATGGGAATGAAGTGCAGGGAGGATGTGAGTGGTAGGGAATGATATGATATGGTCTGGGGAAGGTGTATGAGGGTATTAGATGGTAGGGTTATAGTTCAGTTCACTGAAATCATCCAATGATAAACAAAAGTGAAAATGTAGTGGAAAAGGAGGAAAGCAAGAAAACAAACATTGTGCTTGATAATATGACTTGAGGAGGATATGTGATCCATGTGGAAAATGGTGGCCACCCACCTTTTCCATCTGGACCCCCCCCATAATTTATTTTAATTTTTCAGTTTCAACACAACTTTCTATTTTTAGCATTTTTTCGGGTTCTGAAATTTCGGAGCCGTTTTGAGGCCCTAAACGACGGTTTTTGGAAAAATCGGGAGCAACATGGAAGTTCCTTTGATTTTTCTCACATCAAATGTTTTACTCCTAGGATATATCCTTCTAACGAGGTATTGAGCGCATCAAATGGAGATCATATGCCAATGTTACGCCCCCGAGAAGTTGATGTACCAATTTACCCAAAGAGGGCCCATAGTTTTGGCGCTTCATCTCCTAGGTTTATGTTTTTGGATGTTTGGGGTTTTTCGTTGTTTCTATACAAAAAATAGGCCCTCAAACCTCATTTTAAGAAAGTTTAGAGGCCTGTCGCCACCACATCACTTCTTAGAGATAAGCTACTAGCGCCCTAGCTAGTTTGTTTCCATTTTGTCTATAAGCATATTTTAGTTATTTGTTCTTAATGAAATGAAGTATTATTTATGCTCCACATTTGTTTTTATGTCTATTTATGTATTTTATTGCATTATTATATAAATCTAGATCAATATGAGGTGCTTAATTATTGTTGTACAAGCTGTAGAAACTGATGGCAATGATCCTGGATCTTGGATCAATGTTTAGGGAGAAAAAAAAACCAAAAACGCAACACACTGACAGATGTGTAACAAGGGTTTCCAGGTACATAAGAATATCTCCCACATCCATAAAAAAAAAACTGCCAGATGCATAACAAATATTATAAATGTGTAACAGCCCCTCTAGATGAACCAATGTGTTGGGATGAGAGTGGAGGGGAGTGCATAGGAAGGAGAGTGGGAAAGGAGGGCGGTTTGGCAGATTTCAGAGTGGGGTCGAGACGGTTTGTGGTATTTAGAGTTGGGGGGGGGTGAAAAATGACATTGTGTCGATACTGAAGGTGGGTCCAATGGTAATGAAACCACCTTTTTGGACCCCCCCTGTTGGTAAAGGTAGGATGGCGAGGGGGGGTTGAAAAAGCTTATAGATCCTTCATCTAACGAAGGAAAGATCTAGTAGGTAGGAGGAGCTTGAGATTTAACCACAAGAAACAATTTTTTTTGTCATTTTCAAACCTTTATTACATATGTAGGGAACTTTGGATAAAATTCATCATAGCCCAAACTTTGGATGAAAAAAATTAAACTCAATACTTTGGGCTAAAGACGCGTATTTTCACAATTTTTCTGACTTAGGATAAAGAAATAAGATGCAAAATTTACCCCATTTTATCCCTTTGACCCCTTTTGGAACAATTTGACAATGAAACAAGTTTTTAAATAAGAAAAAAATTCTTAATTTATTCCCCTAACCATGCTTAATCCCTTTAAAAGACTTATTTGACGAAAATGAAGCCTTGTTCACCCTATTTGGTGACATTTTTTGACTTTTCGGTGGCATCACATATGTCACTAAGAAAATCTTTAAACCCTGTCATGTGGAATAAGGCACATGATTCCAAGTACCACACACTCCCCTACATAGTGTTGTCCATGCATGCGATAAGGGTGAAATATAACTTTAATTGTGAAGCTAATGCTTCACATGCTGATCCTCAGTTCTTCTTGCTAGCATTTTTGTGTGGACACTTTGTAGCATAGTGCTCAAATTCACGACAATTGAAGAATTTTATTTTGGACAAGTCTTTCTTCTTTCCCCCTTGGTTGGATTCTGGTTTGGTTTGAGATTTATTCCCCTTTCCCTTCTTTCCCTTTCCAACCAATGCAATTTTTTCTTCATCCTCTCCCTTGGATGAACTTCCATCTCTAGTATTTCACTTGATTTCTTTGTGTACCAAATTAGACCATAAGAATTACCAATTTTTTAATTTCTCCCTCTCATTCACTGAGCCCTAGTACCTATGCTAGCTTTTGGAAAGGCCTAAAAGATCTAGGTTCACAAGGTCATCTTCTACAACATTCACACTAACCCCTCCAAGATCATCCCGAACTTGTGGAAGAATAATATCATTCTTCTGCATCTTGATGTTTCAAAGTTTGTATTTGAGGGCCAGTTTTCTATGGTCACTGCTATTCTTGAATATATCTTTCATTTCCTTCCACATTGCTAAAGGAGTTACTTTGGCATGGATATTTGAGACAATGTGGTTTCTGACTCCCTCCAGGATTATTCTCCTCTCCTTGGCCACATATTTCTTCCATTGGGCTATATCTTGGGCATCAACTAATCTTGGTTTTTCAATGTATGTCATGAAATATTACAACAATCCATTGTAATCAATTTATTCCTCCATGGATCCTTCTATGCAATGCAATTTGAGTTTCCTTCCAAGGCATACTCTAATATTAGTCCATTGAATTCCATTCTCCCAAATCTGAACAAATCCTGCTACACTTAAGCTACAAATTGGATCCTCCTAAGAAAAAAATTAGCAATTTTTTTCTAATGTGAACCCTTATCTTATACCATGTAAAATTATGGTGATATAATTACAACTACTCAAGAAATTTAATCTAAATCAAGAGACAAAATTCTACTCTACTACTATGCGGAAATTAATTCACAATTTATAACAACATTCACAAGTATGCATCAATCGCATACACAAATACCAAAATTTATCTAAGGTAAACCAACTTGTAAAAACTCCTTAAGCCTTCTTGCATTAATCATATGAATAAATAATGTGATATAATTTCTAGCTCACTCTGAGCTCAACCTAAAAAAGAATAATTGTTCTCTTTGCTCAAGGAGAATCTCTGAAACTGACTTAGTAAATTTATTCATTTTCTTGAGCCCCTATTTCGTTGCGCAAATATTAAGTAACCAGGCCCCTATTTTCTTAGGAATTTTCCTACAATTGATTTTGCAATTCCCAAGGTTGGATATCTGACTGCATGCAACACTTGTACACTCAAGACTAGTCTATAACTAATGTTACACTCCATTGGAATATCCACCACACTCGGGGAACTCGAATGCTCTACATGCACTAGATAATTTTAGTTGATTGATCAGATAACTAGATGATCACTGAGTTAAACTACTATCCGACTGCACAACTTACCTCCAACTAGTTCTATAAATAGTTAGAACTAGTTTAATTGAATACAACTAGAAATAGCTGAAATGGATTGCTACAAATTATCAATCAATACATGAAAAATGAACTCTTATCCCCTAACTTGAGTTTACTGATATAACTGAGTGAAAAGAGCCATGTCACCTTATTTATCTACCTTCAAGTTGTGTGTTATGTGGAAAATTTGAATTTTCTCATTTTGACCAAGGAAAAGTCAAATTGAGACTTTATTGCTACACTTATTAACAAAATACGACCAACCTTCCCTCCCATGTTTCTTCTTCCTCAAATTCATTCATAAAATCCCCCCTTATCTTCCTATTATGAGAGATAAATAAGGAAATCTAAATAGATAACACAACAACGAAAGAAGACATTAGACCAATCACAATTCCAGCCACCACATGAGGGCTCTCCTCTATCATGACCCTAGTAAAATTGTACCCATCTTTAAAATAAAATCTCAATTTGATATGTCTGTCTCATTTTAATGCTTAGAGGGTGAAATTTATGATGATAATCCCAATATATTAAATTATTTTGATGATATTTAGATATTTATTGTAGCATGCCTTTCTCTTGACTTTATAGGCCATCTAGAGCATCTTTGTTAATGTATTTTTGGTTTGGAGATGTATTGCACTAATTTATATTTTCATCATATGCACTCTTACTTTCCATATAAATGAGAAATTTTGAACATTTGTGTATAAATTATTTGGATTCATGTTTTTCTTTAAAATTCAAGTTATTTTATATATTTTTTGGTCAACCAATTTTTTGGTCTAGGTTTTTCCCTTGGTAGTTCAAAGGGTCAGTCGATTTGGTCACTGGTTTGATTTTGATAACATTGAGGAACATTGAATATAATTGATTCAGAGTGATATTAGAGGCTTAACCTTGTTTGGAAATGATATTGGGTTGTTTGTGGTGGATATTTTTCATCTAACGGAGGAGGCTATTGCCCATTTTCAATTTTGGAGGAGCCCATTGTCCATTATTCTTATTCCTAAGTATGTAAAGAATGAAATGAAAAGTCTATCCAAGGAAAATTTTAAGGATGGAAGTTTATCTTAAAGTTTAGAAACCTTGGTGAATCTTACTGGTCCCTAATATGCAAATTGTAAAATTTTTGGTGATATTTTTGTAGAAATGTTTAGATTTCCAATGATTTTATATTAGTTGATATAATATTTTGGAGATTTTTAATGTAGAATAATGGTGTATTATAAAATTTGGGTGAATAATTTTAGAAAAAAATGGCAATTGGTGAATCCTTTTTTGCAAAAAGCATGGAAAATTAGCCCAGGTGTGAATATTATCCCCTAAATTTATCTCTGTGTCTATCCCTATTTTTTTCTCTCCTTTAAATGTGGATCTTGTTAGTGTTAATCAGTTCTGACTGTCACTAGTGTTCAAATGGGTTCTTTCAAAAATTTTGTTAGGGTGTCAAGTCAATTTTTTATGGTTTCAGTACGTTTTCAAACAAAACATTTGGTCACTGGCTAGTTTGTCTAGGACTATTACTACTCTTTCCAAAAAAAAATCACCCGTTGGCCATTAACATATCTCAATTGGATAAGTCATCATTCCAAGGTCTTCATATTCATTTTAGTCATACCACCATGGTCCTAATTCAACTCATTGTCACCATTAGGTCATTAGGGTTTAAGTCACAACATTCAATCGTTTCACGAATACAACCGAAAAATGAAGGAGTAGTAATAGGGATTTTCTCAATAAAGTTTGTTTCATATGTAATTTTATTCAATTATGATGTAATAAGTTCCGAATTTTCAAATTTGCATTGTTTTCCAAAGCACAAGTGAAATGCACTTGGTGGGCCACCACACCTCAATGAAGAAAAATACTCCAAAAGGCTATAAAAGACCATCAAAACTCGTTTCTCTCATTAATTTCATTGATAAAGAGCTCTCACCCACCTAAAAATACAAACTCAACACTCTCAACATAAAATAAGACACCAGAGAAGTGGTTTCAAGGTGCTACATTGCGTTTTGGAGCTGCCACGTTGCACTTTCATTAGCATGCTGTGTTTTCTCTCCTATGCTACATTTTCTCTCCTACGCTACATTTTCCACCTCTCAGTAAAAAATAAAAATTCAAAGTATTCTCAAGGAAATTCAAGTCTCCAACAATGTTCTACATGTAATTTGAAGGCTTGACACTCCTCTTATTAGTTTCTTTCCTTGTTTTGGTTGTGCAATTCTCAATTTTTCCCCCACGCTACGTTTTAGTGAGTGAGGCTTTGTTTTCACATTTTCAAGGTGTAAATACCTATCCCTAGCATAAAACACCCTCCCCCACACTCAAATAAAACTCCCATAACCTTTTCATTCACCTACTCCCATTTCCCAAGTCCCAAGCACCAAACCCTACCTCTACGCTATGTTTTGGGCATATTCTAGGGTTTGGATTGTGTTAAAATTCCCTAGCCCATTACCTATACCTATTTCACCCCCCTCCACTTCCCATAGCTTCCTAAAATTTTCCCATCCTCATACCCCTTCCCTAAACCCTTCATCCCTTCCCATCACACAATACCCTTGTTTTTTCCCATTAGGGTTTACCTTATAAATTGTGAAATATGGAAGGAGAAAAGAAGCCCTATAACAAGGATGGCCACATGTCAAGATGAGAACCACTCAACACACATAAGATGATGTCCTCTCCACTTTCCAAGCAGTTCTTTCATAATTTTGGGTGTATGAGATTTTGTGATCAAGTTCAAACAATAAAATACCATGCCAAGCCAAACTCACAAGCTTGTTTTCCACTAATATTAAAGGAGAGAAGGTCATAATTGCAGGGGTGAGATTCAAAATCTCAACTGAAGCCATAGCTACAACTATAGGGATACCTAATAGTGGTGAAAAATGGTTTAAGAGCCTTGATATTGATGTAAAAAACTATAAATCATTCATCAAAGGTCACTACAAAGATGCCATTGGGAAAGTGTTTCCTTTTGGTCAATTGTTGGATAGGTTTGCTCCATTGATGAGTGCCATTTGAAGTAATTTACATCTGAGGGCAGAGTTTCTAGATTGTACAAGTAACATGTTAGAATTCTCATGCACTTTATAGGGGTAAAACAGCTTAACCTGTCATACTATCGCTACAAGAGTTTGGTAAAAATGTCAGAAAAGGTGCAACACAGACAAGGTCACCATGAAGCCAGCCTATTTCACCCAACCCTCATAAAAATCATTGTAGTGCACAAGCATGCATAGAATAATATCACTTGGGATACCTTCATTCAGTCAAATGTGTTTTTTCCTCCTCCTAGTAAGCCAACTAGCCCAAGTACATCATCAACCACACCATCAGCACCATGCATACAAAGAGAGATTGGCTCAACTAGTAGAGTTTAATTCTAGAGGGTACCTAGGGTTGAGGTGACTCAGACATATCAAAGAGGTAGGAGGCTTGTGTATTCTACAAACTTTGTTGAAGGGGCCAAGCCTACATCAGAAGGAAAAATATCACCATCACAAGATGAGGAGCCTATCCATTTTGATATTGACATGGCATATTTGGAGGTGGATGAAGAGAAAAAATAATCAAAGAAGGTTATCATGGAGAAATATGTTGAGATAAAAGAGCTTAAACACAGCTTTTCCAAGGCCAACTTCATGATTTCATTTCTTGATCACGAGAACATGCAATTGAAGGTAAATCAACTACTCTTGAATAAACACAATGTTGATGCTAGCAAGGAGGATGTAAAGGGAAAAGTTGTAGTTGAAATTTATGATTCTGATGAGCATGAAGAAAAGGTTAGAAGAAAGAGGCATAGAACTAGAGGTATACAAAGAGCACTGCAACAACAAAGAGAAGCATCTCCACCAAAAACACACATGACAATGGATGAGCTCATTTTGAGAGAAATTGAACAAGACAGGGAGTATTGTCTAGATAGAGTCAATGGAAATTTGGAAAAGCTCTCGAGGAGGGCTAGCAAGGAAAATAACATTCAGAGACACATGGAAATTCACTACTACAAGAAAATCAAGTGTCTCAAGAAAAAATCAGAGAATTGAAGGCAAAACTTAAAGAAACCTTAATGGAGGAAGAAGAGAAGGGAAAGTTGGATTTGCTAGCTAATGCTTCCCTCATAGCTTAGCATTCCATCTCAGTTCATAATGGATAAGGTTTGGGGAAATTGTGAGAAAATTTTGAGAGTTTTTGGAAACTTTTGCAATTTTTGGAAAATTTCACTATTTTTTACAGTCATAGGGTCAAAAACGCAGTGTGGCCCATGTTGTGCTTTTGATGGGAGCCACCAAATGAAAAAAAAAATACATTTATGAAATTATTATGAGTTTTAAATGACATCTAGCCCCTGGGAGCATAGTTTCAACAATATCTGTCAGGTGCAAAGGCTCAAAAACCACTTTTCTGCCCTCTTTTTGAACAACACGCTCTGTTTTTGGAGTGACTGTGGGAGAATGATGTTTTGAGGTGCTAGAATCAGTCATTTTCAGTGCTTTAGGACTCTATATTTTAGGCAAAAAGAAGATCTATCTCCATAAACTTTCATATCAGAATTTGGACCTCAGGAAGACCTTTAAAAGTCACTTTTCCCAAGCACGTTGCGTTTTCTCCTAGCACTTTGTGTTTTGGCCTGTTGGTCAATTTTCTCTGTTGGCTTGGTCCAGTTTCGACATCCGTTGATGTAAATTGTCACTTTGATGTTTTGATGATGTAAACATGTGTAAATAGTTTGGATAGAGTAAACATGAGGTATATACATGCTTGTAAAGTCATTTTTGGTCAAAGGTATCATTTTGTCTATCTTGGGGAGAGGTTTGTAACCTCCCTAGTCTTTAGGTTTTAGGTGAGAGAATCATGTGATCAGTTCCTCAACACTAGGCTTTGACTCCTGAGAGAGGGGAAATGTATTTTTTTCTATATGTATGCATTTATTAGTCATTTTTATGGTTGGACATGAGAGGTTTGAGACCATTGTAGCTTGTGCTTCAGCTTTTATTCAGAAATTCAACGGACCAGTTGTAGCTATTATCTAGGAATTCATGTGCAGTGAGTTTTTGATGTTTTATTTTATCTGTTATAGTATTTTATAAATGGTATATATATTCTATTTCCATACCTTTCTTTCCTCAATGATCTTCCTAAGAGTTTGATAAGTAGAATTATCATGGATCTGTTTTTTTTTGGAACATCATTTTATGTTTATTTCCTTTAGTTTTAATGAATTCATGATGCATGCTCATTAATATCTTATCAACTCTTTAAAACCCTACACTACACCTAAAAAACCCTAAATCCATCACTAAATCATTGTTACCTTCCTCCTTTATATATTTGCGGTTGTAACCCTTTGATACATTTGACCTAACTACCTATTTTTCTTCCTTGATCCAACAATAAAACAATCAATTTTTCAAAACCCTTGAGCTGACCTAACTAGCCTAAAATTTACTCCTCATCCAATCAAAACTTTCTGTTGTGATTTCATAGAGAGATCCCTCTCTAATTTGGTAGGGCTAGCTACCAAACTGAAATCTTGGTTTGAGGTTACCTCCGTCGGCATCCAATCATCAGCCTTGGGACTTTGTGGAGGCTAACATTTCTGGTGCCGTTGTCATCAAACGAAGTGACGTATCTTCCCTAGGTGTACTATACTTCTTCATCAAATTTTACGCATATAGGTGATAGGATCTAGATTTCATGAAGGCTGATTCAAGTTGCAGAGAGACAAAGTGTGGAAGGGAGAATACACTGGCTTAGAAAAGGCACACACGATTGAGTCCTAATCCACATATAGGTTCTCTTGTTGAAGATCCGGATAAGCTCATAAAAAAAAATACCTCAGCATTTTGAGACTCAGCTGAGTTCCTCAACTTTGGTAAGGTCTACATATTTTCCTATCGCACTATTTTTTCTTGAAGATATTCCTTTCAATCTAAAATTTGAATAATCTCTATTTAGATCCAAATCATAAACATCCTTGTGCGAAATTGTATTTCATACCTTAAGGTTGTATAAAGTCACATCATTATCTGAATTTGTATTTGATTCTCTAAAGATTGAAAATAGTATATTGTCCGTAGAATCCAATTTAGAGAAATATTTTGATAGGTAGGTTTGGATTCAATTCGATAAACTTCAACAATTAGCAAGCCATCTCCAATATAACTCTGAGAAGGCTTTCATATAGTATTAATAGGAGGTTTTTTCCGTTGATCCTATTTCAGCCTCATTCATCCATACCGCTACTTCTACACCATATGTTTCCCTTCCTACATTAATACCTCCAATACCAGCACTTCCTGTTGTACCTACAAGTTTACCTCCTAGAACAACCATGGCTAGATTTTCTCCATTGGTTATGCCAAGCCAGCTTACTGATTACTGCAAAAGTATTGACAATACTTCCTCTCTTTGATGGAACCACTGATGTTACAGCGAGGAAATACATTGATAAGATTACCGATTTCATTGATTTAGAAGAGGTAGACAACGATGATGCCAAGATGATAATACTTGCTTAGAGTTTCTCAGGAGAAGTAAAAAAATGGTTCAAAGATTTGGCATGTGGTTCAATGCAAAATTCATAGCAGGTGACGGATATTTTCCTCGCCAAGTGAGAGGGAAAGAAAAATCCACTTCATATTTTCACTGAGTATAATTCAATGAAGAGACAGCCTAATGAGTCAATCCAAGATTATACCACTCGCTTCAACAAGTTATGCAACTCGATTCCCATTAATATCAAACCTCCATTTGATTTGGCCTTGTTGCACTATCCATATGCCTTTGACCCGGAGATGGCATATCATCTTAGAGAAAGGAACCCTACCTCATTCGAGGAGATGTAGAAAAATACAGTAAGCATTGAAGCTAATCTTTTGATTAAGAAGTCAAAGAGTAAAGTGGAAAAGAGAGTCACAATAGAAGAAGAGCCATAAAATTCATCTGAAGAAAAGATGGATAGTTTGATAAGAACCGTAGAGAAGATGGTAGATATAATGTCAATTTCACAAAGACAACAAGGTAATCAACCTCAGAATCCTAACTTTCGAGGAAAATAACAACAACCATAATTTCGAATAAAGCAGAGAGAATAGAGAGCTCCAGATCAACAAGCTCAAAAACAAATATGGACCCCATTACAACAGAACTATGCTCAAGTGCTGGAAGAAGATGATGATATTTTTGAATATAATATTCTCTTTTCAAAAAATTAGGGACCTATTTACCTTACAGAGGAAAATGATTATATTGAAGAAACTTATGTGCCAGATTATCATGAACTTGTCCTTGCAAATGATGATGGGTGGGCAATCTAATTCGATGAATATAAAAGGGGGTATCTAAATTCTCTCAACTCACAGTAGAGACAATACACATCGAGAAACCAAGATGTTCCTATCACTCCAACTCAAAAGAGGACAACTCAGCAAAAAGATACTCAGCCAAAACAAAATCCTCAAGGTAGTTAAAACATGGAGAAGGAGCCTGCTACCATAAATCAGAGCAAGAATAGTGAGGCATATACAAGAACATAGAAGAAGGATAAAGAAGTGAAAAGGAAGGAAATTACAGTAAAATAACACTGTAAAAAGTGGGATAACATTGTGAAAGAGGTAGAAAAACAATCCAACTTGTTTAGCTTAGAGAGTGAAATTTCTAAGTTAAAGGTGTCTATTCCTCTCACTGAACTTGTTAAAAATGATATATATAAATATCAGATTTCCAAGATTTTAAAATTAAACCACATGTTAGATATGGTTAATGTCTGTGATGACCATCCCGAAGTTATTTTTGGTCTAATCGTAGATGGAAACCTTGAAGATAGTGAAGTCCCTGCCTTTAATCTTAGCTTGAGAGTCCATGATTACATTCTCCATAATGCCATGCTAGATTCTTGGGCTTCACATAATTTCATGTCGAAATCTATCATGGATAAGTTGGGGCTAGACATAACTCGACCATATCATGACCTCTATTCCTTGGATAAAATTCCCGCTAAAAATGTGTTGATGGATTTGGTAGTTGCTGACATACATCCAAGGTATGGTATGTTGCTTTCATGATCTTTGGGATCCAAATTGAGAGGTAATTTACAACTTGATTTTTCATATGAAACAATTCAGGTATTTGGCAATCTTAGGAAGATATACCGAGAGGTGAAAATGAAGTACATGATCACTAGTAAGGATAAGCCTAAGAATCACCCAATTCACTCTGTAAATAATGATTTAGAATCATTTATATTGTATAATGATAATGGTACTGATGATTTAGATATTCATCTTGTAGAAGGTGAAGAAATTTCTGAATTAACAAATAGTGTACAAGCAGTATTGAAAGAAGAAAATGAAAATAAGAATTTATAAAACTTGTAGCAAAACACTTCAGAGAAAAAGACAGAAGATTCACAGTAGGGATTAGCTGAATTAGAGAAAAGTAAAGATCATATTGAGATAGCCGATAAAAAATAAGAAGAATTTCAACCCGCAGAATTTCAGTTTCCCGATGATGAGGAAGGTATTTGGACCATGAATTTTGATGGTGCTTTGGGGAAAGATGGAGCTAACATCAAAATTTGGATCCATGGCCCTATACATAGTCAAAAAAATTCCCAAGGAATGTAATATTATGTTCCTACAAGCTAGCCTTTGATTTCTCTAACAACGAAGCAGAATATGAGGTCTTAATCACCAGCCTCCATATTTTGAAAAGGCTAAGTGAAAAAAGAATCACAGTATATGGCAACTCTGAGTTGGTGATAAAGCAGGTAAAAGGGGAGTACCAGACCAAACATCCTAGGATGAGATCTTATTGTAATGCTTTTATTGATGTTCTGAAAATTTTACTAGAATATAATTTGTCTTTGATTCCTAGAAGTCAAAATTTCATAGTTGATTCACTTGCCACAATGACTCATAATTTTAAGATTTCCATTAATTCCACTAAGAAGTTTTAAAATTCATGTGAAGCATCATCCAAATATCCCTAAAAATATTAGATATTGGCAAGTGTTTTGGGATGACAAACAGATTAATAATTTTCTGCCGATGGAAGATGAGTTTGCTAACTCCCACATGGATGAAGGGTACAGTGAATATGATCAAGTAATTGAGGTTTCTTAAGCTGAGGTGTTGTAGTTGAATGAAAAAAAAATTCCACAAGGTTTAGTGCCTTTGGAAGAGTTGTTTTCTCATGATGATGTGGCCAAAAATCCCATGATGGTTCCCACAGAAACAGGTGTCGAAGATGTGAACATTGGTACAACAAAGAAACCCAAGATGGTAAAGCTATCAAGAAATTTGTCCCCTGAGTTGAAAGGTAAATATACAACTCTCTCGAAATAATTTTCTGATGTGTTTTCTAGTGAATATTTAGATCTCAAGGTGTACAACAAAAATATCATCCAATACACCATCCCAATCAAGCCAGATCAAAAGCCTTTCTTCCATAAGTTGAGGAGAATCAATCCCAATATGTTTCCATCGATGGAAAAGAGGTAAACATACTTTAAAAAGCTGGTATCATAGTTCCTATTTGATTTTCAGATTGGATATCTAATCTTGTGTCAGTTAGAAAGAAGACAGGAGAGATTCGTCTTTGCATAGATTTCATTAATCTCAACAAGGTGTCATTAAATACAATTATCTTTTTCCAAAGATGTATCACATATTGCAGAGGGTTGTTGGAGCTTCAAGGATGTCACTTCTTGATGGATATTCAGGATACAACCAAATCTTGGTGCATGAAGATGACCAAGAGAAGACAACATCCACCATGCCATGGGGTACCTTCATGTATGCCAAAATTTCATTTGGGCTCAAGAATATAGGGGAAACTTTTCAGCAGGCTATGGAAATCAATTTCCCAAATGAGAAGGAAGTGTTTCTTGTAGTTTACCTTGATGATGTAACAATATTTTCAAATTCATATGATGAGCACTTGTGCCATTTGAGGATAGTAGTTTAGAAATGCATAAAATTTGGCATCTCACTGAATCCGAAGAAAAGTTTATTTACCATGGAGGAAGGTAAATTACTGGAGAAAATTATTTCAAAGGATGGTATTCACATTGATCCCTCCAGGATTGAAGCAATTCATCAATTATATTTCCCAAGGAAAAAAAGGGAGATTCAGTCTTTCAATGGAACAATAAACCTTTTGAGGAGATTCATTCCCAATCTCACTAAACACCTTAGAGATATGACCAACATGATGAAGAATGACAATGAGGTAATATGGTCAGAAGATGCAAAGAATTCATTTAATTCAATAAAATTTTCTTTAACATGTGCTCCCACATTTATCATCCTTGATTATAATTTAGATTTCATAACATTTTCATTCGCTTCTGAGCACTCGTTGGTTGCCGTAATAATGAAGAAAAAATGTTCCAAGGCCGATCATCCAATTGTATTTTTCAGCTAGACCATAAGAGATGCAGTGCTAAGATATAATATAATTAAGAATAAATCCTCAGCCTTGGTGAAAGCGCTAAAATATTTCTGGGTATACATTTTACATTCGCACATCCTAGCCTATGTTCCAAATGCAGCTGTAAAAGATGTGTTGATGCAAACAGATCCATGAGGGACGCAAGGAAAATGGATTGAAGCCATGCTTGAGTACGGTTTGGAGATAAAGCTAACAAAGCTAATCAATGGGTAGGGTTTGGCAAAGCTAATGGCGGAATCAAATCTACGTGCGCTGGATATAAATATGATTTCTGCACTTTCAGATGAAGAAGTTGATGATTCGATGACACATGTATCTCAAATTTTTACCTCATCAGCTTGGTATGTTGAAATTAGGGGAATTTTGAGGTCTAAAATGGGCCTCTTAAGGAAATTATAGAATAATAGTGGAAATAATAAAATAAGATTTGATTACATCATCAAATTTTAGAGGGAAAAAAGGAAAAAAAAATCTTTTTCAACTCATATTTTCAACTTAGCTCGCAAAGTTTTTACTCGAATTTCGAGCGGGAGTACTCGTTGGATGAAAAATTTAATTCCTCATCCAAAAATTACCCATGTTGCATACTTTTAATGGACCTTGCTACACAAAAAATGAGAAATACATGAAAAATGTGATTGCAATCACGGTTTTTCATGTATTTCTCATTTTTCATGTAGCGGGGTCCATCGAAAGTATGCAACATGGGTACTCTTTGGAAAAGGAATTAAATTTTTCATCCAACGAGTACTCCTGCTCAAAATTTGAGTAAAAATTTTGAGAGATAATTTGAAAATATGAGTTGAAAAAGTGGTTTTGTTATTTTATTATTTTTTAATCTTTTCACCCTTTTACTTAAAAAATGGTGAATCATCCCCCATGGTTGAGATTATCATATTAAATCCTATTGGATCTTATAAAGTTTATTTTGGTTGTAGCTTTTTCTTAAGAGGTACATTTTAGACCTCAAAATTCCCCTAATGTATAGTTTATGTTATGAAACATTTAAATCCTCTGGAGGGTGTGTCTAAAACCATAGGTAGATCATTGAAATTAAAAGCTTCAAAGTATTGTATTTTAGATAGTGTGTTATATTGGAAAGACCCAAGAGGTGTCTTGCTAAATTGTCTCATCGAAAGTGAAGCGAAGGAAGTGATGAGTGATTTCCACAAGGGTGATTGTGGCAGCCATTTATATTGGAAGACCACAACAAACAATGTCTTAAGGGCTAGTTTCTATTGGCCCACTCTTTTTTCTGATGTGTACAAGACTGTGATGAGCTATCATGAATGCCAAATTTTCCAAGGAAAGAGGAAGTTGCTCCCACTTCCTTTGCAACTCATATCAGTCCAGGCACCATTTCAGCAACGGGGTCTTGATTTCATAGGTGAGATCAATCCTTCATCATCCTCTCAACACAAGTGGATTTTGACAGCTAGAGATTATTTTTCAAAGTGGATTGAGGAAATCCCATCCAGACAAGCAACTAATTTGGTTATCATTCAATTTTTGGAATCTAATATTTTTTCCATATTTGGTTGTCTGTAGAAGATCATCACGGATAACAAAACTACATTCAAATCCAAAAATATGGTGGAATTTTGTGAGAAGTACAATATCACATTGGTTCATTCGAATGCATATTACCCACAAGGTAATGGTTTGGTTGAATTTTTGAATAATTCCTTGGTCAACATTATCAAGAAGATTGTGGAGGTAAACAAGAAAAATTGGCATACGAAACTCATCAATGCCTTGTGGGTAGATAGAGTAAGTAATAAGAAGTCCATAGGCATGTCGCCTATTGAGTTAGTGTATGGGGTTGATACAATATTTCCTACTTCTCTTCTTGTTCCAGTCATGAAGATGTTGTAGGAAAATGGAAATGAACCGAATGATATTCAGTGGTGGATAAATCAGATGATCCATTTGCAACAAACCAGGGAGGAGGTGTTTCAAAACACTTCCAAGCTTCAAGAAAGAATCAAGAAAGTGTATTATCACAAGACAAAGGAAAATGGTTTTAGAATTTGTGATGTGGTCCTCTTCTGATATTATCGAAATGAAGATAAAGGAAAGCACGATAAGTTTGATAATTTATGGAAAGGATCGTACAATATTTCAACTTCAAGAGGAAAGCATGCTTACTTGTTGGAGGAAATGAATGGGAAAGATTGTAGAGGAGGACTAGTCAATGGTAGGCTTCACAATCACTTCTTATTTTGATCATATTTCTGAGATTTATTTCTACCATTGTATATGTTATCTCAAAATCAGACCCTAATAGGCTGTTGATCAAGAAGACTCTGAGTAACTATTTCAAACTAGAATTTTAGTTGAGGCATAGCCTCCTCAACCTGAGAGGGCTCTCTCAATAGGTTTATGATTTTCAAATAAGGATTATATGGCTAAATATATGATTAAAATGGATAATTAGTTGTAATACTAATCAAAAAACATCTATTGGGCTTATGGAGTCAAGTGTATTTTCACAAAACATGAGTATCAGATTCATATGGAAGTCAGGGCATTTCAAGGTTTAGATGAATCAACAGAACAGTAGGACAGAAAATAAACATAGTCCATGAACATATGAAGGAAGTTAGAGAACATTTAGTGAATTCTAAGTAACATAAATTCATGCCACTGCAAGTAATTGAAATAGGAAAAACCATGAGAATATCAAACATCAATAACCCTTTCTGAATCCTAAGTGATGAAACCAATATCTCTGTATTAATATAAAAACACAGTTTCAGCTACAACAAAACAATATGCTTGTTAATGAAAATTGCCAACGTTGAGGAATTCAACCTCATCTCTCTTATAGAGTCATTACAACATTGGATTCTATGATCCATCTTCAAAGAAATTCGAATTCTATCTTAGATTGACACATATTTAACCTAAAACTGCTTATTAATTACATGTGACAGTTAACTATCTGTTCTAGAGTCCTAATACAATTAGGAGTAAAAATCCTTCTTATGACTAAAACAACCTTATCTGAAAATTAAATATTATGTTTGAAATTTTCTCCTCCATTAGGTCGAATTTGGATGTTGACCATTCACTTAAAGTCACCCTACTACTGATGATAAAACTGCCCTAGAAATTAGGAAACATGTTTCCCTATTTAGGCTTAGGATCCTTTATTGATGATCTTTAAACCATTTTGATGGAAATATTGACTATTCCAGATAGGTGACATGTGCTATCACTTACTTGTAACCTTACCCTTCCAACTGTACAGAAATAAACCTTTGAAAAAGTTTAAAAGAGATGTGATGTGTCTGCGCTACGAAAATAACAGCTGTTTTCGTAGCGCGGAATCTGTATCATTGTAGAACATCTCTTTAACACCCTTTTTATTTTTATTTAGAACCTGTGCTTTCATATGTGACCCTTTTTCATCCATCAGCAGCAACAAAATTTGGAAACCAACCACTTTTACTGCCAAAACACTTATGAAAATATTCAAAAGTTCACCTACAGCAGTTTCGTAGCGCGCTACGAAACTACTGTGTAGCCTTCTTTTACACAGTTTTTTCCAAAAATTTGAGTTTTAAGGATATTTTAATTTCTTCCATGATATATACAGACCTTATCAATCAAAATAATTCATCTTTTAAATGTCTTCAAAAATTAATTCCCTTCTTAATGACAAAATTGTTTTAAGGGTTTATCACTTACTTCACTGTTTAATTATTTGAAAAATAGGTGTTGAGACAGAGCTTTTATATTCTCACCCATAATGTATTTTGAAAAAATGAAGGAGGATTTTGGATACCATGATGTCTTGAAAAAACACGTATCTTGTTTTTTTGAAATACCTCTCCTACTTCCCAGAAACTGTCTTTGAACAACCTATATAAAATTGGAAAATCCTGATTTCTAAAAATATGGCTTCAAAGAAAGCCTTGTATCTCCCAACTGGTAACACTAGTGAGAAACGTGAGATAGGTTATTGTATCTGGGGATGTTATTAAGAGAAAAATCCTTCATAATTCCAAAATAATTTTGCATGTGGCCAGAAACTGATCTTGAAAAAGACTGTTGAAACCTGAAAACAAAATTTTTCTCTCAATGACTTTCAGTAGTTTCGTAGCGCAATTTAAACCATCAATTTCTCCCACATAATAATGAATTTGAAGAAATGAAAAGAGGTCTTTGTAGTTCATTATGTTAGGAATAAAAAAATATTTCAGTTTTTAAAAATGAGTTTTGAGTTGCTCAGCAAGCCCTATGGAAAAAGACTACTAAAAGCAGAAAAAATGGGTTTTTGATGAAAAAAAAGGCTGCTTCAGTGGTTTCATACCGTGCCATGAAAATAGAAGCATTTTTGTAGTGCAAAATAGGTTTTTTACACTGTCTGCACTATGAAAACGTGGTTTCGTGGCTTAATCAATTTTTTTTTTTTTAAATATGGTTTTCAAAACATGGTATGAGACTTCTAAAGAGTAAAGCAAGGTTTATGAACTTTATTTGGTGATGAAATGAGATTTGTAACCTATGGCTTAAACCCTATAAAACATAAAAATGACTCAAACCATATCTAATACCATGACTTAGGAGCAAGTATAAACTAACCAAGTTTAGAAAATTTTAATAGTGATAATAGTATATATCATTTTACTTTTCTACCGAAGTGTGAAGGAGTTAATCATCGAAGCTCGGAGCCCGAAGTGAAGGCCATAAAGTTTCCGTGATTGGCTGTTTATTTATAAGTACAATAATTTTTTTTTTATTCATATTCAATTCAATTTTTTCAGTGGGTTTTCTGTTTCAAGTCTAGTATTTTTGACTCCATGCCCAATGCATTAGGCTACTTGATCTATGGTGTTCTTGACACCTCCAAGGAGATGCCATCCCCATTTGGATCCAATGTTAGTGACAATCAGTTCTTCCTCTCACCAGTGATCAAATGGGCTCTTTCAAAAAAACATTTAGGGTGTCAAGTCAAATTTTTATGGTTTCAGTAGGTCTTCAAATAAAAAATTTGGGCATTGGCCAGTGTGTCTAGGACTATTACTGCTCCTTCCAAAAAAAATTCACCTGGTGGCCATTACAATATCTCAGTTGGATGAATCATCATTCCAAGGTATTCATATTCATTTTAGTCATACCACCATGGTCCTCATTTAGCTCAGTGTTACCATTAGTTCATTAGGGTTTAAGTCACCAAAATCAATCATTTCAAGAATAAAACCGACAAATGAAGGAGTAGTAAGGGGGATTTGCTCAATAAAGTTTGTTTCAAATGTAATTTTATTCAATTATGATGGAATAAGTTCCTGATGTTCAAATCTGCATAGTTTTCCAAAGCACAAGTGAAATGCACTTGGTGGGCACCTGAATGAATAAAAAGACTCCAAAAGGCTATAAAGGACCATCAAAAACTCTTTTCTCTCATTAGATTTCATTGATAAAGAGATCTCACTCCCCTAAAAAGACAACCTCAGCATGGTCAACATCAAAGAAGACTCCAAAGAAGTGGTTTCAAGGTGCTATGCTACGTTTTGGAGCTACCACGCTGCGCTTTCACTAGCATGCTGTGTTTTCTATCCTATGTTGTGTTTTCTCTCCTACACTTTGTTTTCCCTCTCTCAGTAAAAAATCAAACTTCAAAGGATCCTCAGGGAAATTTTAGTCTCCGACAATTGTCTACAAGTATGTTGAAGGCTTGGCACTCCTCCTATCAGCTTCTTTCCTTGTTTTGGTTGTGCAATTATCCAGTTCCCCCCCACGTTGTGTTTTTGTGGGTGACGCTTGGTTTTAAAATTTCAAGGTGTAAATACCTATCCCTATCATATTACGCCCACCATTGCACTCAAATGAAACTCCCATATCCTTCACATTCCCATACTTCCATTGTCCCAAACACCAAACCTTACCTCTACATTGTGTTTTGGGCAGATTATAGGGTTTGTACTATGTTAAATTTCCGTAGCCCATTATCTATACCTATTTCACCCCCATCCACTTCCCATACCTCCCTAAAACCTGTGACCACTTCCCTAAATTTTTCCATCCTCATACCCCTTCCCTAAACCCTTCATTCCTTCTCATCACTCACTACCCCTGTTTTTTCCCATTAGGGTTTACCTTATAAATTTTGAAATATGGAAGGAGAAATAAATTCTATAACAAGGGAGGCCACATGTCAAGATATGAACCACTCAAAACACATGATATGCTATCCTCTCCACTTTCCAAGTAGCGCTTTCAAAATTTTTGGTGTATGAGATTTTGTGAGCAAGTTCAAACAGTCAAATACCATGCCAAGTTCACAAGCTTGTTTGCCACTAATATTAAAGGAGACAAGGTCATAATTGCAGGGGTGAGCCTCAAAATATGAGTTGAAGCCATAGCTACAGCTATAGGGATACCTAATAGAAGTGAAAAATGGCTTAATATCTTTGATCTTGATGTGAAAAACTATAAATAATTCATAGAAGAAATCATTCATAAAAGGTCACTACAAAGATGCAATTAAGAAAGTGTTTCCTTTTGATCAACTATAGGACAAGTTTTCTCCATTGACGAGGGTCATTATGAAGTACTTTACATGTGAGGGTATATTTTCTACATTTTACAAGTACCATGTTAGATTTCTCATGCACTTCATAGGGGTAAAACCACTTATCTTGTCCTAATACCTCTACAAGAGTTTGGTAAAAATGTCAAAAAAGGTGCAACATAGAGAGGGTCACCATGAAGCCAGACGATTTCACCATGCCCTCATCAAAATAATTGTAGTGCACCAACTTGTAGAGAAGAATATCATTTGAGAAACCTTCATTCAGTCAAATTCATTTTTTCCTTCTACTAGTCAAACAACTAGCCTAGGTACATCATCAGCCACACCATCAACACCATCTATACAAAGAGAGATTAGCTCAGCTAACAGAGTTTCACTCAAGAGGGTACCTAGGGTTAAGGGTACTTAGACATATTAGAGAGGTAGGAGGCTTGTGTTTTCTCCAAACATTGTGGAAGGGGACAAGCCTACATCAGCAGGACAAGCCACCACAGCATGAGGATCCTATCCATTTTAATACTTAAATGGTAGATTTTGAGGTGGATGAAGAGCACAAATCATAAAATTAGTTTAACATGGAGAAATATGTTGATATCAAAGTGCTTAAAGACAATTTTTCCAGGGCAAACTTCATGATTTCATCTCTTGAGTAGGAGAACATGTAATTGAAGGTAAACCAACTACTCTTGAATAGACACAAGGTTGATGCTAGCAAGAAGGATGTAAAGGGAAAAGTTGTAGTTGACATTGACGATTATGATGAACATGAAGAAAAGGTTAGAAGGAATAGTCCTAGAACTAGAGGCTTAAAAAGGGCACTGCAACAACAAAGAGAAGCATCTCCACCAAAAACAAACATGATAGTGGATGAACTCATTTTGAGAGAAATTGAACAAGACAGGGAGTATTGGATAGATAGTGTCAATGGACATTTGGAAAATCTCTTGAAGAGGGACAACAAGGAAAATAACATCAGAGACACATGGCCATTCACTACTACAAGAAAAATCAAGTGTCTCAAGAAAAAATCAGAGAATTGAAGGCAAAACTTAAAGAAACCCTAATGGTGGAAGAGGAGAAGGGAAAGTTGGATTTTCTAGCTAATGCTTCCCTCATGGATTAGCATTACATCTTAGTTCATGATGGATCAGGTTTGGTGAAATTTTGTGAAAATTTTGAGATTTTTTGGAAATGTTTGGAAATTTTGGAAATGTTCACTATTTTTGACATGGTCATAGGGTCAAAAACGTAGCATGGCCCATGTTGCACTTTTGATTGGAGCCACAAAATGAAAAAATGTTTACCTTTTTGGATTTATTATGAGTTTCACATCATATCTAGCCCCTGGGAGTAGAGTTTCAACAAGATTTGGCTGGTGCAAAGGCTCGAAAACCACTCAAAAACCACCTTTCTGCCCTCTTTTTGAACAACACGTTGCGTTTTTGGAGTGACTGTGGGAGAATGAAGTTTTGATGATCTAGAATCAGTCATTTTCAATGCTTGAGGACTATATTTTGTATCCAATAGGAAGATATATCTCTAGAAACTTTAAGATAAGTAGTTTCACCTCAGGAATACCTCCAAAAGTCACTTTTGCCAAGCATGTTGCATTTTCTCTTGGCATGTTGTGGTTTTTCCTGAATTCACTTCATTTTTTCCTGTTGGTCAATTTTCTATGTTGACTTGGTCCAGTTTCGATCTCCATCGATGTAAATTGTCACTTTGATGTTTTGATGATGTAAACATGTGTAAATATGTTGGATAGAGTAAACATGAGGTAGATACATGCTTTTAAAATCATTTTTGGTCAAAGGTATAAGTTTTTATATCTTGGGGAGAGGTTTGTAACCTCCCTAATGTTTAGGTTTTAGGTGAGAGAATCATGTGATCAATTCCTCAACACTAGGATTCCACCCCTGATAGAGGGGAAATGTATTTCTTTCTATATGTATGCTTTTCTTAGTCATTTTGATGGTTGGACATGAGAGGTTTGAGACCATTGTAGCTTGTGCTTCAGCTTTTATTTAGAAATTCAACGGACCAGTTACAACTATTATCTAGGAATTCATGTGCAATGAGTTTTTGATGTGGTATTTTCTCTATTATAGTCTATTATAAATTTTATATATATTATCTTTCCATGCCTTGCTTTCCTTCGTGATCTTCCTAAGACTTTGATAAGCAAAATTCTTTTGTGCCTCTGCTTTTTTGGGAACATTATTTTATGTTTATTTTCTTAAGTTTTAATGAATTCATGATGCATGTTCATTGAGATCCTCTCCGCTCTTTCAAACCATACACTACAACGACAAAACCCTAAATCCATCACTAAATAATTACTACGTTGATCCTTTATATATTTTTAGGTGTAACCCTTTGACAAATTTGAACTAGATGTTGGCCACCTATAAAATTTGTTCTATCAAAAGGTGGCCAAAAAATTGTTGGAGCCTTCAAGATACAATTTTTATGCACAATGTTATCTCTTGAAGCCTCTTGAAGACATCATATCCTCTATTTCAAATTGTTCATTACTGTTCCCATTTCAAAGCTCAGAAAATTCTACTGATTTCAAAGAGAAAGACTGCTGCAAAAAATCCATTTTCCATTTCCCTCCATCTTAGAACTAACCTTCATTTTTCTTCCTCTTTCTTCATAAAATTCCTCTATATTTCCTTTTTTTCATTTCCTCCTTCATAAAAAACCACCTTGCATTGTTTAAAACTCATTTTTTAAACTATATCGAAACTCTCAAAACCTTGAAAAGCATTGAAAACTTCATAAAAATCACATTTTTTATATTATGGATTCAAGCCCCCTTGGGCTAGGTCCTTAACTGTTTCCACTACATACGCCTTGGTGCTAGAACCAAGCGCTAGTAATCCAAGCGCTTATCGCATTTCTTGACACCGATTAGCCCTGTGCATAAGCCCCTGGCCATATTATCTTCCATAAACCCACGGCCCCGCAGACGGGTGCCGAACCGTATTGCAAATATTTTTCCGCCCCAAAGTTTAAACCTTTGTTATCAATGATTTTTCAGGTTTTTAATGTTTTCTTTCATTTTATTAAAAAGAAAAACCAGGTGTGATTCATCGCACCGCTTTTGCGAGGGCAGCGGTTTTTTTCGTTTGGCAGCGATTCCATTCAACGATCAACACGTGGCCTCGAGCACTATTGGAAAACCGCCGCTCATCGCACATTAAAGTTCGATTGTGGACCCGACGTGATATTGATGTGCGCTGTCCGATCTGAGGCCGCTCATCGGACGATGATCGCACTTGGAAGAAGCCCGAAAGTTAACCACAGGTACGGTGGAGTCATAAAAGAATCTCCGTCGCCGATCTGATCCGCAGATCGACGGCCCATACTCCATTGCCCTGGTCTCCAGCGCCACATCAGCATCCACACGGCATCATCGGATTGGAACAGGTTTCCGTTGATTCCTTGCACAGTCAGCAAATGTGGACCCGGGAAAATTATTCAGCATGGTTTTATTTAAAAAAATTTAATGGTTTTTCCACCATGCTGAATAAAATTCACAGGCTGAGGGTGACGATCCTCCCGCCTTTGATTCACCATAGAAATCATTCACAGGGTTTAAAATTCACGTTTTATCAATGATTCATGAGGCATTGATGCCATTCGATACCTGTATAGCCCTGCGGACCAAGAAACACAGTAAATCAAGCACCAATCAAAGAGTATTAGTGTCGAAGACAGAACACACCAGAAACAGGAGATTGAAGGCCTAAAACACAGATCTCAAGTAAATTAAAGGTGTTTTAGGGAAAGACAAAGACATCTGTCGAGCTGAGAAAACCTCCACCGACATAAGCAGAGGCCAATTGAACCCTCTCTAGCTCCTAAAGACACCTGCAGCCTCACAGGAACCAAAAAAATTTTAGTCACTACCAGAACAAGAGGTGTTTGCCTAAAGACAACTGAAAAGTTAATGCAAATCAAAGATCTTATCTCTAGTTGTCGGCAAAACTATTTTAAAAGATTAAGAACAGCTTAGAAGGAGATATTTTTCGATCATTATGCCTTGAAAGGCAGAAACGGAGTCATGAAGGATAATTAGAAATGATTACATTCTCGCATTATGCCTTACCTGGTTCCCAAAGGCCAGGAATTGCACTGGTTACATAATTAATGATACTTGACCCGTGGGAAATCCTCCCACCCCCTCATTCTTCTATAAATACTTCTATAGAAGATGAGAAAACGTTGGTCTCTAGAAATTTGAATGCATGTAATTGTTTATGAAGCTATTGATGCCCTGTGAGCAACTTGAAGATACATAAGCTGATATGAGAGGTTTGAAGTTGTAGAGACCCAGCGGGCTTACTGATTGTAACTGGTTTGAACATCAAATACAAGTTGTTGATTTATGGGATCCTGATTTATGTCAATGGTGATGTGTTCCTCACTGTCAATTGTTATTTTCTTTAAAGTTTTCACTTTTTCCACTTTCTCTGGTAAAGAGCAGCAAACATAGAGCTAGGATTTACTCTCAACAGTACCCTACTCTTACTGAATGCTTCATTTTCTATGTTTTCTTCATTCGAACGTTCCCTAAGAAGTGTATATTAAAGTAGATTGGTTTAAAAGCACTTGCCTGATCTAGATTTCTCTTCAAAATGAGTATTTTTTGTGTTTTCCTTTAGAGTATATTAAAGCAGGTTGGTTTAAAAGAACTTCCCTGATCTAAGATTGCTCTTTGTGATTATTATATGTGTTTTCCTCTAGAATATGCTGAAAGCAGTATAGTTTAGAAGTGCTTACCTGATCTTAAGCTGTTCGAACTGTTTTTAAATGTTTTCTAACTGAAATTACTTCAATGCAGGATAGTTTAAAAGAACTTACCTGATCTCAGAATACTTTTATGTTTTTCCTTAAGCACATTCCGAAGCAAGATAGTTTGAAAATACTTACTTGATCTTAGGTTGTTCACTATTCTTCATTTGTTTTTCTCTCTATTTCCTATCTGTTTCATTCCATAAAATCAACCTAAGACACCCTTTGACATAAGTGACTTGCCCCATTGATCCTTCTTGAAACTTGTTGTTCAATTAAAATCCTCCTATGACTCCATAGCCCAATGGGTTAAAACTATCTTTGCCTTTTCTGTCAGCCAAATCATTCCTTCACTTGCATACATCTTCACCCTTTATTTTGAATTGCCTTTACCTTCATCATGTCTTTTTCCAACCAAAAAAGAAACAAACAAAACCCATGCTCTTCATAACAAGCCTAATATCACATTTTAGGCTTTAAAGATCATATCTTTAAACTCATTCATAGAGAGATCCCTCTCTGGATTCAGGAGGGCTAGATCCTTGAATCCCAAAGTGGTTTTATGTTGTCTTATCTTTTGGTTTTTGTCAATGGCCAAAACATAGGAATCCCAACATAATGGCGACTCCAATGGGGAATCTCAATTGAATTTTCACCTTAGGTTCCCTTAAAAGCTTCATAAAACCTTGTGAGTAGAAAGTAGCCTTTTCAAGCAATACTAAAGAATGTTAATCATGATGAAACTTGTTTGAGTCAGTGGCAAACTAGGAAAACCCTAGGATTCTCATAAGACTTTATCTAACCTTGAAAAATCATCTAGCTTAGCCATAAGAGTATACTGTCTTTGTCTCATAACCGTAGCTAAGTTTTGAAACAGAGTTAGAATATTCTTAACAACCTCTAGAACTTAAAAAATCCAAAAATAGTTCACATTGGTATTCAATAAAACATGGTAGTGGACCATAACACCTTTTACCTCCAAAAGAGCTAAAAAATTCCACTTGGTGACTCCACAAATCTGTAGAACTTAAGACTCCACTAGGAGGACCCATAATCATTATAAAACCATTCAAACTCAGTAAGAGGGCTTTAGGATTAAAGTTATCTTAGCAGAATATCAGTTAAACCACTTAGAGATTGTCATATCTGGTTAACACTTTTCTTGTTTAGTTAGGTCTAAAAAACACAACATAGTGGCTTCTAGAAAGACTCACACTAGAGCCTATCCTGACCCTGATCCACCTGAGATAGTTGAAAATCCAGAAAGTATCCTTAGGAGGTCTCTTAGGATTAAATTATCAACTTTTTTTGGATCACCCTTAAGAGCTAATTCAGTTCCTGAAAATCTTTCAGCTCTACAACAATCACAAGTTGACTTAGTGAATCTCTTTAGAACTAGGTCTCTTGGTGACTTAGGTTAGTTAGATTCTGAGTCTTCACTTTCATCTCCTGAAACAAGTGAACATCCTAGTAGCAGAAAAACAACACCTCCCGATTCACATTTCCTTCACAACTTAGGTGTCTCTCATCCAATATCATCTCAAAAATCTATTCCTGTTCCATCCATTTCTGCTCACCCTACATCCACTTTTCAAACCACCCCACTTCATCCCACTTTCCTTCCTGTTAATCCACCTCTTGTAAATCCACCTCCACCACATATCATGGTAGCATGGTATGCTCCCTTAGTCCTTCCTATACCATTAGTCAATCTTCCATAGGACTATCAGTCTAAAATTCCATTATATGATGCTAGCAATGCTACAACTGCATCACAACATATGGATAAAATGAATGACTACTTTGACCAAAATGAAATTGGTGATGATTCTACCAAGCTTAGATTATTTTCTCAAAGCTTAGGAGGGGAATTCAGAAAATGGTTTAAAGTCTTAACCCCTCATAGTATCAATGATCTCCAAGCCTTTCATCAGACATTCTTAAACAAATGGGAAGTAAATAAAAAATCTCTCCAAGTCCTTTTGGATTACAAGAACCTCTATAGAGACACGAGGGAAAGTGTACAAGCTTATTGTACCAGATTTAATAGTGTATTTAATTCACTTTACCCAGATCTAAAACCTCCACAAGGCTCAGCTTTAAACAAATTTCCTTAAGGTTTTGACCCTGAGATGGCCTATCAGCTGAGAGAGAGATCCCGCAACTCTTGAAGAAACACAAAAAGTTTCTCTTGCTATAGAAGTAAACTTGATGGAGAAGAGAGCAAGAATGAAAAATGAAAAGAGAGTGTCCTTTAGAGAGGAATATACACCCTCTACTTCCAACTCAAAAATGGAGAGAATGATGGAGGAAATGATGAATAAAATGAGCATCCTTGAGAGAGCACGAGCCAGTCAAAACAAAATTTCTCCTCAAAATAAAAACCAGAATCAGAATTTTAGAAGGAACCAACCTCCAAACAGACCTAGGGAAGATGATCAACAGATCACTCCTCCCTTTCATCAAAACTATATAAGTGAGGTTGAGGAAACATATGAGATAATAGAGGAAGATGATATCAACATGCTGGGGGTAGATAATGATGACTTTGAGATTCATTATGATAGAAAACAAGGTCTTCATACCCCTTATGACGACAACAGAGATGATGATGAAATTTATTTTCAAGACATGGAAAATATCATCACAGAGTCTCAAAAAGAATATGACCTAAGAAGAAAAACTAGTCAACAAACTCCCAACACCAAAACCTCTGACAAATCTTCACAAAACAGCACTACAACCAAGCCTAAAGTTGTCAAACAAAAGGATAAAACAGTGGCTGTAAATTATGATAAAGGTAGAGAGAAAGGCACCCAAAACAATGAAAAATAGAGTGTGGACATTAGTAGTACTACCACTTCAGCTGGTACTCCTGTTAAGACCATTTTTTCAAATACAAATAGAACAAATCAGCAAGTTGATGTTGCTGATAGATTGGAAGATAGTAAGGCTGAGACAAGTTCTTCAAAGAAACAAATTCCTTTTAGCCTAGAGCAAAAAATTTCAAAGACCAGAATCTCGATTCCCCTGACTGAGTTGGCTGCCCAGAATGTATATAGGACCCAAATTTTGAAGGCTTTAAATATTGAGGATAATAATGACACAGTCAGTCTTAATGATGACCATCCAGAGCTCATTTTTGGTCCTAAGATTGAAGGTATATATCAAGAGGGACCCGTTCCTCCCTTTTATATGAGTTTGAATGTTCATGATAAAATCCTGCATAATGCTATGCATGACTCTGGAGCCTCGCACAACCTTATGCCAAAGGTGATAATGGAAAGGCTAGGACTAGAAATAACCAGACCTTAAAAAGATTTATATTCTTTTGATTCTAGAAGAGTGAAGTGCCTTGGCCTAATCAAAGACCTTTGTGTGAGTTTGACCCAAATCCCAGCCAAGTGCATGGTGATGGATGTTGTGGTGGCTGATGTGCCTCCTAAGTATGGCATGTTGTTTTCAAGATCATGGGGTGCCAAGCTACAAGGTAACATACAGATGGATGGGACATATGCCACTATCCATGTCTTTAGCCAGCTTAGAAGACTATACAAAGAGGCACACATGAGATTCATGGTCAGTAGCTCAGAAAAGCCTGAAAATTCCCCCATTTATTTTGTCCATACAAACCTGGATTCGTTTATCTTTTACAATAATGAATCCAAAAAGGAGTCAGAGCCAGAACACAGTGACTTAGATAACCAGTTAGAGGCCCCTAATCTAGAAATTATGGCAGTTCTAGATATGGAAGAAAACAAGAGAGAAAATTCTGAACAGTGCGTTGAAACAACAAACCAGAGTGAACAAAGCCAAGATGGAAAACAAAAGACTACCCCTCACACTCAACTCCATGAAAATCCTGAGGAACGAGACCCAACACAACATGTTGTGGATCCCAGAATAGAACATAATGATGAACAAGGCAATAGGGATGAAAATGATGCTAGCCCTACAATCAATCCCTTATGGTGCATGAACTTTGATGGGTCTTGCAATAAAAAGAATGCGGGAGTTGGGGTATGGTTGGTTGACACTGAAAACAATTACTCTGAAAGCCATGCTTTCAGGCTAGATTTCAAATGCACTAACAACATCGCAGAGTATGAGGCTCTCATCCTAGGATTGCGTCTATTAAAAGAACTGGGAGCCAAGAAGATAATTATTTAGGGAGACTCAGAATTAGTCATCAAACAACTAAATGGAGAGTATGTCATTAAGCATCCTAGACTAAGGGTATACCGAAATAATGCCATCGATTTCCTGAACACTTTTACAAAATATGAGCTCACGTTTGTCCCAAGGAGTCAAAACATAATCACAAACGGGCTGGCCTGCGCTGCTAGTTCATGTCAAGAATCACTTGGTGATAAACAAGTCATCATTCAAAAAAAATATAGACCTGCTGTTGGAAATATGATGCAGAGTGTTGTCCTTGATGGAAACCCACTGAATGAAGATGAAGACATGCGACTGTTGACATGTGTTGTCCTTGATGGAAATCCACCTGATGAAGTTATTCTTGACTTGATGGACTTGGTAAATGATGTAAATCTGATGTGATATGATGTTTGTTGACAATATGATGCTAAGTGTTGTCCTTGAAAGGCGACCCACTTGATAAAGATGATGGAAACTTACTTGATGAAGTTGTGCTTGCTAGAATATGTTCTTGATGAAGAAAATACGATGTATCTACAGTGTGCAATGAAGAAAGGAATTCAGAATGAGCTCAAAGTATGATGGAAAAATTATGTCTTCATGAATACGCGGATATGTCTAAAAAGAAATCTATGGAGGTCGCGTATGGGAAAGCGCTCGAAAAGTGCAAACCAGGGCCCGTGGTATTGAAGGCTCATGGTATTGATGACTCGTGGTATTGAAGACTCATGGTATTGAAGGCTCATGGTATTGTTTTGACTCGAGGTATTGAAGGCTCATGGTATTGGTTTGGCTCGTGGTATTGAAGGCTCATGGTATTGTTTTGGCTCATGGTATTTAAAAAGGATAAACCTATATAAGGAGAAGAAATTCATTGTGCAAATCATAAGTGTGGGTGCAAGATGTCTGAGCTTGAGTGAATACTTCTCTTTGAAGTAGATCTGAATGGAAAGGGTTACACTTGAAGATGAATCTGAATGTATGATGCACCAATGATGAAGAAGGGGATCTAGATCTGAAATGCATTTGTATTTGCTAGATCTGATTATGGAAGGCTTAGATCTGTGATGAGGCGAACATCTGTCTGAAGTGAAAGGGTATGAAACATCTGATCTGTTCTGCTGTATTACTGCTATCTGATCTGGGTTGTCTGAATTGGTATGTATCTGTTGATGATGTATGTTTGTGCTTAAAAGTATGAAAAGGGTTCAGTCTAGAAATATGATGAATTGTGGCCTGCAAGTTGTGTTCTATTGAAGTTGTTGGATCCAGTGTGAAAATTGATGAAACGTGGTCCAAGGTGGTGCTGAGGGTTGTAGCCTTCAGTCATGGGGTCGTAGCTCCCTTCCAGGTGAGGCTGGTAAATGAGATCGGGGGGTCGTAGCTCCCTTCCAGGAGAGGCTGGTAAACGAGTCAGGGGGTTGGAGCTCCCTTCCAGGAGAGGCTGGTAAACGAGCGCAGGTGGGTGCCTGCATACTGGTAGAGTCTGCACTAGCACAGATGTTGTAAGATGTTTTCTCTATAATAAAATATTGAAGGCTGAGCAACTGCAGCGGTGGTTTTCTCCCGACTTGGGTTTCCACCTAAAAATCCTGGTGTTCATGTGTGATGCTTTGTGTGATGATTTATTCTGCTCTTACTGCACATGTTTACTGCTTATTGAATATCTGATGAATAAATGAAGGAATGATTTAAGTGAAGAATTAATGACATAAATAGATATCTGTGTATACGCAAGTTTCGTAAAGGGTATCCGCGTATATACGCAAGTCTGGTTCAGGAAAGTAGCGTATGCATTTTAGAAGCACGAAAAAGTGAAAGTTTTGAATATGCAGTAAATACTGATTCACCCCCCCCTCTCAGTATTTTTTCCCAACAATTGGTATCAGAGCAGGTCCTTGTGCAGAAGCTTGATCGCTTAAAGGAGATCCGTCGCAATGGGAAGTCAAGAAGGAGTAATGTCTATAAAGCCACCTCTATTCAATGGAAGCAATCTGATATTCTGGAAGGTACGAACAAAAGCATATCTGCAAAGTCTTGGTGCAGATGTATGGGCAATCGTGGAAGAAGGTTATCAATACCCGGCAAGTATTCCTACTGATGCTGCTGAAAGAAATAAGTATGAAATCAATGCCAAAGCAGTGAATGTCTTATTAGGAAGCATGTCTGAATCAGAATTTGCTAAAGTGATGCAGCTACATTCGGCAAAAGACATATGGGACAAAATCATTCTAAGCTATGAAGGAGACACAAAGGTAAAAAGTGCAAAACTCCAAACTCTTAGAATTGAATATGAAAATTTGAAGATGCACAGTGATGAGAGTGTTGCCAGTTTCTTTCTTCGTCTGGATGATATTGTAAATCGAATGAGAAATTTGGGTGAAACCATAACTGATACTACTCTGGTGGAAAAGGTCTTAAGATCTTTGACTTCAAAATTTGACTCTAAAGTTTCAGCTATTGAAGAAAGACAAGATTTGCAAACTCTTACTATTGTTCAATTACATGGTACTCTGACTGCTTTTGAAATGAGACAAGGAGGCCCTTCTCAAGTAAGAGAAGCTGCTTTTAAGGCATCTACAAAAGGAAAGGAAAAGGAAGTTGTCAAAGAATCCAACTATATATCCGATGAAGAAGAAGCGAATTTCGTGAGAAAGCTCCAACTAGGTACTGGAAAATTCAAAGGTAAGCTTCCCTTCAAATGTTTTGAGTGTGGAAAAGTTGGTCATTATGCTGCTAAATGTCCTTATAGAGAAAAGCATGGTAAAGGGAAACAATTTGAGAAGAGAAAGAGTTATTATGCAAAAGAAGATGATGATGAAGTGTCCAGTGAAGATGAAGAAGATTCTGACCAAGATCTGAAAGTGCTCATGGCTAAGAAGCAAAAGAAGAAGGTTACTCGAGGAAAGGAGATACCTCAGAAATCATGTATAGCAAAAATTGAAGAAGATGAAACAGATTCTGACAAAGATCTACAAGCACTCATGGCAAAGAAGAAAAAGGAGAAGGCCACTTGTAATACTCTTCTTTGTGCAAACAATAGTGAAAGTAAAGTTGTGGATCTAGAAGAAGCTCTCAAGATTAAAGAAGAACAACTACAAAGTTCATGCAATAAGCAAGAAACTATCTATAAAGAGATGATCTCACAAATGAAAGATCAAATAGAAATGCTGAATGAACAGATGGACAAGTATCAAAGGTTTCATACTTATGCATCCAATCGAATTAAAGATCTAGAAGCAGATTTTGAAAAATCAAGCAAGAAGAATGAAGGACTTGAAGCTGCAATCATTTGTCTTCAGGAAGATTTAGAAGCATCAAGTAAGAAAAATAAGGAACCTCTACAATCATTTGAAAAGGAAGGCCTTGAAGCAGAAATCATCTCTCTCAAATAAGATCTCGAAAAATCAAATAAGAAGAATGAAGAGATGCAACAAACATGTGAAGGAAATGAAGATTGGTTGAAAGAAGAGATTCTAAATCTGAAGGATCAAGTTGAAGATGGAAGAAGAAAAGAAGAAAGCATGACAAAGCAATGTCAAGCCTTGGAGGTTGAGGTAAACATTCTCAAAGGGAAATTAGAAGAAAAAGTTAAACTTTTGAGGTTTCATGATAGTACTAACATTTTGGACAATATTCTGAGTAATCAAAGGTCTCCTGCTATCAAACATGGTCTTGGTTTCCATGAAACTGTTAAAGGAGAATCTAGCTCACAAGGAAGTGCCAAAAATTCAGAGGATGTCAATGCAAAACCTGAAGTGTTGAAAGAAACAAAATCTCAATCAACAATCATGAATTCTCAAAGGAATTCATTCAAGAACGTTGAATGTTTTAAATGTCATAATTATGGACATGTTGCAGCAAATTGCAGGAGCAGATCATTTCAGCCTCAAACAAACAGTTCCTACATAGAAAGGTACTCTGGTTTCTTCAAGGGATATTTTTATTCATGTAACAAGTATGGACATAAAGCAGCTGAGTGTAAAAGGAGGAAGAATAGAAATACTCATTATGATTCTTATGTTTATTTCTCTGGCCACATGAGATGTTATGCTTGTAACAAGTATGGACATGTAGAAAAAGAATGCAGGATGAACAGATCTGGGAAAGTGGACAATTCTCAGCAGACAGTTGGAAAGCTCAAGAAAATTTGGAAAAAGAAGGAGGACCGATCAGAAACGTAGGGAATTCAGACCCCACTGCAGTCATCCGCTTCTGGAAGATTACTTCTCTGATTGACTGCAGGAACGATGTGAGATACATTATGAGATCTATTAATGTATCGTCACAAGGGGAGCAATGCATGATGACTCTCATGGTTGATTTGATTATTCTGGTTATGTTTACTTCTGACAGCGCATCTGATGTGGAAAGGACAGGTACAGGAGGTACAAGCTCTGGAAGAAATGAAGGAAGATGGAAATTTTCTATGCTTCACTTTCCATACGCAGTTTCCATTAACTAAAGTCGCGTATACACGCGAGTTCCAGAAGACGCAGTCGCGTATGCATTGATGATAAGAAAATTTATCTGATAGCTGAAGATCTGAAGCAGAGGTCCAGGGGGAGCATCAGTCTGACTGCTGATGATTGCACTGTTAGCATCATTCTAGTTATACTCATAATAATGAAATGATGCATGGGTTCTTGTGTTGAATATTATGGATGAAGCCTGGTTGCTTTATGATGAAGAGCATTCATTGTTGAGATGAAAGTCTTATAGTTCAGAGATGAGGACAGATCATGCAGAGATTGTTATTGATGACTTGCTGTTGAAGGTGTCTCAGATAGCACAAGTTAAGGAAGAAGCACTGGTTTAGGGGGAGTAGCAGGTTGAATTCTAATGGTTGCATTGTTGGAAATATGACTGCTTATTCTTTGGTCTTGATCATATAGAGTTTGGTTGCTATGGTTGAGATTTTTTTTTTCCTACATATGTTACTTCATGTTACATCTTGAAGATCATGGTGATTTTGGACCACATGGATGATTGCTTGACACATATCTGAAGATGTTGTTCTGGTATGATAATCTCTTTTGGAAAGAATGTATTGATGCTGCAAAGAATCTGAAGGCTTTGTTACTATTGTGATGATGCTACAACCATTGGATGATGCTTGAAGACACCACTACATTGTTCTATCTATCTGTAGTCCAGGGAAGCATTCAAATATCTCAGAAAGAAGCTGAACATTGTCTTTGCCTCACAGAGAATCATATCTGGTTGAAATTTAGAAGATGCAGTGACATTATTACGGTTTACAAGCTGCAATACAAGATATATCATTGTAGCCCTGCATTTAAAACCCGCCAGACATTGATGACATTTTTCCTGGTTGAGTCACCAAGACAAACAAGGTTGCTTATTGCACAAACTAAGGGGGAGCCTTAGTCATATGAAAAGGATGCATGGATGCACAGATTCAAGGGGAGCATTAGTGTTGCTGAGTATAAATGCATTGTTGGCATTATGATGGTTATGTTATATGATATCTCTTGAGGTCTTCTTGGTGTTGGTCATAAATGGTCATATTTATATTTTGGTGAAAAGGTCTTGTTGAGACCCATGTTGTAGAATTGTAATATTCAGTCATGTAAGGACTTGTCAATTTGTAAACCCACTTGGTTGGGTAGCTGAGTCATGTTTGTAAACCCACTTGGTTGGGTAGCTGAGTCACATTTGTAAATCCACTTGGTTGGGTACTTGACTCTTCTATGTAAATCCACTTGGATGAATCTTTGATGAAAGTATGAGTCATTGGTGATAGGAATGTCATAGAGTCATGTACTTCATTGAAAAATATGTTTGAAGATTCAGCATGAACTCAGGGGGAGCTTGGTCACTTCAGTATACATCAGATCTGCAGAACGCTTCTTCTACATGAGGAGAAAAGGGGGAGAGTATGTTGTTGTGGATCCGCCCGTTGCCCTTGATGACAAAGGGGGAGAGTGACATAGTGTTTGAATGAAGATAATGATGTGCCCTTTGCCCTTGATGTCAAAGGGGGAGAGTAACATGGTGTTTGAATGATGCCAAAAATGGAGAGAGTGACATGGAAAATAGGGAGAATGACATGGTGTCATTGTAATATTATTGTACTTATCTGTTGTGGTAACCAAACACCATCATGGTTGCCATCAAGTCCAAAGGGGGAGATTGTTGGAAATATGATGCAGAGTGTTGTCCTTGATGGCAACCCACCGAATGAAGATGAAGACATGCGACTGTTGACATGTGTTGTCCTTGATGGCAATCCACCTGATGAAGTTATGCTTGACTTGATGGACTTGGTAAATGATGTAAATCTGATGTGATATGATGTTTGTTGACAATATGATGCTAAGTGTTGTCCTTGAAAGGCAACCCACTTGATAAAGATGATGGCAACTTACTTGATGAAGTTGTGCTTGCTAGAAAATGTTCTTGATGAAGAAAATATGATGTATCTACAGTGTGCAATGAAGAAAGGAATTCAGAATGTGCTCAAAGTATGATGGAAAAATTATGTCTCTATGAATACGCGGATATGTCTAAAAAGAACGTGATAAGTCGCGTATGGGAAAAAGCGCTCAAAAAGTGCAAATCCAGGGGCCCGTGGTATTGAAGGCTCATGGTATTGAAGACTCATGGTATTGAAGGCTCATGGTATTGGTTTGACTCGTGGTATTGAAGGCTCATGGTATTGGTTTGGCTCGTGGTATTGAAGGCTCATGGTGTTTTTTTGGCCCATGGTATTGAAAAAGATAAACCTATATAAGGAGAAGAAATTCATTGTGCAAATCACAAGTGTGGGTGCAAGATGTCTGAGCTTGAATGAATACTTCTCTTTGAAGTAGATCTGAATGGAAAGGGTTACACTTGAAGATAAATCTGAATGTATGATGCACCAATGATGAAGAAGGGGATCTAGATCTGAAATGCATTTGTATTTTCTAGATCTGATTATGGAAGGCTTAGATCTGTGATGAGGCGAACATCTAGGCGAACATCTGTCTGAAGTGAAAGGGTATGAAACATCTGATCTGTTCTGCTGTATTACTGCTATCTGATCTGGGTTGTCTGAATTGGTATGTATCTGTTGATGATGTATGTTTGTGCTTAAAAGTATGAAAAGGGTTCAGTCTGGAAATATGATGAATTGTGGCCTGTAAGTTGTGTTCTATTGAAGTTGTTGGATCCAGTGTGAAAAGTGATGAAACGTGGTCCAAGGTGGTGCTGAGGGTTGTAGCCTTCAGTCAGGGGGTCGTAGCTCCTCCCTGTGAGGTCAGAATCTGATCTGGGGTCGTAGGCTCTCTTCCAGAGAGGCACAGAAACGAAAATGTGGGGTTGGCTCCCTTCCGTGAGAGGCTGCAAACTAGCGCAGGGTGCTCAAGGTGAGCCATTTGTCAAGGCCAAGACATATGTTGTAAGATGTTTTCTCTATAATAAAATATCAAGGTCGAGTAACCGCAATGTGTTTTCTCCCACTTGGGCTTCACCTCAAAATCCCGGGTTCCTATGTGATGCTTTGTGTGGATTTATTCTGTGCTTACCGCACATGTTTACCGCTTAATGAATATCTGATAATGAATATCTGATGAATAAATGGAGGAATGATTTAAGTGAAGAATTAATGACATAAATAGATATCTGTGTATACGCAAGTTTCGTAAAGGGTATCCGCGTATATACGCAAGTCTGGTTTAGGAAAGTAGCGTATGCATTTTAGAAGCACGAAAAAGTGAAAGTTTTGAATATGCGGTCATCTTGATTCACCCCCCCTCTCGGTATTTTTTCCCAACGGACTTGAGAGGGATTTTGCTTATGTAGTGCGAGGCTATAGGCCTTGAATCACCCTTCGTGGACGGAGACAGATCTGTAGCCTATGGAGCTTTAGTGATGAGGATGCAACCCATCTAACTTGTCTGTCAAAGATTGGGCAGGAGATTCAGTTGTTTCTCTCAATAACTGAAGTTGCAGTGCAACAGATCAGCAGTGGCAGTGCTATGAGTAGCACAAATGCAACATATTGAGAGGGAGTTGCAGTACAGATGTTGAAATGGTAGTGGCAAAGTCATGGGCAGGAGTACAAAATGGCAGCAGCAGTGTAGAGTTGAGTGGCAACAGGCCAAGCTTCAGTAGCGCAGAACTAGTGCCTAAAATCATGTAATGCATAGTGTGATGTATTGCTAGAGCACACCCTTGATGCTAATAGGGAGTGTTGAGATTTTGTGTATTTGGGGTAGCATCAATTTTTCTCTAGCTCCCAAATTTTAATGAGGTAGGTACACTTGTGATCTGAAAGAAGACAAAACCATGGCAGATACTACTCTGGTGGAAAAGGTCTTGAGATCTTTGACTTCAAAATTTGACTCTAAAGTTTCTGCTATTGAAGAAAGACAAGATTTGCAAACTCTTACTATTGTTCAATTACATGGTACTCTGAATGCTTTTGAAATGAGACAAGGAGGCCCTTCTCAAGTAAGAGAAGCTGCTTTTAAGGCATCTACAAAAGGAAAGGAAAAGGAAGTTGTCAAAGAATCCAGCTATATATCCGATGAAGAAGAAGCGAATTTCGTGAGAAAGCTCCAACTAGGTAATGGAAGATTCAAAGGTAAGCTTCCCTTCAAATGTTTTGAGTGTGGAAAAGTTGGTCATTATGCTGCTAAATGTCCTTATAGAGAAAAGCATGGTAAAGGGAAACAATTTGAGAAGAGAAAGAGTTATTATGCAAAAGAAGATGATGATGAAGTGTCCAGTGAAGATGAAGAAGATTCTGATCAAGATCTGAAAGTGCTCATGGCTAAGAAGCAAAAGAAGAAGGTTACTCGAGGAAAGGAGATACCACAGAAATCATGTATAGAAAAAATTGAAGAAGATGAAACAGATTCTGACGAAGATCTACAAGCACTCATGGAAAAGAAGAAAAAGGAGAAGGCCACTTGTAATACTCTTCTTTGTGCAAACAATAGTGAAAGTAAAGTTGTGGATCTAGAAGAAGCTCTCAAGATTAAAGAAGAACAACTACAAAGTTCATACAATAAGCAAGAAACTATCTATAAAGAGATGATCTCACAAATGAAAGATCAAATAGAAATGCTGAATGAACAGATGGACAAGTATCAAAGGTTTCATACTTATGCATCCAATCGAATTAAAGATCTAGAAGTAGATTTTGAAAAATCAAGCAAGAAGAATGAAGGACTTGAAGCTGCAATCATTTGTCTTCAGGAAGATTTAGAAGCATCAAGTAAGAAAAATAAGGAACCTCTACAATCATTTGAAAAGGATGGCCTTGAAGCAGAAATCATCTCTCTCAAAGAAGATCTGGAAAAATCAAATAAGAAGAATGAAGAGCTGCAACAAACATGTGAAGGAAATGAAGATTGGTTGAAAGAAGAGATCCTAAATCTGAAGGATCAAGTTGAAGATGAAAGAAGAAAAGAAGAAAGCATGACAAAGCAATGTCAAGCCTTGGAGGTTGAGGTAAATATTCTCAAAGGTAAATTAGAAGAAAAGGTTAAACTTTTGAGGTTTCATGATAGTACTAACATTTTGGACAATATTCTGAGTAATCAAAGGTCTCCTGCTATCAAACATGGTCTTGGTTTCCATGAAATTGTTAAAGGAGAATCTAGCTCACAAGGAAGTGCCAAAAATTCAGAAGATCTCAATGCAAAACCTGATGTGTTGAAAGAAACAAAAGATCAACCAACAATCATGAATTCTCAAAAGAATTCATTCAAGAACGTTGAATGTTTTAAATGTCATAATTATGGACATGTTGCAGCAAATTGCAGGAGCAGATCATTTCAGCCTCAAACAAACAGTTCCTACATAGAAAGGTACTCTGGTTTCTTCAAGGGATATTGTTTTTTATGTAACAAGTATGGACATAAAGCAGCTGATTGTAAAAGGAGGAAGATTAGAAATACTCATTATGATTCTTATGCTTATTTTTCTGGACATATGAGATGTTATTCTTGTAACAAGTATGGACATGTAGAAAAGGAATGCAGGTTGAACAGACATGAGAAATTGGATAACTTCCAGCACACAAATAGAAAGTTCAAACAAATTTGGAGAAAGAAGGAGGACCGATCAGAAACGTAGGGAATTATGACCCTACTGCAGTCATCCGCTTCTGAAGCTGACTTTTCTTATTGACTGCAGGAATGATGTGAGATACATTATGAGATTTAGTAATGTATCGTCACAGGGGGAGCAATGCATGATGTCTCTCATGGTTGATTTGATTATACTGGTTATGTTTACTTCTGACAGCGCATCTGATGTGGAAAGGACAGGTACATGAGGTACAAGCTCAGGAGGAAATGAAGGAAGATGGAAATTTTCTATGCTTCACTTTCCATACGCAGGTTCCATTAACTAAAGTCGCGTATACACGCGAGTTCCAGAAGACGCAGTCGCGTATGCATTGATGATAAGAAAATTTATCTGATAGCTGAAGATCTGAAGAAGAGGTCCAGGGGGAGCATCAGTCTGACTGCTGATGATTGCACTGTTAGCATCATTCTAGTTATACTCATGATAATGAAATGATGCATGGGTTCTTGTGTTGAAGATTATGGATGAAGCCTGGTTGCTTTATGATGAAGAGCATTCATTGTTGAGATGAAAGTCTTATAGTTCAGAGATGAGGACAGATCATGCAGAGATTTTTGTTGATGACTTGCTGTTGAAGGTGTCTCAGATTGCACAAGTTAAGGAAGAAGCACTGGTTTAGGGGGAGTAGCAGGTTGAATTCTAATGGTTGCATTGTTGGAAATATGACTTCTTATTCTTTGGTCTTGATCATATAGAGTTTGGTTGCTATGGTTGAGATCTTTTTCCTACATATGTTACTTCATGTTACATCTTGAAGATCATGGTGATTTTGGACCACATGGATGATTGCTTGACACATATCTAAAGATGCTGTTCTGGTATGATAATCTCTTTTGGAAAGAATGTATTGATGCTGCAAAGGATCCGAAGGCTTGGTTACTAATGGGCTTATGCTACAACCATTGGATGACGCTTGAAGACACAACTACACTATTATGTTATATCTGTAGTCCAGGGAATCAGTCAAATATCTCAGAAAGAAGTTGAACACTGTCTTTGCCTTACAAAGAATCAGATCTGGTTGAAACTTAGAAGGTGTCTTGGGATACACGGGTTTCCTGAAACACAGTCGCGTATGTACGCGAGTTCCTACACATAAAACCGCGTATGGTTGGTTGCTGACAATTCTTGGTTGGTTCAGCTCTCTTCAGCACAGCTGCAGTGCTGTTTGGTATCTCTGGTGGTGTTCCAGTTCTCATAAATCAGTTTCTAATGTTTTGATGAAGATGCCTTGATGATTTATTGGTGAAAATGTTCAGGTTGCACAAACTAAGGGGGAGCCTTAGTCATATGAAAAGGATGCATGGATGCACAGATTCAGGGGGAGCATTAGTGTTGCTGAGTATAATGCATTGTTGGCATTATGATGGTTATGTTATATGATCTCTCTTGAGGTATTCTTGGTGTTGGTCATAAATGGTCATATTTATATTTTGGTGAAAAGGTCTTGTTGAGACCCATGTTGTAAAATTGTAATATTCAGTCATGTAAGGACTTGTCAATTTGTAAACCCACTTGGTTGGGTAGCTGAGTCATGTTTGTAAACCCACTTGGTTGGGTAGCTGAGTCACATTTGTAAACCCACTTGGTTGGGTACTTTACTCTTCTATGTAAATTCACTTGGATGAATCTTTGATGTAAGTATGAGTCATTGGTGATAGGAATGTCATAGAGTCATGTACTTCATTGAAAAATATGTTTGAAGATTCAGCATGAACTCAGGGGGAGCTTGGTCACTTCAGGATACATCAGATCTGCAGAACGCTTCTTCTACATGAGGAGAAAAGGGGGAGAGTATGTTGTTGTGGATCCGCCCGTTGCCCTTGATGTCAAAGGGGGAGAGTGACATAGTGTTTGAATGAAGATAATGATGTGCCCTTTGCCCTTGATGTCAAAGGGGGAGAGTAACATGGTGTTTGAATGATGCCAAAAATGGAGAGAGTGACATGGAAAATAGGGAGAATGACATGGTGTCATTGTACTATTATTGTACTTATCTGTTGTGGTAACCAAACACCATCGTGGTTGCCATCAAGTCCAAAGGGGGAGATTGTTGGAAATATGATGCAGAGTGTTGTCCTTGATGGCAACCCACTGAATGAAGATGAAGACATGCGACCGTTGACATGTGTTGTCCTTGATGGAAATCCACCTAATGAAGTTATTCTTGACTTGATGGACTTGGTAAATGATGTAAATCTGATGTGATATGATGCTTGTTGATATTATGATGCTAAGAGTTGTCCTTGAAAGGCAACCCACTTGATGAAGATGATGGCAACTTACTTGATGAAGTTGTGCTTGCTAGAATATGTTCTTGATGAAGAAAATATGATGTATCTACAGTGTGCAATGAAGAAAGGAATTTAGAATGTGCTCAAAGTATGATGAAAAAATTATGTCTCTATGAATACGCGGATATGTCTAAAAAGAACGTGATAAGTCGCGTATGGGAAAAAGCGCTCAAAAAGTGCAAATCCAGGGGCCCGTGGTATTGAAGGCTCATGGTGTTGATGACTCGTGGTATTGAAGACCCGCGTGTATCGAAGACCCACGAAGGCCTGGTATCGATGACTCGTGTATTGAAGCACCGCGATATTGAAGACTCATGGTATTGAAGGCTCATGGTATTGGTTTGACTCGTGGTATTGAAGGCTCATGGTATTGGTTTGGCTTGTGGTATTGAAGGCTCATGGTATTGTTTTGGCTCGTGAAAATGGCCCGTGTACGTTTCTTGGCCTTATGGTATTGAAAAAGATAAACCCATATATGAGAAGAAATTCATTGTGCAAACTGGTGGCGGGTGCAAGATGTCCGGAGAGCTTTTTTATGAATACTTTAACAGATCCGAATGAAAGGGTTACACTTGAAGACGAACTCAATGGCGACGGCACCAATGATGAAGAAGGGGACTCAGATTCGAAATGGTACTGGTATTTACGATTCAGATTATGGAAGGCTTAGATCCGGGATGAGGCGAACATCTGTCCGGCGAAATACAAGAAATGTCCCATCCTGCTCGGGCCGTATCATCGCTATCCCATCCTGTTGTCCGAATTGAAGCGGTATCCGCTGGGGTGATGTATGTTTGTGCTTAAAAGTATGGAAAGGGTTCAGTCTGGAAATATGATGAAACGTGGCCTACAAGTATTGTTCTATTGAAGTTGTTGGATCCAGTGTGAAAATTGATGAAACGGGGTCCAAGGTGGTGCTGAGGGTTGTAGCCTTCAGTCAGGGGGTCGTAGCTCCCTTCCAGGTGAGGCTGGTAAACGAGAGCAGGGGGTCGTAGCTCCCTTCCAGGAGAGGCTGGTAAACGAGTCAGGGGGTTGGAGCTCCCTTCCAGGAGAGGCTGGTAAACGAGCGCAGGTGGGTGCCTGCGTGCTGGTAGGAGTCTGCGCCATCACATATGTTGTAAGATGTTTTCTCTATAATAAAATATTGAAGGCTGAGCAACTGCAGCGGTGGTTTTCTCCCGACTTGGGTTTCCACCTAAAAATCCTGGTGTTCATGTGTGATGCTTTGTGTGATGATTTATTCTGTTCTTACTGCACATGTTTACTGCTTAATGAATATCTGATGAATAAATGGAGGAATGATTTAAGTGAAGAATTAATGACATAAATAGATATCTGTGTATACGCGAGTTTCGTAAAGGGTATCCGCGTATATACGCAAGTCTGGTTCAGGAAAGTAGCGTATGCATTTTAGAAGCACGAAAAAGTGAAAGTTTTGAATATGCAGTAAATACTGATTCACCCCCCCCCTCTCAGTATTTTTTTCCCAACAGTTCCAAATGAACAAGGTATTCTTCAAGAAAAGATGTGTCTGGAAGAAGTTCAACTGCTAATTTAAGGGAAGTAATATCACATTCCATCAGGAATATTGATTTCAAACCATAAACTAGTTGAAAAAGAGTGAAACCCATATCAATATTACCTGACATATGATATTCCCAAATTTCAAGATATAACATGATGTACCAATTGGATCAAGCCTTATTAATTTTCTTGTGCAGGATAAATTTTATGGATTTATTCAGAACTTAAACCTGACCATTGGCTTGAGGATAGTAAGGAGATGAATGCTCCTTCTAGAAACCTAATTTGAGAGCCATTCCATACATCATCTTATTCTATAAATAACTTGCATGGTCAGTGACAATATCCTTTGCAATACCAAAATGAGAAATGACTTGGTTGAATAGAAACAGAGTTGTTTTCTCACCATCATTCATGAAAGTAGGCAAAGCCTTGGCCCACTTAGTAAAGTAGTCCACTGCTACGATAATATACTTATGACCCTTTGTCAAAGGTGGGTTAAAATTTTTAAACCCAATACCACACATTTTGAAAGGACTGATGGTGATAACAGGAAAACTCAGAGCTAGATGAGCGTTCATTTTTCGTGTATAAACCTGACAAGGATGTAATTTTTTTACCACTTCAACCCAATATTTGAGAATCATAGGCAAAAAATAGCCTACACACAAGAGTTTATAGGTTGTAGCAAGCCCAGATATATGACCACCTCAAGATCCATTGTGGCAGGCATTCAGTATCGACTCAACTTCTTCTAGGGTTAAACAACCTCTAAGGATTGACTCAATCCCACGATGATATAAAGTGTCACCAATAATAATATGAATTTTATCCAGGTGACACATTTTGTTGTGTTCATCGTTCAAAAGAGCATGAGTAATTTTTGGAATCTATGCTTCTGTGATCCATTATATAAATTGTAAAAAATATTTCGTTAATAATCACATGCAATGGAACATTGTCGACGCATTTTGAACCAGCCAGTGTGGTTCATCATTAGGACTATGTGAGAGATCAGATCAGGACATTAAGTTTAAATAGATGAAACTAGCCGTTAGGGAAACGACTAGTTTGACCAATAAATAAATAATTGGTCAAACTAGTCGTTTTCCTAACGGCTAGTTTAGCCTTCTCTACATCTATTTAAAATTAATGTCCTAATCTGATCTCTCACATAGTCCTGATGACGAACCACATTGGCTGGTTCGAAACACTTTTACAATGTTCCATTGCATGTGATTATTACCGAGAGCATGAGTAATATTTGAAATCTAAAGATATATTATGATATCTCCATACCAAGGATCTTGTGAAGAAATAAGGAATATATTCTCATCAAGAAATTATTCTTCATAAACAACTTATTATTTAGAAGGAAACTTCGAGATTAATTATGCAAATACTAAATATTTATTATATTTGGCTGACATGAAATCGAGATCAAATTCTTATAACATAACAATCCATTTGTTATTTTCCCAAAATTACATGCCTACTGAGAACAAACTGAAATGGTTTGAAATTAGCCAAGAAAAAACAAATTCTAAGCATAATATAATGTCAAAGTTACTAGACAGCATGAAGAGCTACCAAAGCTAATTTCTCTACCGAAGAGTATCATAGTTTTGGACCGAACAAGCCTTGGCTTAGATAATAAATCACATGCTCACTAAGAGCATCATCCTCCTAAACCAGAACCATACCTATGGTTGATTCTGTCACAAAAAGATATAAGAGGAAATCCCTAATATAATCAGATGGAATCAATAAAGGAGCACAGGTCAATGAATTTTTCAAAGCATTGAACGAGTATCGAGTGAAATAATCCCATACAAATGAAAATACTTTCTTCAGTAACCTCATAAATCCTATTGTAATCTTAGCGTAAATGACAATAAATATCCTCAATAAATTTGCTTTTCCTTGGAGACTCTAAAGTTGGCGGATAGTGGATGGGGGAGGCAATTGAATTATTTCCTCAACCTTGAAGGGATCAACATGATTTCCTTCAATAGATACAATGAATCCCAATAACCGACCGAATGTGACATAATTTTTTTTTTTATTTGGATTCAACTGTATCTTATAATAACGACATCATTCAAACATCAAATGAAGGTGGTGAGGATGATCAATTCTCTTTTAAGAACAAACAGGCAGTTCATCGAAATAAGCTTCAATGATATGTTTGATATCATGGAAATCATAGGACATGGCCCACTGAAAAATTCACTGCATCATTTTTAAGGCCAAAAGGAATATTTTTATATGCAAAGGTACCGAAGGGGAAGATAAAAGATATCTTATGCTGATCTTCAGGATGGATAGTAATTTGAATATATCCCTAGAAACTGTCCATGAAGGAAAAATTCTCAATTCCTACACATTCATCAATAATATGATCAATAAAAGGTGGGGGGAAATTATCTTTTCTACAAGCCTTATTTAAATCGAGAAATTAAATGCTTACACAGATCATTCCTTACTTCTTATCAACATGGACTGGATTCTAGACCCACTCAGTTAACAGAACACAGTATATGAAACCTGCCTTTAGTAGATTTTCAACCTCAACTTCGATATATGTCACTTTCCTATGGTTTACCGACCGAAGCTTTTGTCGTATAGGCTTACCATTCTCGTAAGTCTTGATCTCATGACGGAGTATTGATGGATCGATTTCAAGCATTTCCTTATAAGACAAAGCAACATATCAAGGAATTATTTATAAGATTGGTATAAGTCTGTATGTCTTCAGGGGAGCACTCATATCTTATGAAAACACTCTGAATTATATTGGGATCCCTGGAGATGTTCACCAGAATATTTTTCAAAATAATAGACATGTTGCCTTCAACAAAATTCTTTGTTGGGGCCAAAGGGTTTAAGATTGTATGAACATTTCTAGTTGAAGAAGGACTAGACAAACTTGATTCAACTTGATGCAAATATAGGAGAAAATATGACCAGTGATGCAAGTCATACCACTGTCTTTATACACCGGTCATTTATTCTATGATTTCCTCCCTAGATGGTAAAAAAATAACAAGGTAGTCCATAGAGGAAGTAGTGTCAATATTCTAGGCCGAAGCCACATCGTCATCCAAATTCTCTTGGTAAAGAGGAGAAGGATCAGAATCTACAATGCTAACTATAAATTGATAAGAAATTTTAGTTTTTGGCATTGGGTATTCCATTCCACCCACTTTCCAATCCTCTAATGTGGTTGTAGAGGTTGGAAAGGGCCAAGGATCTAAAAATAATGAGTTATAAAGAATACTCTTTGAGAAGGGGCCTTGGATGATGAAATGGCATTGATTCGAGCGATACGAGAGGAAAGATCAAAACTACCCATCTATGAGGAATAAATTCCAACTCCTAGATTCTCTAAAGGTGGCTTGGCATTCTACACCAAGGGAACCGTAGAATCAGAAGATGCATTGGATTCTTTAGGATAATAAGCCATTTTATTCACCATAACAATTCTCCCTTCATGGGGAAAACATAGGATGCAAAATAACGATGATACAATGGTATCCATTTCACAAATCCAATTTCATCCCAATAAAATATTATAATCCAAATTTTCATCAACTATTTCCACCTCGATATTGAATACCTTTTCCCCAACACAAGCGGGAAAGGTTGGAACAATTCCATGTGTCCTATGAGAATGACCATCAAATGTAGTTAGGAGAGTAGGTGAAGGAACAACTTGAGGAGATCTGATAGCCTTCCAACATGAAATTGACATGACACATGTGGAAGCCCCCTCATCAATGACAGTTCGAAATACATTCATTTTCTGATATCTATATTTGATCTGGAAATTCATGTGATGGGGGAGACTCTTCTTAATATTCAACATATTAAATGTTACAATAAGAGATTCTTTCGGATCTATTTCTCTCATCGCAGTGCGTAGTACACTCCTTTATGTCGAGCACGACTAGAGTACCTCTAACATAGATATCAAATGAGGGATTTAGGATAGATATTCAACAATAGAGTAGTTATGGGCAACTTTGGCATTAGGTTTGATAGTCGAACATTTTTAAGAGCCTTTCGACATCTGAGGTATACGCTCAAGTACGTGCCTCTCAATATGGAATGAATCTCGAACATCAGGAGCAGCATTATCCTTAGAGGGTTCCAGTTCACCATAATCATGTGATATTGTAGCAACCTCGACATGAGAGCTCACCATGTGTAGATTCGATGAATTTTCCCCTTCCCAGTTGCCGCCTGTGGGTGTCCCAGTATTAGTGTTTATGCCAGCAAGCATTTTCTACCATTGGGGAAAAGGGTTAGTCGGAATATCCTCGGAGCTAGAAGAACCCTATTGTGCTAACAAGCGCTGAGCATCTTAAATCTTAGGGAAAATATGAGTTAAATGATATCCATTGCACAATTTTCAAGGAAACTTAACTTTATTTTTTTACTCTTTTTTAACCCCCTAGTATTATCATTGGGTTTGTTGGCATTTCCCTTCCCATATTTATCTTTCTTCTTACCACGTCATTTTTCTTCCCATCAGATTGTTGATTTCCTTTGGGGTTCGAATACTGGACAATGTTAATAGTTAAAGGTTGAGAATGCATAGGCACTGATGGTGATGCCTAAACCAAAGAGGAAGTTTGCAAAAAAAACTATCGCAATTGAATTATTAGGTTGGATGTGCTATTTTCGATCGATCCAACTAGCCCATCAGCATGGGGACCAAGGTTAGGTTTACCTAAATCGATCTTGGATGAAGGAGAATCAAGAAAAATATTGTAGAGGATTCCAAATTGAGAAGTTCTAATTGTTGGGCTCTAAATATGGCCCATTTTTAGTGAACACTCTGGAGAGTGAAACATCCTTAGAAATATTTGGTTGTAAATATTTTAAAACCATTCGAGAAGGAGTTAATTATGGATATACACCTTAATGATCTTATTCCTTCTTTTCCATTCTTGAATATGGTCATAAATGTGATTTTCTTTGTCTTTTTGGAAACTAGCTAACAGATTAGTTCTAGCACCATATCAGACGAGGAAATAATAATGGTTTAGAAACATAGTAGCCAATTCGCTAAATGAAGCAAACGTACTCCCACTAAGCTTTGTATACCACTTCGTAGCATTTCCATTTAAGGTGCATCGGAATAATCTAATCCTGATTGAATTTTTAATTAGGGAGTTGGATGAACACCATAAATGGAATGTTGTTACATGGTCAACCGAAGCCTCCCTAGACTTTCCATTGAATTTTGGAATATTAGATGGAATTTTTGTAGGAACCGGAGGGCAAGCCAAATTATATCAGATCAGATAATTTGTTAATTTTGAAAGATCTGGAAAATTTAGGGTTGCCGGAAATGGTAAATGTAAAGGATCTCGAGAATTCCACCTACCATGAGTAGGGTTCCCAACATTAAGAAAATAATACCCTACATTTGTAGAGGCACCAGGTTGTCAAGGATTATTCATAGAAGAGGTTGAAAAATAATTAAATCCTCATGCTCGAAAATTATTCAGAGGATTTCCACCCACTGTAGAAGGGTTATTAAACATAGATAAATTTCCCTCGATCGAAGCACTAAAAGGAGAGGAAATCCCATGATAAGGGTTCCACACATTCGCAGAAGGAGAAAAAAATATAAGAGGTCCTAAGAGAGGGGACAGGCATATTCCCTTGTTGAGAAAACAAAAAGGATTGATTCTCAACTCCCAAATGAATAAAACCAAGGTTAATCCATCCTTGACATCCTTGAAAATGATTAAAACTATAACCCTGAGCGGAGAAAGTTAATGATCCAATGTTCAAATAATGGTTGGCATGAGGTATATGACCACATCCAAAAGGAAAACCCTAAAAGGTTGCTAATCCACTTGGCATAGAAGTCATTAGCATGGAAGCAACATATGGGAAGCTTTAAGGAACTGAGGGGATTTCACTAGATCGCATCCCAAAAGGATGGGAACTAACGTGGCAAGAAAAAGGTTGGGTTCCCCCACTTGAATATGGAATGGAGATAGAGCCATAAACTGTGGTTCTAGGTGTGATAGTGGATATCACAATTGTACCTCCTCCTTCAACTAAAATAGGAGTATGAACACCAAAATTATCTGTAGCCGAAATCATGTTTCCAACAGTGGTCATCCAAAGAATGGCAGGAGAAACTTTAGGGATTTTTAGCCTGTGAGTTGGGGTCCCAACGTATAATACGACATCTGGAAAATTAGGACGAAGGGGTGAAGAAGGAGTCATGGGTGACTAAGGAATGTCTTCGACCTCAATCTCATATTTTTACTAGAAGAGAACCCTAGAAAGGACTGGAGTGTTGATCTCCAAATCACAACTTACGCTAGGTTCACCCTATGAAATAATAGCTCCAAGCATAGGATCAATCTTCGATTCATTTTCTGCTACTGGTTGACAATCACCAACATTAATATTACCCCTATTCCTTCTAGAATAAGGCTCGACACTCACAGGTGAGAGCCCACGAGGCCTCGTCAACCAATGAACTGGTCAATCATTCACTTTTGAGTATTAAGAGAAGTTGTAAAGACTCAAACAAATATAAAGCTATGATAATCTAGGAGGAAAGAGAACTAACTAAAAAGGTCCCTAAAGATACAAAAAATTAAGCTACTTCCAGGTATTTATGCTATGAGTGATTAGGACTAGACACCAAAATACAATAAATTTAATATAAGGACCTCTGAAAATTGTCTGGGGTAATTACACCCGAGGCATACTAGCGAAGGTAACAAAAAGAGTTATGTTGACCTCTATACAAAAGCCTTTGTTGGTGCAAGTACCCAAGCTTCATAAGGGAACCCTACAGAAGTACTAATGAGATTAATACAAAATTTTCCTTACATACCACGGATATTCCCCCCCACAGTCACCTATGGAGTCCCTAGGAAAGGAAACTAAGGTCACCTCTTCATATCGGAAGCCAGGCAGAACAGTCTTTCACTGGGATCCAACAAGTAGGAGAGGGGGTATCTCTCTTCCCTATCTTCACTTGCCCTCATGCTTAACTTATGTATAAGAAGAGCTTTCCTGGATAGCTTAATGACATTGGATTTCACTATTTTAATCAACTTCTATGTTTATATTTAGAGTGTCCTTGGATATTTATCTCTTCACACACCTATTCCAAGGCCCTAGATGACCTAGAATAGTTGATGTATATATGACAAATCAAAAAATTCTAGCTCATTTTAATTTAAGCACTTGAATTTAATGGTTTTTTTTTAATTCAAGGGTAAATGGAAGTGAAACTTATGATGTTTTTTGACGCAAGAAGAAACCAATAGAAAAACTGGCTACATGAAAATACAACTCTTTTTCTTCGATTAAAAATGATTTCTACTAAAGATTCTAAGAATAAAATATGAAAGAAATATTATTTATTTTCTTTTTAAACACACGCACACACACATAGACTCAAAATCTATCAAAAAATACTATAATTCTTACACTAAAATTACCTTGATGCAAACTAACATTCTTAATACATGATCCTATGGAATACTCTTAATGTAATAAAATGTGTTTCTCAAAGAAATCACGAGGCCAAAAATTGAAAAGAAGGAGGAACAAATTCAAAAAAAGCTCTCCCAAAATCATGTGAATTCAACCTAGTGAAAAGGCTCCACACTTGCTCAAAAAAAAAATGAATACCAAAAACAAAAATTAAAGAAGAAAAAGGCAACAAATAATATGTCTGTATCTTTTTTCTTTCTAAGGACAAATTTTTTTTTTTAGAAGAAAAAACCTTGAAAATTCAAGATCAAATTCCAATACAAAGGACCTCAAATCTCACAAGCCATAATAATCATTGAAATGATGATACTTAAAGTGAAAAGAGGCTACAAAATCAAACAAACTAATCTGAAGAGCAGCATAAACACTCCAGAAAGCAAGGAAGATTTCAAGAAGACCAAAAAAAATTTCAGGATTGTAAAAGGCACTTCTCAACAAGAAGGAAGAAACCAAATAGGTAAAATTTCAAGAAATCAAGGCAAAGCAATGGAACAGTTGAATTATAAATGAGTTGAAACCAATTCCCTATCCCAAAACTCAGAACAGTCAAGAACTTCACCAACAAGTCTTGAACCTAAACTTCAAAAACAAAAACTTTACTGGAATGAAAACCCTAGGTTAACTAGGTATTTTCATAAAAAAGGAAAGGAAAATGATAATAAGCAAGAAACAAGACTTTCCCAGACAAATGAATATTGTAAGGAAGAAATAAAAACTATGCAAGACTCTTTACTGGAAACAAAATTTGAAAATTTCAGTCAATACCAAAAATATGTGACTTGACAGTGACAGACCTACGTATATAGGTGAGTGTTCTCAAATTAACTCACGTATACACGTGTTTCTTTGGAAAGAAGCACATGTGTATGCCACTGTGTGAAATAAAAAACACATATAAACAAACCAACAAAGAAAAATATAAATTTAAGCCTGATCCAGAAGATCATACTACTTTCCCAGATTGCAAACAAGCCAAAGATTCTGGAAAAATCAAGAAATCAAATAAAAAGTCCCAAATAAATAGAGAAACAACCCTTACAAGGAAATACAAGATCGTATTCCCCATCGGAGTCACAATTTTTTTTGCGAGATAAAACTCCCTAGGGTCAGGGTTGATAACCCCAACATATCAGAGGGAATTTATCAATAAGAAGCAATCAATCAAGCAGTCATAATGCATAAACTAATAAAGTGGGATAAATAGAGAGTACCCGTAGGTCGTAGGCTTGAAGTCGATCCCATAGCGTGTAAACCCTCTGCTTCCTTGAAAGCTTCAAAACCTGTAACACATTTTAGAGAAGCATATATATTAGAAATAATTCAAAGCATACTTCAAAGCATGTACAAGATATGAATGTTAGATCATATAAGCATAAAGATATAAATCCTGAATCATATATAATAAGATCATAACATGAGTTATAGTATAAACATCCTTACATTCAAGAACAAGACAAAGCTTCTTTGTTGATATTACCAAAGAAATGTAGAAGAACACAACCTAATTTGACCATGGCTCCAAGTGAAACCTTCCTCCAGATTCGTCCAACCCAAGCCTCAACAATTCTCTTTCATGGATATACACATAAATTTCATATAAAGGAAATGAAGATCTCTATAAGGGAATAAGGGTTTCCTATGACTGGTAGTGCAAGAGGCACATGGAAACTCAGACTTGATCAAGGACCAATTGATTATAATATAAATATCATATATCTCTCCTATCTTTAGGCCTTCCCATGAGGTGTATTTATATCACCCCAAAAAAGTTGATTTAGTTGGGATACAGTTAGGCCATGGGATTTTGTAGGTGGGATTTCAGTGAAACTCATAAACCATGCCCAAAAAATAGGATTTTATATTTTTCATATTTTAAATCATATATGTGGTTTATGTATAGATGGTCTTGCATGTGTACACTCTTTTTGAAGGGCAGAGTCATGTATGGAATTCAAAATAATTTTTTTAATAAAGTGATCAAGTCTGAAGGGAAAGGGTTGTCCAAGGCCATACCATAAATCATCAATTCTACATGAGTGTTGAATGATCTGTAACACCAAGCATCGCAGGTCCTGAAATGGAAGAATGAACAGGAAGCTGAGGATCTGTTGTGTAACCAACTCCAAAAATAGAAGAAAAAAGATATCAACGCCTTAGAAATAAGCCACTTCGAGGGGGCAACCTCCAATACATTACATAAATGAACAATTATTGGATGATACAATTTAAAAAACCTCCTTTCTATATATAGGAGTCCATGGGGCCATAATGTAATCCTAGTGGGCCACAATGTAATCCTAGCTGACCTAACAATAATAATTTAAGGGCACAATAATAACAAAATGGGGGTTACAAGGGTACAATAATAACAATAAGGGGGGCTACACTAACATAAGAAGGGATTACACTATTACTATAGGGACTTAACATGCCCCTCTCCTTCAAACAAGTGTTGTCCTCAACACTTGATTATTTATTGATGCTTCTGTATAAAATTCTCATCCTCCCATGTGGAATATTCTACAGGAAAGTTCTTCCACTTGCTGAGATACTCTGAAATTGATTGTACTTGTCGAGTTCTTATTTTTGTGACTGCTTCAGAACTTCTTTCGATGTGATGTTGATATTCCTGTTGTTTCATTAGATTTTTCACCAAAGTTAGGTTATCCTTTGAGAGTTGGAGAACTTGTTGTTGATGCTCGATGTCATCTTCCACTAATTTATCATCAATATTAGCTATTATTTTATCCTTCAAACCATCCAACTTAGCCTCCATTTCTTCTTTTAAACCATCTATGTCAGCTTCGGTTGCTCTTCGTAAGATCGAAATTTGTTGCACTTGGTACCGTAATTTCGATATCTCATACTGCAATTCTTCCACTTCATGCATCATAGTATAGATTTTTGAGGGCTTAATGGGTGTTGAATTATTTTTAGGAGGCATTTCAGAACTGAATACTGAAATATATGCTCAATAGGCCCTTGGAATCACTTCAAACTAATTTTTCAAACAAGATTTATGCAATTCGGGAAAAACAATATACACCTTTTACTTGCTTTTGAGGAGCTCATATCTCCAAAAATATCACCTTTTACATAAATGCACAATTCTTGGATGATACAAATGAACAAAACCTCCTTCTATATATAGGAGTTGATGAGGCCACAATATAATCCTAGTGGGGCCACAATGTAATCCTAGCCGACCTAACAATAATAATGTAAGGGCATAATAATAACAATATGGGGGTTACAGGGGTACAATAATAACAATAAGGGGGGCTACACTATTAATATAGGGACTTAACATGCCCCTCTCCTTCAAACAAGTGTTGTCCTCAACGCTTGATTATTTCTTGATGCTTCTGTATAAAATTCTCATCCTCCCATGTGAAATATTCTACATGAAAGTTCTTCCACTTGCTGAGATACTCTGAAATTGATTGTACTTGTCGAGTTCTTGTTTCTATGACTGCTTCATAACTTCTTTCGATGTGATGTTGATCTTCCTGTTGTTTCATTAGATTCTGCACCAATGTTGGGTTATCCTTTGAGAGTTGGAGAACTTGTTGTTGATGCTCGATGTGATCTTCCACTAATTTATCATCCATATTAGCTATTATTTGATTCTTCAAACCATCCAACTTAGCCTCCATTTCTGCTTTTAAACCATCTATTTCATCTTCGATTGCTCTTCGTAAGATCGAAACTTGTTGCACTTGGTACCATAATTTTGATATCTCATACTGCAATTCTTCCTCTTCATGCATCATTGTATAGATTTCTGAGGGCTTAATGGGTATGGAATTATTTTTTGGAGGCATTATATAACCCAATGATGATAAATATTCTTCAATATGCCCTTGGAATCACTTCAAACTACTTTTTCAAACAAACGTTATGCAATTTTAAAAAACAAATACACACTTTTTTCTTGCTTTTGAGGAGCTAGATATTGAAATTAGATTATCTATGTGATTTCAGTACTTCAATATTGGAATTTCAGTACCAATGTAGCCCTATAAATTATCTTTCGAATGCCACAGGTCTGACCTGATTTGGATTCTCCAAGAGAAAGTTGTGTCCAATCTCCCACAATGACCTAATTTTTCACTGGTTTAGTAGAGCAAACTTGTAGGACTTTCCACGTGTCACTGTTTTGACCTTTGTCTCTGAAATTGATAGCCAAGAAACTAAATTTTGTGTACTTGCGACCAATTTTTACGGCACTCCAATCCAATGCCTAGAGAGAGAGTTATTGAACTTTTCCCACGATCACCTCTTTGAGATGGAATTCAGGAGCCTGAAAAAGCACTACCCTCCACAGATCATATCTCCAAAAATATTACGAACCAATCTCTGAATGTTTTTGACGAATTTCCTCAGGATTTCAGCTTCGCACCATATGAATTTCAGATTCTTAACCTTTGTAGAAAAAATGTTATAGCGCAAATACCACGATGACCTGTTTAGGAGCTTTAAAAAAGACCTAACTTCCACAAATCATATCTCCGAAAATATTGCGAACCAAGCTCTGAAATTTTTAGAAACTCTTCCTCAGGATTTCAGCTTCGCACCCTAAAAATTTCAGCTTTTGAAACTTCGTAGAAAAAAAGTTATAGCGAAAATTCCACGATGAGATGTTTGGAGCAGCGAAACCCTATCCAAAACTATGATACCAAATGTTGTGTAACCAGCTTCAAAAATAGAAGAAAAGAGATATCAACGCCTTAGAAATAAGCCACTTTGAGGGGGAAACCTCCAATACATTACATAAATGCACAATTCTTGGATGATACAAATGAACAAAACCTCCTTCTATATATAGGAGTTGATGGGGCCACAATATAATCCTAGTGGGGCCACAATGTAATCCTAGCCGACCTAACAATAATAATTTAAGGGCACAATAATAACAAAATGGCGGTTACAAGGGTACAATAATAACAATAAGGGGGGCTACACTAACATAATAAGGGATTACACTATTAATATAGGGACTTAAC